>CAJHNH020002725.1:40000-60000 GCA_905116865.2 Candidula unifasciata
CATGTGTGTGTGTGTGTGGTTTTTGTTTTAGACTAGTGATGTTGTAGCTAGCATTGAACTCGTTTCTTGCCAGGATTCTTTTTACTAACAACAGCAAGTTTTCACCAAATAATGTACAAACAAGCGTGCTTGATAACGTACTTGCATGCTGCATTTGTCTAGTCTGTAGGTGTAATTTTTGCGTTGCCGTATGAGTGCACACTTGTGAATGCATGTATGTGTGTGTGTATACCTGCGTGGGGCTTTAGGGTGTATTTATATAAAAGTGGTCGGGTCAGATGTTATTTAGACAAATGATGCATGAATTAATAAATGCGGGAATGCATTTATATGACACATACACTAAACATCTGTGATTATGAATGGAAGCTTGAGTTTGCCTATAATTTGCTTTTTGCGGTTTCTTCTTAGATCTATGTTGTGTTTATTTCAGTTCGCAAAATTCCGGGGCCCTGTTATAGGGAAAACAAGAATAGACCCACTGCCTACCCAAAAAGCATGTCGTAAGAGTCGACTTATTGGGAGCAAGTAATCAACAGTCTGCATACAGTTAGTCAGATCTGTCAAACGGATGCACACGCAACACTCAAGTCTGGAATAGGACTGCAGTCCAGAAATGAACGAACAACCAGAACTTTCTGCCAGAGTTTACAGCTGGTTAACGCGAAGAAGAAGAGAAGAAGAAGTTCGCGAAATGCTGCTAGAAAATTTAACACCGTAGATCAAAGAGCCACATTTTAAGTCAACCCTCAGGAACGAAACCCTGCTGCCCTGTTCAGTGTTATGGAATAGTTTCATAGGAGCATGCTACCGTTACAAAAAGTACTACCTTGGTGTACCCCGGTGTCCTGGTGAGGGCGAAGTGTTTGTGTTTGCGTGAGTGAGTGTGTGTGTGTGTGTGTGTGTGTGACTGTGCTCGCATATGTGTGTATAATGCTAATGTGTGTTTGTGTTTGGGGACAAAAAAGGGACAGGGGTTGTGAAGTGGCCTGTGATAAGGCATGACTATCTAAAATGCAATGTATGTATGTGTGTGTGTGTGTATGTGTGTGTGTATGCATATATTCAAATAGGTGTGTGTGAGTGTGGGTGTATGCATATATTCAAATAGGTGTGTGTGTGTGTATGCATATATTCAAATAGGTGTGTGTGAGTGTGGGTGTATGTGCTCACATTCGTGTGTAGTATAAATGCTTGTCGGTGTTTGTGTATGTTTATATTTAAGTGCACATTGCATAAGCACCTACTCACAAATCAACGTGACTGCTAATATAAATGTTACATAGTAATGTGCAAATACGCAACCAATAGACTAACAACTATACGACTAACAGACTAAAAATTATGCAACCATCCAAGACTGAAAACAATGCAACTGATAGTCTAACAGCTATATAAATAACCTACTAACAACTATGCCAGAATTGAGAAATAAAAAGTATCGCATTGTAAAATGCTGAAACTCAACGAAAGAAGCCAGGCGTAGTCATGCCTACGACTACAGACTGCATCAAATGTTGCCCAGCACAACACGTACGAGGAATCGATATCTCATTTCTCTCTAGGTGGCTGGAGGCAAAGTCGGCAAAGAAAGGAGTTAATCACCCCATCCAATAAAGAAACAGGCATGTGTAGGTGCCATCAACTTCGTACTGCACTATCATGACAATATTCTTATACATACGCGTTTATTTCAGTCGTTATCTGCGGCTTATGAGTTGCGATTTGTAGTTCCAAGATACCTGGTTGGAATCCGGCTGCATGTAATTTGGCTGCAGACCACTTTCCGTTAATTTCCACAATGGCATTGGAGAGCCTGCTGTTTAATTAACAAACAAACAAAAACTCTCTCTCTCTCTCTCTCTCTCTCTCTCTCTCTCTCTCTCTCTCTCTCTCTCTCTCTCTCTCTTGTCTTGTCCACAATTGCCTCACAGCGTAGTGGGGAGTCGCAGTTTTCTATCCTGGGCCAGGTGTGTTGCACGTGTTGTTGTTAGTCCGTGTTGCCTCAGTATCTCTGATATATTGTCTATCCATCGTATTCTCGGTCTGCCTCTTGCTCTAAGGCAGTAGTGCTGTTCGTTGTATGCTCGTAGAGGCAGTTGGTCGGTTTGCATTCGCATCAAGTGGCCAAACCACTCTATTTGTTGCTTCTTTATGTATTGCAGGCTTGGTGTGGTTCCTACGATTGATCTAATGTTCTCGTTTTGAACTCTGTCTCTCCTTGTGACATTGGCAGCCTTACGTAAGCATCTCATTTCGCACGTCGTGATCTTTTTCTCCTGTGCTCTTGTTAGGGACCAGGTTTGGCATTGGTAGCAGAGAGTTGGTATAAACATGCAATTTATCAGTTGTCGTTTTAGTGCCATAGTGATGCTTGGGTGTTTTAGCAGTGGGGAGAGTTGGTAGGTTACTGCAAAAAAAAAAAAAACTATTGAACGTAAAATGACCTACTCAAGTTACAAATAGCCAATAGCTGCTAGGGCTGGTTCTGAAACATCCTGAAAAGGATACGCAGCGTATTTTTTTATTTCTAGGCCACTACATGTGAAATACGGGGTGGCCCACTTACATTCTTGTTGCCTTTCCTTTCCAGAAAATTCGATCCTAGGGTCACAGTGATGCGGCCTTAAAACCTTAGCCCCCCAACCCCCCCCCCCTCCTTTTTTTCCCCTTCCCCCGTCCCTTTTCATCCTACACCTACCTAAAAGTGGTTAATATTCGGCTGTAAAAACAGTATTTCTCTTTCTATTCGTTAGTCCTGGAGTGTCCTGCAATCATTAGAGAAAGGAACAAGAGCCTTTGAGCTTAAATGCTATACAAATATTATCTTCAAATTACGGATGAAGAAGAATAAAAATGGATAAATCCGAGCAGATTTGAACATCAATGACGGTGGGTTCGTAAACAGCATCTTGTCTCCGAAACCTAAAATCTTTGACCATAATAAACTTCACTGTAGGGGACAAGAAAGCAGGGGCAAACTATAATGAAAACGAGCACACGAATATCGGGCTGACACGTGAATGAGGCGACAGAGGTATGGAAGTATTAAGTTTCTTTCAGACAGGCTGTGATGAGAGCCACATTCTGTTAAGGACCTGCTACATGATGATGATGATGATTTTGTATTCATTACAAGCAGCCTTTCGTTCAGTGTTGATAATGTACGATGCAAGGGTGATCAACTGTTTATCTTCTTCTTCTTCTTCTTCTTCTTCTTCTTCTTCTTCTTCTTCTTCTTCTTCTTCTTCTTCTTCTTCTTCTTCTTCTTCTTCTTCTTCTTTTTTTTCTTCTCTTCCACCTTGTATCTCATCGAAGTGTAGGGGGCGTGGGGAAGGGGGGGGTGGGGGGGGGGGGGGGCAGAGAGCTGTAAAATTCGTTGATGAGTTCTGTCAAGAGCACTATTAAGACTGATGTTCATTTCTGTAAGGCTGTTCTTAATGCCAATACTCCATATTTTCGAGGTATTCCACTCGTTCTTTACCGGTTGTAACGTTTTAGTGTGGCTCGCTGTGGCAGATAGTACCAGGCCATTCTTGCTAGGTGTTAACTGGTTATTAAACTGTGCTTACTAAAGAGTTATATCATCATTATCATCATCATCATCAATTTCTACTTCTACGTTAAGCGTTGTGGGAA
Organism: Candidula unifasciata; assembly: GCA_905116865.2. Classification (NCBI taxonomy): domain Eukaryota; kingdom Metazoa; phylum Mollusca; class Gastropoda; order Stylommatophora; family Geomitridae; genus Candidula; species Candidula unifasciata. The sequence continues at coordinate 43,640 of CAJHNH020002725.1, forward strand.
GAAACAGCTTGCGATCTATTGCTTGATGGGCAACACTAGTTATTGTCATTCCGTGTCGATGTAGAAGCTCTTTAATGTCATCATTCCATATTTTCCCTGGGCGGCCTCTTGATTTTACTTCAGATTTTTTCATGTGTAGCGCCCGCCTTGGTAGTTGTTCCGGCTCCATTCATACTAAATGAAAAAAAAAACACATTTGATCTTCTGTTCCTCAACGAATTTGTTGCATGATGTTATTTCTACAGTTTGTCTGCATAATATACTTTGTATACTTCTCTCTTGGCAGTTATGATATGTGTGGATTTAGAATATGTGTATATGATAAAAATATACTGTGTGTATATTATTCAATTCACGTATATTAAGTATACATGTATGTGTATTTGTGTGTCCTTCTAAGAGGAAATACAACTGGAAAACAAAATTATGACAGGACAGAACAGGCCCCAAGCCTTGGTCGGAAGCTGGTCTAGGAGGTGAGCTCCGACACACTTGAATAGACACTGTAATCCACACGGGAAAACTTATGTTGTATTTTGTATCGTTTCTCCTTCTTCTTTCTTCTTTGCGTTCGTTTTCGTATGCTAAGATCAGACCATCAAGTAGGTTGCCTCTATGAACTCGCATGTCAGTAGCAGGTCCTTCATGGTTCCCCATAGCTTGCTCTGCAAACTTTGCTCTTCAGACCAGGTGTCTTTTCCAGGTTGTATGTAGAGTAGGCAGGTCTGCAGAATGTGCTCAGGTGTTTGTGGTTCTGTTTGGTTGTTATTGTTTGACTTTTTTTTTTTTTATACACACAGAATTCTATATTTTACATAATTTAAAATACACCGCTAAAAAATGAAAACATTCATAAGTTGTAAGAAATAATTGTGTTCATGAAACCTGTAACAAAGTAGAAAAGCTGCTAAATATGTAATGAATGTGCGGAAATTGTCTGAGAAATAGGTAACTGATGTTGGGAAAGTGGTTTCTGAGATATAAGTAACCGATATGAAAAAGTGGTTTCTGAGAAATATGTAATTGATGTGGGAAAGTGGTTTTTGAGAAATATGTAATGGGTGTGGGAAAGTATTTTTTGGGAAATATATAATGGGTGTGGCAAAGTGGTTTCTCAGAAATGTGTTATGTGTGCGTGTGTGGGTATGAGGAAAGTGGTTTCTAAGAAATTTGTAGTGGAGATGGGGAAAGTGATTTCCGAGAAATATATAGTTGAATAGTATAGATGGTTGCAAAAAAATTACGTATCGGGCAGTCATCCAAGAAACAGAGGAGCAGTAACCTTGAGTATAGAGACGTGTAGATACCTTATGAGTAAACTCATTGAAAATCTTCATGACCACTGGCAACCTGGACAGAACATATGTTGTGATGTCTACTTCCTTGAAGTACACACACATACCACGTACGCACACACAAACGCACAAACGCGGACACACACGCCCAAGTATCCATGTGAGATTATCCCAGTCTATATTTATCATTTAAAAAAAAACATTTAGTAGTTAAAACAGTCAAGAAGTTTACATGTCTTGTAACGGATATGCAACTAACTTACAATATTCGGCGTCTCTGACTTGAGCACTGGGAACCTGCTTCGTAATTTCCGACTATCTGATTCAATTTTAGTTGCAAAAGTGCGACAGCAGACGACTTTGAGGTAGATTCGAGAATGGTACGGAGCGCTGACCCCCCATAGAGCAATTGCCAATATTGAACGTAAAATTGCATAAGACATAAACAGCCAAGGAGGGTACCACTAATACATACGCAACTAACACACCAAAGGAATAGTTTAATTATTGTAGTTCTTGGAACTTACTTCAAAACACCTTGATGATCTGGACTTCGATTATAATATTTCTCTTCTGTCCCATTCATTGATCAGCTGCAAAATAAATTAAATATGCTTGATACTGGATCACAACAGCTAGGTCTAAAAATCCATAAAGGAAAGACAAAGATAAAATGAGATTAAATCAGGTAAATAGTAATGTTTTTTCTCTTAATTGTATCCCACTCAAAGACGTGGAGTCCTATACCTATTCGGACAGTAATTTAGATAAGTAGATAAAAATAGGGGAAGTGATGAAGGTATTAACATATGAATACAAAAGGCAAAAGGAGCTTTCATAGCACTAGGGAATTTCTGGAGGTCAACAGAAATGAAAATTAATACTAAACGTTTAATTTTTAATTCTAATGTCAAATCAGCAATGTTGTATGGAGCGGAAACATGGGGAACAACAAAGGCAATTACGAGTAAACTACAAACATTCATTCAATGTTGCCTTCACAAAATAGAGGGAATTAAATGGTATGAAATAATCACTAATGTAGAGCTTTGAGAGAGAGAGTTCCACTGACCAAGAGGTGAAGACAAGATGCTGGCGTTAGATCGAACACACGTTGAGAAAACCTGAAGGCAATATAACTAGAATGTCTTTGCATTGGAGCCCAGAGGGAAATAGAAATAAAGGAAGACCAACATTTTAAAAACGCATGGAAAAAGGAGCTAAAGAGTGAAATTGAAAATGAATGCAGAGGACATTGAGAGAGTTACATGCGATAGCGAAGGATAGAACGTCTTAGTATGAGTTGGTTAAGGGCCTATGCTCCATGGGGGTAAGAAAGGCTGAAACAGAAGGAAAAAGTTTTTGTATACATACTATAGGAGCCCCGTGGGAGCTACAGAGTTTGTTCACCTTGTTTACATTCTGAGTACGTGACCGGTGAAAAACATTAGGCATTAACAAAATATTTATGAACAACAAGGGTGGTCCTTTATAAAGTTCATCAGCCTCAATCAAACAATAATGTGCCTTGTTTGATTTATTGCACAGAGGCAGGCTTGCTGTAAAAGGTACGTTCTTTAGACCCAACCTACCCGGATATGAACGTACAGCATGCTTGACTTTCTATCCCTCAAACCTACTGGCAAATTTCTTAAGATAAGAGATGTATGTACAGCAGATACCCCAGCACTTCTTCGTCCGATAAGCGTCACCTCTGGCTGTGAGTTTATCGTTGAGTAAGAAACTTATCTGTATTAAAATAAACAAACAAAACTAAAGTGAAAGGCTCTTTATTATGTTTTGGTGTGCATTATTTTCACTGTGTTAACCGCATATGTGTTGTTTAAGTACGAGGTGTGATCGAATGAAGCCTGGCCTAATAGTTAGTTTTTTATTTTTATTTCCAATATATACAAATATATGAAATGTATATTATCAGGTATTGCTTTGTTTAACAAAGCACCTGTTAATTAAAAAGTAATCATCCAATATGGATCGTTAGAATAGGCTTCTATGTTAGTCTTTCCTCTTGTGTCGAGTGCGGCACATAGGGCAGAGGTCGTGACTCTCCATGCACGGCGGTCCGTTGCAATCCGTTGTAGGTCTTGGATGTTTGAGTGGCCCATGAGCGAGCCTTCCCTGATGATAGTTCTACGTAGGGTTTCCCTTGGTCTTCCACGAGATCTTTTCCCCTGTGGTGTCCAAATGAGGGCTTGGTAAGGAAGTCTTGATTTATCCATTCTAAGGACGTGGCCGACATAGTTCCAGCGGCGTTTTCGTATAAAATTAGACACATACTCTTACCTGGATTCTTGCCTTATTTGTGTATTGGTTCGGAAATCTGACCATTTGAAATTTAGTACTCTTCTAAGGCATTTATTTTCAAAACTGTCTAATTTTGTGTCTAGAGTTTTCGTTGATTTCCAACTCTCGCATCCATAGGTTAGTACTGGAATCACACAAGAATTGAAGATCTTGAGTTTTGTGTGTTTGCTAAGTGTCTTTGATTTCCGGATGTTAGACAGTTTATTGAAGGCACTAGATGCCAGTGCTATTCTAAATGATATTTCTGGTGCGGTATCTCCTGTAGATGACATCTTGCTCCCTAGATAAGTGAAACTGTTGACTTTTTCAAGGCTGTTGTTGTTCAGCGTGATATCAACTGAACTGTTGGTAAGGTCTAGAATTTTTGTTTTTGCGGTGTTAATTTGGAGTCCAATTTGTTCTGAGAAATTCTGGAGTCGATTGATTTTTTCTTGGGCGTCTGTGTGTTCTGAACTCAGGAGTGCTATGTCGTCGGCGAAGTCTAGGTCTTCCAGAATTTTGTCAACCCATGTAATGCCTAAATTTGCGTTATTTATGCACTTGCGCATGACCCAGTCGATTGCTATACCAATGAGTACTCAGATATTTACCCCCCTCCTCCCTCCCCTCGGGTCTTAGGAATGCTTGGTTATGCTCTGACAGTGGTGTAGTGGCTAAACGTTCGCCTTTACTTTTTTAAAATTTGATCTTGGCTCTCAGGTCGACCCACCCTGAAATAAACACTAGGTAGTGTCAATGAAGTAAAGGCGACCGGCTGGATGTGGACTAAATCATCTACAGCGAAGCGACTTGTATATATAAAAGTATGAGTCAAACATCATTAAGCTGCAAACACTTGGTGTCACCAACTGGAAAGAAAAGGCGACCAAGAGAGATGAATGGAAGCGGGTGATATCTTCAGCAATGAACCTCAATGGCTCAGCATGCTGTAGAAGAAAAAGAAGAACAGATACAATATTATATTATAAACCTTTTTGAAGTGAAAAGTCGAATGCAAGACAGCAAGAGGTAGACTTCAGTACAGACTAGAAAACAACAACAAGAGATTAACGGACGTAGTTGTCACATAACAGCATCAACTCCCCTACCACAACAGACTTGCCCACAGTCTGGACACCCCCTCACTAACTGGTATATATATGCAAGCGTGAGCCATATCATTACCCAACGGCTGTAGCTAGGGACTAGAATATTGTACGTCACTACTACTCAGTCCGTTCAAGTGAACAGTTGTGTTTTGGCACTGCGGTCACTTGATCGTTACCCAGAATCCGTTTGCTCTAAAAAAACAATTTCGATTAGGATGTTTGAAGATCCAAAGTATGTAAGTGTGGTAGTCCGGTTCTTCAGCTAGCTGTAAAATTGGGAGAGACCAACCGGTATTGACGTGCCATTGTCTCCTATGGCAGACCATTCGTGAAGACGATGCTAACAAGTCTCTGAGAGGTCTTAGTAATCTTTCCACGGGTCGTGGAGAGAAGCATTATCATAGAGTCATTCTGGGAATCGGGAAATTGAAGTGACCCACTATTCGGTACATCAGAGGAGCTGCAGGATCTAGTTCAGATAAGTCGAATCTTTAGGAATACCATGGCAGCCAGGACCTGAATGCGCCCAATAATCTCTCTTCACTCTCTAGTCCATGATGAGCCCGGAAATGGGAGCAGCGAACTAGGGATACCCGTTCTCTAGTCTTAACTCTTTGAGAACATTATGAACTATGGTTCTCTTTCTATTTGTTCTACATTTCATCTTCCTTTCCCACAGTGAATTTATTTCATTGTGTTTCTTTTTCACAAGATTTCTTATTCTTGAAAGAAAGTTGTCTTGATGGAATTATATGTCATAGTCAGAAGTGTAGTCATGTCTTGTAAGACCTACTGTTGTTTATATATTCGACTGTGTTAACGCTGTTTACCAGTCTGGGGGCTAAATTAGTAACGAGGATGTCTGGCCGAGTTGTACCCAAGAGTTTGTATTAACCCTGTGGAGTCAGAGCTCGAGTTACCTCATTCCTGAGATAGGCTGAATGTATGTTTGAACGGAGGACTTGGCCTGTAGACAAACGAGAGCCAACATTCAGTATATCCCTATCTCTGAGTACCTGAGGTTTGGGGAAAATAATCCTGAAGTAAAGGTACGCGACGAAACTGCCATACGACAGTAGTGTGAAAGAGTATACAGTTAAGATAAACAGAGTGGTTGATATCTAGGGCAGCCTTCTTTTGCCGTAGAGATGGAACCTTATTAGTGACTACTGTGCATTCTCATCAAAGACCAAAGCAAACATTACAAACTGTCGTCACCAGATACCGAATACACACTGAGGGAAGGCTGAACCCATGTGCATGTACTCCATCGCCCAGTTTATATCCCATTCCGATGGAAATATCCCACTGACACAAGCAGAAACAGCATTATTACGACTTCGCCTTAACGGACAAGAAAAAAAGAGTGCCGCCATCTTGCCTGTTTACACTGGAATCATTCTGAATCGTTTTGATCAAAATGAAATCGTTTTGATCAGAACCTGCGTGATGAGATACCTGGTGGTGCAGTCTGATCATAGCTTGTCTTTCAAGGAACATGTCGACCGTGTGATAACTAAAGCACGCAGAGGTCTATCGGCAGTGAGGGTCATGGCAGCTTCCAATGTTGAGCAAAGACTTCTATTAGTACTTCTTATCTGCAGGCTGGTCCTCTCTCCTATTGAGTATTCTATGGCCAACCTCACTGTCATATGTACACAGATTGAAAGACTTGAACAGATGCAAAATGAAGCCATGCATATTTTTGGGATGCACGAGAGACACATCAAGTCTAGCAATGAGATATCTGCTTGACTTTCCGACCATGAACCAAAGCACCTAGATCTGGAGGGCCCCTGCAAACCTTAAAATAAGCGCCTATTGCATCAAGAGCTCTACACTGAAAAGGGCGAAAGGCTGAAAAGGGGTAAGTCGTGGCTTGGTAGGGCAGAAGATGTCATCAAGCATACATGTAGCTCAACAAGTTTCACTCCTGGTGGTGCAGGGAGCAGAATGCTGTTTTTGGTCAATGCAGAAGTCAACGCTTTCCTTAGCTATAACTCAGACGAAGCAGATGTACTGATCTACACAAACGGATCTGTTATACGACAGCAAAGAAGTGCAGGGGCATTCACAGCACGCTCAGCGGGCAAAAGAATCAAAGAAGCCAGCAGTGCCTTCTTCATGACAACAAGCAGCATGACGATGGAGGTGATGGCGGTAACACAAGCATTCGTATGGCTAAGAACACAAGACTATACCCATGCGTGCGTACTTAGCGATTCCATGAGCATGATCTGGATGATCCAGGCAGGTTCTGTGCGAAAGCAGTGGATTGGGCCTTTACAGAAGTCCACTGTGCTTAACGACGTCTTTTTCTTCGTTCCGGGATATGCGGGCGTCGATGGAAACGAAAGAGCTGACAAGCTGACTGGATCCGCTATCACTGCTGAATGTCAAACCATTGATCATGCTGATATTATTAATGCTCTTAGTGAAGTAGGAAGGGTGGAGGACTTTCAAAACAGCAATTCCACATAGCTCATCAGAATGAAAGACCTAGGAGTTAAGATCGGCATAGCCAAAAGCGAGAGACGCAACGGAAAAAAAGACTTATCAGTCAACAAAAAAGTTGCACTATTAGTCACACGACGTTAGGGTTCATACTGGGGAAAGGATCTGAGCACCAGTGGATATGTCCGGAGTGCAAAGATCATATCCCAGTTAACTAGCTAAACATTTGAAATGTTGAATAATTATTTTCTTGAGACTGCTGAGTTCGGTGTTCAGTGGGCGAGGCAGCAACTTCGCCCAGGGTAACAGGCGCTTGGATAAAAGCAGACTTGCTTGCTTGCTTGCTTGTTGTACACCACCAGGACATCACACAAGCAATAAACACCTGGTGACACAAAGTGCCACCATGCGGATGAGGATCACCCGTAGAGAGGTCACAGAAACCCCTTTTAGCCTTTAGTATCCACAAATGTGGTCCAACTATATTTAGGGCCCCGGTAAAAAGCCAAGGTGGGACTTCAAAATAACTAAAAATGGCGACGATAACTAACAATAATTAACGAATTGAATTAACTGACTTGAAATCGCCCTACAAGACATAACAAGAGCGGTGAACCAACATCTGAATGAAGTTATCAGTGTCCTTGATGAGCAGATTCTAGCACTGTGTGTGTATTTTTTTTTTAAAACTTAATCGACATCATAGTACATTGGGTATTCCTAAGCGGGCTCAGTCTTCGACGCAGATCTCTTCCCCCAGCTCTGTATTTCCAGCGACAACTCATTTACATCTTAGAATCACTTTCCCTTGCAAAGGAGTTTAAAACCGAACTTGTAACCACCGGAGCGCAAGGTAAAAGCTCAACCTCTTCGCTACGTAAACCCCAGGGATAAGCGGATTTAAATACTAAATGATGAGTGTTAAAGTGACAATCGAAATCACAGTACTCGGGACAATTCCATAAGCTCTCTATCCCCATGCTCAGCAGCAATCGTAGATTTCCAGTTCCGATGGCACCAGTAAGTCTGATTATATATCCGTATCTCACTTCTCTTTGATTGTTGAGCGTCAGGCATATCCCCTAGTCACTCCTCGTAGCACGATTCTCCTCAGACGTGATAAACTTATGTGTTACCCACAAGCCCTCGTGGTTTATTTATACGCTATCTGTTTCACTCTAGATCTGAAATAGAGCACAGACAATTACTTTTACCGCAGTACACTGAATAGTAAAGTGTCTATTATTTCCCCCTCCTTTCTGACCCGTTGATGTTCCTGCTATTGTCACAAGTTATATCAAATGTCGGTTGGTTCGACGTTAGTCTCCTCAAATAGAGTAGGTCACGTTTCATTTAAAAGTTTGTTGGGCTGGTCGACTTTCCTGAAGGTTACTGGTGTGTCCCGTTTTGTTTGGTTTCTGTGATGTCTTGCATTTAGGTTTTCATTCCGAGAAAGAGAATGATTGTTTCATAGGTTGCAGAACTCTCTAGGGGATTGTGTTAGACCAAGTTTCTTCATGTTTTTTAGAGTTTAAAAGCGATGGCCTGCTGAAATATACAGCACGCGATATCAACGCCATTGCGGAACACCCCCGTAACCGTGTGCGAATCAGAAGTGAACTAGTGTGTATATGGGCGGGGTCTGGGGAGACTAACGTCGAACTAACCCAAATGTCAATAACTGATGTTGTTGAATTGAATATTGCCATTTGTGTCAACTTGAAAGCAGCCTGTTGTATTTGACGCATAAAGTTTGTCATTCATCCATTAGTATTTACAGTGGGAATGTAGGTGTGTGTTTGGGTATCTGTGTTTGTGTGTAGGGGATTTCCGTGGCGAAGTGATCAAGTCTTTTGCCTAGCGCTCTGAAAGTCGTGGGTTCATTTCACTGCTGCGCCGTTCAATTCACGCGTGCGATTCTTACGATCGACTGGAATCGTCGCCGATGCTACGGAATTCGTACTCTGTGCAGGCGGCTAGCCGTTCTGCGGAAAGAGACCGAGCCATATGGGATCAAAATCGGTGCAATGAACACGATCCTTTCGACTTTAACCTTTAACCTGTTGTGTGTGTGTGAGTGTTTGTGTGTGTAGATTAAAGATGGGATCCGAGTGCGAATGGACTAGTTTGATGTGGGATGAGGTTGATCGATCAATTAACCAATGTTATACATCAAGAATGCGGCGTCCGTGGCGAGTCCGACTCGTGAGCCAGCATACCGCGATCGAAACCCACTGCAGGCTGCGTAGATTTTTGTAGTGGTATGGGACGTCGCAGGTCGACCCAGCCTAAAATGGGTACCAGGATGGGCTGTCCTGGGAAAGTAAAGACAGCCGGCGTAATGCTGACCACATTATCCACAGAGTGCTGATGGTCTGTAAAATATGGGACGCTCTGCCCATATGCCCAATGCGCCGGAAGGCGTGAAAAGGGATCTTTACTTTTTTTTTTTTTTTTAATACATCAAGAATGGTTTGGCAAAGTTGCACCATCTCCGTAGCACCTTAAAGTGTGGATAGGGATCTTTACTTTTACTTTACTTATTGTATGGCTGGTTAGTGAATGGGTTAGTTGGTTGGTTGATTATTTGGGTAATTGGCTTGTTATCTGTCTGACTGATTATTTTTTTTAACATGCTAAAGGGCGATATATGACACTTAAATCAGATGACAAGCTGTTTCAGTCCCAGGGGCCTTAGCATGAAGCCCAGGGTGTAGAAAAAGAGAGACGGAAATCTAGAAACCATTGTGGCAGTCGGCTTTATACAGGAAAATAACATTCGCTAAAAGACACAGTAATGTATAATGGAGTTGCAATATTTAAAAAAAAAAGTGTTTACTGGCTAGAATTACTTTATATATATATATATATATATACTGCCTACATATGTTTAAGTAGGGAGTCGCCACGGCGTAGCGGCTAGACGCTCGCGTGCGGATCGGAAGGTTGTGGGTTCGCTCACTAGCGGAGCCGAACTTTTTTTCAAAAATGACCGTGACTCCTAGGTCCACCCAGCCTTGAGTGGGTACTGAGTGCAGTCCCGGGAAACAAAGGCGGCCGGTGTGATGCTGACTACTTCACCTATCTTGTACCAATTGGTCTTTAAAAATATGGGTATAGCCCTATATGCCGTTTATGCCCTATACGCCTAAAGGCGTGGAAAAGGGACCTTTACTTTACTATATCGGTATGATCCACCATAACCTAACCACTGTACATACTAGCTCGCTTCTGATTGGTCGGCTTCCAGTCACCCGACCTTCGCACACAACTGGACGGGGGAGGGGGGGGGGGGTGTTCGGCAATCCGGTCATATCGTGTGTTGTATATTTAAGCACGTCACCGCTTTTAACACTACAAAAACATTTATAGATTGGGTCTAACCTACAAGCTCCCCTCCCCCCCCCCTCCCCTAAAAGTTCTGCAACCTATGTCACAGGCATTCTTTTTTTTTTTTTTTGGTAAGAAAAAAGTAAATGCAAGACACGCGAGAACCCCCGGACAGCAGACAAGTCTAAAAAAATTCCATGAACGGAACGCGACCTAGTTCGACTGGGAAGATTATCGTGGATCTCACTACTATATCTTTAAGTATTTCCTTGTTAGCGGTACCATTCAACGATCTGTTTGTAATTTGTCTCATAGATCTAAAAATAAAATAACTTGTCTGACTCATTTATGGAATCTTAAATGTGTTTGCATATTTCATGTGCAAAGGATCTGCTTGACTATCATTTCATATGAACTTGAGGGTTGGGGCGATTGGTAGGGGGCGGAGGGGTGGGTGCTGAGGGAAGGCCAAAAGCTTGTCGCACTGTTTGAGAAGCAAAAAAAAAAAAAAATAGGTTTAAGGACATTCATTATCATTATTATGTGTCATGCCAGCTGGCGTAGGAGCTCGTGTATCTCCACAGATCACGATCCCTGGTTGCCTGGAACAGCTCTCTTGATGATATCCCCCCATGCCATCGTTTCAGCTCATCCAGCATCATCTCTCTAGGTCTGCCTCTACCCATCTTTCGACTGATCTTTCCAGTTGTCACGATGTTCTCCAATGTCTCTCTTCTCATTGCGTGGCCAAAGAACAGTGTTTGTCTCTTTCTTATTGTTGCATTTAGATATCTAATTTTAAGGACATTATAAAATAGAAATTATACATACAAGTAACGATTCTGCGCTACCAACTAGCACATAAACTCGATATATTCCAACTCTGATGTCTGTATAAAAAGAAAAGCTATACCCATTTCTGAAATATACTTGTCATTGTGGTCTTCCCAAAGAGACAGTGCACACTTAGGCAATTTTGTCTCTCTGTGCTCGACATGTTCCACAGCTTATGAAGGGCCACAAATTGATTTAATGGGTTCCGTTCCGTCTCATCAAATAACGGCCTCAATCGCTGATATGAGAAAAGTTACTGGCTTGCATCGATAACGTTTGTATAGCTTCGCTAACTATTCCCCTAGACAAACAATCCCCGGCTATTGTCCCGAGTGCAAGCTAGCATGCCGTGGGCCCTTTATTCTCCTCAACCCGGTGTGTTTGCTGCCAATGTTTTGCAAATGCCCGACTTTAATGTTGATTCTTGTGTAGCCATTTATTCTTTGCCTGATTTTCGGAACTTTCAGTGGCAAGAGAAGCAGCAATCTTAGTGTTAATTTTGGATGGATTTTTAACGGGGATAGTTACATAGTCTCTGAATTTCTCATTTGCGTAGTGCGGGGAAAAAAAGTTTTAAAAAAATATATTAAAGGAACGTTTTAAGGCCACGCCACTGGCGCATTTGGCTTATGATTCTGGACTGATATTTTATATACCTCGATGGGCTATGCTATCAGCATCATACCAGAGGCGTTTACTACCCTAGAATTTTCCTATTCCTTATTTTAGGCTCGGACAACCTAAGAATCAAGGTCATTTTTTTGAAGAGGAGGGAAAAAAAGAAAACTCTCAGTACGGATTCAAACCCAAGACTACAGGAGAGCCTCTAGCCACGACGATATCGCTGCTCTGACATAAATTTTCGAGTTAATTTTGACACGATCGACTTCACTACACCACGTTCGATCCCATATGGCTTGGTCTTTCTCCGAAAAATGGCTAGCACTGCGCACGAACTCTGTAGCTGTAGCGACGATCCTCGTGGATCTTCGTAAAAATTCCATTCGTGAACTAAACTTCGCGTGGGCGAAACGAACCAACGACCTTCAGAGCGAGAGTCAAACTGCTTGACCACTTCACCACTGAAATCTCCGCTGATTGGTCTATCAAGTTATTGGGTTTACCCAATATACTGAATACGCCTTTAAGTATGAAAATTGAACCACTGTTTATTCAATTTTTCATTTAACCAGACACAACAAATAAACAGGCTGTGTATTAATTTCTGCAATATGTGGATAGGTCTATTTGATTTTACAGTGGTTAAACATTGTTTTGAATTCCGTATCATTGTTCATAACATAAGAATGTTAGATGAATTCAAATCTTAGGATCTTGGGGGAGGGGTTGAGAGAGAGGGGTTGAGAGAGAGAGAGAGAGAGAGAGAGAGAGAGAGAGAGAGAGAGAGAGAGAGAAAGAGAGAGAGAGAGAGAGAGAGAGAGAGAGAGAGAGAAGAGAGAACAGCAGCAAACTGTGGAGAAAACTGGAGATATCTTAAACAATAGTCTCTGGCACGTTCCACCTCCATGTGAACCATAGAAGGGTTAGTTTATTACAAAAATAAACTAGAGGGGCAACTGCAACAAAAAAAAGCGCTTAGACCTGAGTACAGCTAATTCTGTAGGCCAGTGATAAACATTGCACCAGAGCCATGTTTGGGCATTTGCGCGCCAAGGAATTGCTCGCTGTTAGGTTAAAATTTGTTAAGAAATTGTTTTCGTGGACCGATGTGTTAGTGACTATAGGTTTTCTGTGACTGAGGTAGCACTGTGCGTTGTTCTTTTACCACTTTTCGACCACCAATCTATAAGTGTTGTAAGTAAAAAAAAAAAAACACGACCTATTTCCACGTGTTTAGACTTATTGGGCATACCGAGCTAGACCTGTATTTTACAGACCAATCAGCACTTGGTGGGTGCAGTGGACAGCATCATGCCGACCACATTTACTTCCCGGGACTATACGCTGTACCCACTCAAGGCTGGGCCGACCTGAAAGGTGAGGCCATTTATGAAAAAAAAAAAAGATGTCTGGCTCTGTCAGGATCCGAACCCACGACCTTCCGATCCTCAGGCGAGCATGTAGCCGCTACACTAACTCTATGAACGTTGATCAGCGACATTTCTCATAACTTCGGTGACGTCTGGATAGTTTATTGCTCTTCATCAGCGGTGCTCAAACGTTTTCGCCGCGGCACCCTTGTCGGGCAAAAAAATGTTCGCGGCACACCTACCCTTAAAGCGGTTTGAATACTTAGGAAAAGACCCCCCCCCCCCCACACACACCCCACCCCAAAAAAGTTATTATTTAATGTTCATTTGTCTTTAATGCGATGAATAAAACTATTTGGATGACTTTTTTTTATTATTTCCTGTATGTTTATGGGAAGTTTAGTTAATTTTCCCTCAGATCAATTGACCCAGAAAGTTTGCTCCTGTGTCTGTGTATGTGTGTATGTGTGTGTTTTTTTTTTTTTTTGGTTGTTGTTGAAAGCATACGTTGAGAATGCACTGCAGCCTTGCCATTAGCATTGTTTTCCTAGTACACCTGCATCCAGAACTCTTCTTGGCTTCCCTCACGTTATTACTGTTTTAAACTACTGTCTTCGCTGATCTCAAACAGATTTTGACAAATTCTTGATTATTGCTGCAGCACCCCTCGCATACATTCGCGTCACCCCCTGTGTGCTGCGGCACCCAGTTTGAGAACCGCTGCTCTACATTTCTCAGAGCGATGACTGCTTTTTTGCTTTTTTTTTTTTTGACCTTTTTTGTAATGTTAGATTTTTATGTAACATGTTTTCCTTCGGGAGCTAATGTAATGTGTTATAATGCCTTTAACATTAGCTATTGCTTCTGTACTCAGTCCACACAAATAGACTTCGCATCTCTCTCACTACATGTGAGTGTGGTTTTTTGTGTGTGTTTTGGTGGGATTTTTTTTTTTTTTTTTGGTAGCACAGATTTAGCTGTGCATTTTTGAGTATTTATTTATTTGAATGTATATTTACTTATGTGTCTGTGCTGTATACCGGACCATAGTTACCGACACAGTGTACTGCCTAATATTCGCACGTGATTGCTCACTCAAAATCAGTAATTGCACACGTATACAATTCACACGCATAGACAAAAAACGTTAATTTCAAACCCGTTCCAGAAGCATGAACAAAACATGACTAAGCGTGGCATATTAAACAAAACATTATTTTAATGGCGCCGTAGGCATTCATGAAAGCATCTTTTTGCTTAGGCAGTTGCAAATGCTATCCACAAAAAAGGGAACGTAATTGTTCACCAAAACGTGTGTTTACGGGTTCATTACGTCTGCATCTTTGCGAAATCGTTGAGGGTATTGCAAGCTTTGGCCTGAAGTCTGCCACTATAGCCTTACTACCGGAAACCTGTAGAATCGGCAGAATCCGTATAATTTTGTTTTGGCTTTTTGTGAGACAGCAATATTTCATTACATACGCTTTCTTTTGCTGCTCGTCTCAAAGTGGTGACATTATGAATCTACCGCCTGCCATTATAAAGAACTAAAATGCATCATCCTGCAGTCTGAAATGCAGCCAGTGATTCAAACACCATCCAGTTTGTTCCTTATTTGGTGGTCGGTCAACATCCATAGTTCTTACTGTGAACATATCTTGTAGTACTTTGCAGTGTCTCACAACCTTTTGAACTGGCCCAAGTGATACACCGAATTCTATCGCTAGCTTCACGTATGCTTCAATAGTATGCGCTTGGCCCGGCAGTGGACGGTCTGTCGTGAACTCACGTCTTTTCGAAAACATTCGTGCCCATTGCATCAGTGCTGTCTTTGATAAACATTTGCTATCTTACGATACCAGGATTCTACGATGAATATCCATTGGTAGACACCCTTGAAGTAAAAAAAAAAAAAAACCTAAATCACAGCTCTTTGAGATTATTTGGCAAATTTTGCAGCAACCCAGACATTCATTTTTTCAACGGTCTAAAACGGAACCTAAGCATCATGTGACAATAATAACAAACTCTATTAATTGGTCTATACTTAAGTATTGGTGATCAGAGCCCCTTCCCTCAACATACACAACAGCGTTCCGCAGTAAATAGTGCCAGTTATATGCTGGTCAACAAGATTTCTGGTGTGCCTCTTAGGCTTGGCTGTGCCGATCTTTACTTCATGTTTTTGCATTCTTAGCAGTAGTGTGAACACGTTGCTCCCAAAATCCTCGAACATCCCAGCATTAACAAATTCGACGCAATCCATTGACCGGCCATCTGCAACGAAAGCACAATCTGCCAGTATATCAGTTCTTTGATTGCCAACAACACCCACGTACCAGGGGACAAAGATGACGGTAGCTGATCTCAGAGTGGAGTTTCGCAATGACTCAATCCTCTGTCTGCGAAGGAAGGGTGCTTCAAACCGCCGGATCACGTAGCCCCACAAACGTGAGAATAGTCGTCTAATTCCAGCCACACGAAAGCTTGTTTCACCGTCATCACTAAAGTTTGAAGTGAAGTTTGAAGTCTGAAAAACAGATCAGCATCATGGCACAGGGTAGTAACCCATAAGTGCTCCGAAAAAGCCCAGCATAGTGCACAGGCTCTATAGCACCAGCGAGGATCCTGAAATACTTTTGGGTAGATTTTTAACTCCAAAATTTGCTCGGGTAGCGCCGTTAGGCAACTCTTTTCGATTTCCAACAGCTAAGGGATTTTTTAGGTGCGCAACAATACACACGGGGGTCCTATTTCACTACCCAGAGACCAGGCAAAATTACTGGGAAGTCAAAGTCCACGTAAAAAAAATCTCAGCCCTTACCGGGGATTGAACCCGGAACCTCTAGCACTCGAGGCGGACACCATGCCTCAAAACGACGCAGCCCCCCGCGCCATCACTTCCATCGCGATGCTGTTGGTAGTCATAGAGAAAGCACCACTGGCTTCCTTGAGTGTGCTACCTGCACAGCGAGCTGTAAATACCCATGCATTCTTGTGTCCCCGTACAAAGTACCCGTCTGTTTCGATCAGCACATTTGCCT
>CAJHNH020002725.1:65000-96692 GCA_905116865.2 Candidula unifasciata
AGGGGGGGGGGGCAAACTATTAACTGAGAGAGCTTTAAGTCACAGTAACTGCTTTACCCACTTAAAGTAGCAGCAGCAGTAATAGTTGTTACACCAGGGCTGTTACACCATAGTGCTCTCATGTGAAGACCGCCGGTAAGGTTATGGCGTTCTTCTGTCGGCAAATGAAATTATACATCCTAACCTGACCAGTCTGTGGCGACAGCACTAGCCATGCGGAACCAAATCTTCTGGCTCACGACTCTCTGTCTACTCCGATGGTAACACAGATAGCAGTGACATTATTTTAGTAGTTGTACTGGTACTTGAAGGATGATGTGGTAAATATTACACTAGCCCTATTCACTACCTTTTACAATTCCTGCTACCTATTTTAGTCCAGATGGACAGGGATGTCAATGTCAGTTACAGCAACAACAAAATATCGCAAGTTAGTGATTTTCAAATCCTTCGAAGAGGGAGAGAGCAGTAGTCGGTGGAAGAGGGGAGGGGGTAATGACTTAAATTTAAGAGAAATTAAAGAGCTTTACACTTGATTTTCAAGTTCTCATTGCCTAATTTGTTTATATTTTACTAACGCTACCTCCGCTTTTCTATTTTTTACGACTTACTTTGTTATTCACAAGTACAGTTGTAGCTTTACTTCCGTCCCCTATAAAAATACAAACAGCTTTAGCATGTGATAACCAAATAACCATTTTTGTTACTGTGCTAATAACACCATTTAAACGACCACTAATATAAAAACACAATTATAAGGTGCGTGTTCTAAAGTTGGAAAACCAGACTATCGCTATATCCGTGCAGAGAATGATTGTTACCCTCCTCTGAGTGTCCTTTGGTCTGCCTTTTTTCCCTCTGACCCTGTTGGATCCAGTCTAAGGCAAGACTAGCTTTATTGTTAAACATTTGTATTGCACCAGTATAATTATTTTATATTTTTATTATCATTACAAAGAAAGCCTGTCTATACATTTGCAATGTCCTTTAATTGTCTGAACGCGGTTTCTGGGACCTCTCCACGGTGATCCTCATCCACATGGTGGCACTTTGTGTCACCGAGTGTTTATCGCTTGTGTGATGTCCTAGTGGGGTAGTAAGTCAGTCAGTCAGTTGCTCTAATGTCGATTTCAAGTCTTTGTTATGGATGTGCTTTTATCAGTTTATTTTCTTATTTTAGTGTCATCGCTTATATTTTGTAAACCGCTGGTCAGTTTACTGCTCTTTACTGTCATTAAAATTGACACATTATTCCAGTCGTTATGCCTATTATATTCTCCTTGTGTGTCAGTTTTAAATCGTTTTTATAACATCTTTCAGTTCATCACTTTCCATTTTCAGTGCTTTAGACTCGCTCAGTTATATACTGGATCAGAAGTTAAGAGTTTTAAAAATGTCCCAGCAATTGAAAATCCGGACACTTCACGCAAGATTGTAAATTAAACAAATCCACTCCAGCCCAAAGAATGAAAATTTTCGTAGCATGTGAGATTATGGCACACACATATTTAGATTCTTGTCGATGCTGTTTAATTCGTCGACAACCCCCCCCCCCCCGTGTGGGTTCCGGGGCCCCATTGTGGGAAAAACAAGAATAGACCCACTGCCTCCCCAAAAGCATGTCGTAAGAGTCGACTAATTGGGGAGTTTCCTTTGAAGTCGGAGTGCATCTGCCGGAGAGGCAAGGAACCAACAGTCTGTATTCAAGAGAATGAGATCTGTAAAACTGATGCACACGCAACACTCAGGTTCTGGAGCAGGACTGCAGTTCAGTTTTGGACGAGCAACCAGAACTTTCCGCCAGAGTGTACAGCTGGTGAACGCGAAGAAGAAGAAGAGAAGAATTCGTCGACTGCGCTGAGATTCTCCTTGAATGATCTATTCTGGAGACAGAGGTATGTAAATGGATGTCTGACTGTGATCCGACTGGTTCACTACGAACTAGAAACATTCAATACTCATATTCTGGTAGTGGTCTTAAAAAGATTACCTTTTCTCCGGCTCTTGCAACTCTCCATGACTTAGGCGTTGCAAGTCAGACTCCTAATTCCAACATACCTCGATCGAAACACACTGCTGGCTGCGTGGAATTTTATAAGGGTATGGGGCGTTGCGGGTCGACCCAGCCTAAAATGGGTAGGAGGATGGCTGTCCTGTGAAAGTAAAGACGGCCGGCGTAATGCTGATTGGTCTGTTAAAATTTGGGACACTCTTCTCATATGCCCGATGCGCCTATGGCGTGAAAAGAGATCTTTACTTTTATTTTTTTACTTGCAACATTTCCTTTTCCTCAATGCTGCTTTTATCGTATCTTTCTAGGGAGTTTTCACAAGAGAACACTATTTTACATGGCCATAATATTTGATTTGTACGTATGTATTTTATTTTATTTTTTTATTTCGATTAATCAGATATCTTTTCATCTCCAGATTCTAATAAAATTTACAAGGTTGCCAAGCTTAATTTCACGTCAGCCGTATTTTGTCTGTGTGTGTTTGTGCTGGGTGCACGCGAGCACGCGATTGTGTGTGTGAGTAAAAATGTTTGCATGCTTGTGTAGTGTGTGCATGTGTATCCTTTGCAGATATAAGGTATATATATAACATCAGCTGTCATTGAGTACCGTTTGCTTACTTTTTATTTTGCCCCCCCCCCCTTCCTCTTTCTGCATACCCCCAGAACACTAATTATCGTATTGTTATAAACCTGAATATAAAGATACGGTGCAAATTAGAGAGCCCTTTTAACATCTTTGGCAAACAGAAAATATAGTAGTATTTCCTTACTGAGTTATGGGTGGTTGGGAGGGGGAGGGATCTGAAGGGTCAAGATGTTTACTCATGCTTAGAAGGTCGTGGGTTCGTTTTTAGGGCTGCATGGTTCGTTTCAGGGCTGTGTAATTCGTTTGAGGGCTGCCTGGTTCGTTTCAGGGCTGTGTAATTCGTTTGAGGACTGCATGGTTCGTTTCAGGGCTGTGTGGCTCGTTTCAGGGTAGCATTATATTTTGTTTCTAATCGCTACTTAATGAAAGCTAGTCGCTGAAACACCATCTGTTTGTTTTTATTATATGAATTGTAAAACTGACACATACTTTTTTCAAATCAATTTTTGTAACACATTATGTTACACCCGCGTGCTTCCGGGAATTGCTGCACGAGTGACCAGAGCATAAAAAAATCAGGAATTAGATCATAAGAGAAAAGTTCGTCACAGAACCAGTTCTAAATTACATACAAAGACAGCATATCATTTCATCTGCCACTTGAAGAGAATGCTTTGTGATGCTATAACATACAAGACATACATTAAAAAAGGAGAAGGACGCAGATCGCGAGGTAGAACAAGAACATATGGAAAGGTAAGATCGGATAAATTTTACAACAGAATTATGGGCAGCTAGAAGACCATTAAGCAGAGCCTTATATCTTCCTCGACACAAGAAGTGGGAAGAGGTACAGAAGCAACAGAAGCTTCAAAGAAAGATTAATAATAAATCGTTACCAGCTCGCTATTATTGAAATTGCTTTGACCCAAAACTCATCATGTATAAGTGTTGATAAAATTTCGTTAGCGTTCTAATTACCCTTACTCAATGAGATGTCCACCTAGATAATGTGAGATTTCGTTAGCCCTCATATTGTTTCATTTTCTTACAGCCAACATGTCAGGGCTGATAAAATGTCTCCCTTCTGTCTCTCCAGTATATACAGGAAGAGTTGCAGTGTGCACTTATCTAATGACCTTTCTCCTAATTGCCTTCACAGAATTATGGCGTTGCCACACATGTTCCCTGGGCATCTCTCTCCCTCTTCGGCTGAAATCAGTGCCCACTACATTGACATTTTTAAAGGTTGCATCGTGCTGTTAGACAAACAATACGTTCTTATCCATACACGAGCCTAGATTCCCTCACAATCATATACACACACTTACAAAATGATTTCACATAAATAATGCCATATTGAAAATATGGCGGATTAAAAGACGCACAAGCCGACACATACGCAAACAGACAGACTGATGTATAGACAGATAAACATTTAGGCATGCAGAATGAGAAATCCTCAAAATACAGAAAAAAAATAATTGTGTAAGCAAGCAAGAAAAACACACGAAACGTTTTGAAAGATAAATAAATAACGATTTGCAAAGGAGACAAGAGGTTAAAATATCCCCCAAGCTTTCTTGTCAATTGTTGTTGCGAGTTCAGAAATCACTTACATGAGAAAATGTCAAAACCTGTGCACATGAAATTTAGTAAGAGTGAACCCATTCGCAAAAACAAAATTAATGAACGTTTTTGAGGACACGAAATGATGTCTGAGCGTGCACTTGGGGGTTGATGGGCTTGACGGGGAAACCAGAAGAGGGTAGTGGGAAGTGTTGGGTGACACTGTCAAGACAAGGAATAAATAATAAACACAAAATGGATCAGGAAATATCGGCGAAAGGAAAGGCATACAGAAAATAGGGTTTTTAAAGGAAGGAAGTATCTAAAACATGTTTCTTCTTCTTCCTCTTCTTCTTCTTCTTCTTCTTCTTCTTCTTCTTCTTCTTCTTCTTCTTCTTCTTCTTCTTCTTCTTCTTCTTCTTCTTCTTCTTCTTCTTCTTCTTCTTCTTCTTCTTCTTCTTCTTCTTCTTCTTCTTCTTCCTGCTCCTCCTCCTCCTCCTATTCTTCCTCTTTTTCATTTTGTTCTTTTTCTTCTTCTTCTTCTTCAGAAGGCGTTACAGAACATACTCCAGTATTGTTAGCTGTTTTGGGGCAATCTTTATGTTCTCTAGTTGCCACAGCCACCAAACCGTCGGCTATTGTCGGAATCAACGTATAGCGGTCTGCTGCCAAATCACCAACAGCTGGAATCGAATAGAGTATATCGAAATCAAGAAAAGTGTTTGTAATGCGTAAGCCACAGGTGCAGACACTTAGCTTAGAAAGAAAATCGAATTAATTGCACAGCATGGATTTTGATAGAAGAATCCACGGGAAGGTAGGTTTGACATTTTAACGGCAGAAAACTTTGATGTGGTTGAGCCTGATGATGATGATGACGATGCTGATGATCATGGTGATGATGATGAATGAAATGAAAAAAAAATGGAATAATTAATTTTTAGATCAGAGTAAAATTTTCTCCTTTTTTTAATTAGACGTTAGAAAGGTACAGTAAAGGACCCTTTCCTTGCCTTCAAGCTATTGGGCATATAGGTCTATACCTATATTTTGTTGGCCAATCGGCGCGTGATGGGCCGCCTTGAATCCCCCCCCCCCCCCCCCCCATTCCACCTGCTACCTGTTCAAGGCTAGATCATCCTGAGTGAAGGTCATTTTTGAAAGGGAAAAAAAATATCGATACTGTCAGGACCCTAACCCAAGACCCCCCGAAAGACATTATTGGGTACATAATCCACTACAGCCATCCTCCACTGTGTATGTATGTATGTAAGTTGTACCCCACCAGGACATCACACAAGCAGTAAACACCCGGTGACACTAAGTGCCACCATGCGAATAAGGATCACCCGTGGAGAGGTCCTGGAAACCCTGTTCAGCCTTTAGGCCCTATTTCAGGCCCGGCTATATTTAGGGCCTCCGTCAAAAGCCAGGGTGGGGCTTCAAAATAATTAAAAATTGCATCCCACAAGGGGATGGCAAAACATGCATAATTTCCACTGTGAAGATGGCAGACATTTAATTACAGACACCTCCCACTGCGGCAATCGGGGCTACGAAATAAACATTTCAGACTAGACAGTTTCGCCTTACCATTCTTAACAACAAATAACAGACGCATCAACCACTTCACACTTTTCTTTTAGCTAAATTGAACCACGGCCGGTTCCATCTGACGGGCCGTTCTGCTGACGTCACCGGTCTGGCTAACGATGCGTTAACGCAGCGGTTCTCAAACAAGAAATAAACTATTTTCGACAATGGCGAGAAAAGACAACTTACATTTTAACTTGAAGTATCTTCATGCCTTCTTTAATAATTTTTAGCAAACTTTTCTTGATTATTGCCTCGGCACCCCTGGCACACGCTCACGGCACCCTAGGCCCCGGCATCCAGTTAGAGAACCTCTGTGTTAACGCATCGTAAGCTTGACCTGATGACGTCAGCAGCACGGCCCGTCAGGTGAAGCCGGTCGTGATTGGGTAGACACGAAGCTATGTTTTTTACATACTACTATGTATTACACACATATACATGTTATTAAACACTGTATGTATTTTATAATGCATACACAAGGGCCATGTTCGCGTATTTAACGCAGCATATGGTGCTAGACCTATATTCGTGTACAATAATTGGCACTCTGTGGGTTATGTGGTTAATATCATGCCACTTGAAACGTGCCGACAGGAAGCAGTGTTTGTGTGTGCGAGAGATAGAGAGAAATAGAGAGAGAGAGAGAGAGAGAGAGAGAGAGAGAGAGAGAGAGAGAGAGAGAGAGATTAAACATCTTGAAGTGAAGATTTATCAAGGGAAACATAATTATTATTTGTTTGATTCATTCTGATTGACTTTGCCTCTCTCTTTCTCTCTGTTATTCCCTGTTAATGCCGACAAAGACCTTTTCTTTGTACATATCCAATGTAATTTAAAATAAAAAAGCATTCATTTGAAGCTTAACTTCTGCTCCTGGGATACATATGAGGCCTCTTGGGACTGATCTGTTCGGGAATTCCTCAATGTTTTGAGTCCATGGAGGAGCGGCTGGCCAAACGGTTAGAACGCTGGATTCTCAAGCGGCAGACCCAGGTTCTAATCCTCAGTAAAGCTAGGGTTTTTTTTTCTGTCGGGGGCAAAATAAATCCTCAACTTCACAGTCGTGGCAACAGCACTAGTCATGCGTCCCCAAATCCTCAGGCTCAAAGACCCCCTTGCCTACACCGCAGAAGTGGTGGAATACTGGCATTAAATGGCAGTATTGAGTCCGTGCATTGCTCTACTCATAAACGTAGATGAATACGCTCTGAGTACTGACGTTAATCTGCAGTACTAATTTGGTTATATACCTTAGTCATCGCCTTGTGGGATGCAATTTTTCGTTATTGTGAAGCCCTACCCTGGCTCTTGCCAGAGGCCACAATATATCCCGGCCATTAATATGGCCTAACTAATGGCTTAACGCGGTTTCTGAGACCTCTCTACGGGTGATCGTCATCCACATGGTGGCACTTTGTGTCATCGGGTGTTTATCGCTTGTGTGACGTCTTGGTATGGTAAAAGTACTACTACTACTACAACGTTAATGTCACTTGACTGGTTATATGTTTCCACTGTTCACATACGGTACCCTGGGTTCTAGGGCAAACTATACAAACCAGTTTGACAAAATCTTTCAACTTCGTTATTTAAATAATGGGCTGAAAATCGCTATCACATGCATTCGACATATGAGAAATGCCATTCCCTGTGGTGTTTCAAAAGGTTAGATCAGAGTTTAGCCAGAAACACTTCCTTTCTACATTATTCTATGACCCCTTTCTCACAGTAGATGGACAGGCGAGTCACATTTGGTTACTGCTAGTGGTTAATGTGTTCCGCTTTTCATGTATCCTTTTTTTTTTTTCTTTTTCATGCAAATATTTTTTTTCTAGGACTGTTTTCTCTAATCTAGGTTACTACCTAAATGTTTGACACCCCAAAATAGGATAATTTAAGATATCCAATCATTACTCTAAAATGTTTGTAATTAGAGAGTACTTCAAGCGTTACACCAGTTGTATTGTTGTCCCCATGTGGGATGCAATTTTTAGTTATTTGAAGCCCTTTCTGGCTTTTGCCGGGGGCCCTGAATATATCCGCGCCATAAATGTGGCCTAACGACTGAAAGGGGTTCTGGTTTATCTTTACTGGCGATTTTCAACCGCATGGTGACACTTTGTGTCACTGAATGTTTATCGCTTGTGTGATGTCCTGTCTTTCCAAGTTAGAAAGAGTTAAATCAGTGATCTCTATCTTTTTTTTTTTTTTTTATTTCAGGTGAAAAAATGGTTAAAAAGATGAGGATCAGAAAAAAATCACAAGCAATGTTAACAAAAACTTGGGCAAAAACATTCGCATAAATCAAAGTGTCAAATAACAAAGAAAACAATCACCAGCAACTGGTAATTTAGTGTCCAAATATCATTTTGATGAGTGACACTGTTTTCTTCCTGACAATATCTGCTATCACAACAGTCTGGAGAGATTGATGCAATGGGAAGTGACGAGAGGTTCTGGCAGATACTTGAAGCACAGAGGAAAGGCAATACGGGCTTTTAATTAGAATGCTACTGGCACCATAATTATCAGTCTCTTCGCTGGCTGATGAAGATGGGGACATAGCGCTTATGGGAATGCCCCGAGTGCTGTGCTGTCAGTTCTTGAATCAAATCAGTCAATCAATCAATAGCTGCTTTTTTGTGCGCTGTTGGACAAGGCACAATGGAGATCACTCTCCGTATCAAGCTGGCAACGCTGTTTTGTTTTCATGACCGTTAGTGCTGAAAATCTGAATCATTACAAGTTAGTTAGTTAGTTAGTTAGTTAGTTAGTTAGTTAGTTAGTTAGTTAGTTAGTTAGTTAGTTAGTTAGTTAGTTAGTTAGTTAGTTAGTTAGTTAGTTAGTTAGCTAGTTCGTTAGTTAGTTAGTTAGTTAGTTAGTTAGTTAGTTAGTTAGTTAGTTAGTTAGTTAGTTAGTTAGTTAGTTAGTTAGTTAGTTAGTTAGTTAGTTAGTTAGTTAGTTAGCTAGTTAGTTAGTTAGTTAGTTAGTTAGTTAGTTAGCTAGTTAGCTAGTTAGTTAGTTAGTTAGTTAGTTAGTTAGTTAGTTAGTTAGTTAGTTAGCTAGCTAGCTAGCTAGCTAGCTAGTTAGTTAGTTAGTTAGTTAGTTAGTTAGTTAGTTCGTTAGTTAGTTAGTTAGTTAGTTAGTTAGTTAGTTAGTTAGTTAGTTAGTTAGTTAGTTAGTTAGTTAGTTAGTTAGTTAGTTAGTTAGTTAGTTAGCTAGTTAGTTAGTTAGTCGACAGATTATCCTTATAGCAGGTCAAACTACTCCGTCCATAAGTGCTCGAATCCCCTCCTCAGTAAATCCCGCAGCGTGTAGCGGCAAACGACACCAGTTCTGTTTTGGTTTATTATTCTTTTTTGGCTACCCGTGTAGTTTTCTTGTTTGGCGGCACCACGTTTAACATGTTATTCTTGTAGTCTGACTATAGTTGCAGATTCACGGTTCTCAGTTGGTTCACGCAAACGTCTTAACTCTTTTAAAGCATTCAGTATATCAGCCTGTTGGACAAGGCACAATGGAGATCACTCTCCGTATCAAGCTGGCAACGCTGGCTTGTCCGGCTTTCACAGTAGCCTTACCGTCAAAGCCTATCAGCTTGCTCATTTCCTTGTACTCCCACATGTCCTGGAACGAAAATAAAACTAATCCTTGTCATCCGTGAATTCTGAAAAGCCACCAACCACTGCCTTCGGACTCAGCTCTTCTCTTTCTTCCTGAGCTTACTCATCGAGTCGAATTATGACAAGTCCAAACTCACTCAATGTCAAAATTACTTAACCCCCCCCCCCCCTTTCCCTCCCTCCACCCTTGCATAAAACTTCCTCATGTCACCCCTCCTACACTCCCACTTTTCCGGCCTAGGAGTCCACTAAGTTATAGAAAGTAGCAAGCTTGTACACGTGGCTGTCCCTGTGGAGATATTTATGCTAAAGCTTGACAAGATTTGTTTCTGTGTTTTTCTGAAGGTTTGGCCATGACTGCAATTTTAAAGACTACTTCATGGATGGCAAACGAGCAGAGCAAATCTCAGATACCTCGTTCAACCTCTAACAGTTATAGTGAGGGTAGAGATCATTTTGGGTTGTACAGATCACATGCATTGACTTACATAGCCTATTAGCATTGTGTACACACACACATATCTTCTTTTTCTTCGTCATCGTCGTCTTCATTGTTTTCTACAACAACAACTACTACTACTACCACTATTACTGTTGCTGCTGCTGCTGCTACTACACTGCTACTATTACTACTGCTAATAATACTACTACTACTTCTTTTTCATCCTCTTCTGCTTCTTCTTTTCCTTCTTCTTCTGCCTTCAACATGCAGCTGAAACATGTAATGTGATTTACAGCTAGGCTGCCATATATATATATATATATATATATATATATATATATATATATATATATATATATATGGCAACCTAGCTGTAAATCACATTTATATATATATACAAATATATATATATTGAAAGAGATAGAGAGAGAGAGAGAGAGAGAGAGAGAGAGAGAGAGAGAGAGAGAGAGAGAGAGAGAGATGCATACCCTTTACAGGACACGCAGAACCACCTGCATGACTGTTTGAGTTTTTTAGTTTGACTTGGTAATTAATGTCCAGTACTTTGCCATTGCTACTAAACGATCGGTTCTCGATACCATCGTTGAAATTATCACGTTGAACCAGCATCCAGTGGTGCTGTATGTTATAATTGTAACTAGGTTTTGTGCGTCACATACAATAGCTTAGCATTGCACGCCACACAAAGCCCTGAAAAAGACTCCTGCATTGTTGACAAAAAATGATCATCCCAAATACTGTACCGACGGGCGACGAAGTCGTCTACCGACGAGTCTATCGACAGCCCGGTCAGCGATGAACACACAACGAATCACTTCATATATTTTATGTCCAGGGTAGTAACCATTGCTTTAATCTATTTTTACTCTAGTTTATATTATCTCCCTTATCATGGTGAAAGCGGATGAAAGAAACAGTTGTGGACAATTCTCTAAACAGGTTGAATGAGAATATTCACATAAAGGCAGAATAATATTAATTCAGTAGTAAATATATTTGATTTTCTCAACAACAACAAACCTTTGCCGATTTTTTTTTTTTTAAATAAATATTTAATGCGAAGGCAGTAAAAGTAGGATCTGCCGTGATCTAACGGCTAGACGCTCGGCTGCGGATCGGAAGGTCGTAAGTTCGGGTCCTGACAGCGGCCAGACTTTTTTCAAAAATGACCTTGGCTTCCAGGTCGACCCAGAATTGAGTGGGTACCAGGTGGAGTGCTGGGAAATAAAAGCAGCCGGCGTGATGCTGACCACATCACCCACCAATTGCCGTTTGGTCTATAAAATATAGGTCTAGCCCTATATAACCAATACGCCTAAAATCGTGGAAAAGGGTCCTTTACTTTACTTACTAGGCAGTAAAAGTAGTTAACACTAAACTAAATAAAAGGATCTCAATAATTTTCCATACCTAGGCGCACATAACTAAAAATGTAACTTTCCGCTCCCAGTGGAAGGCAATTTTTCGTTATTTGTAAGCCCCACCCTGGCTATTGCTGGGGCCCTAACATAACCCAACATATGGATTAAACGGGGTTTCTGGGACCTGTCCCTGAAGATCCTCATCCTCACTTTGTGTTAGTGGGTGTTTATCGCTCGGTGGGATGTCCTGGTGGGGTTAAACATCAGTCAGTCAGACATAAGTATTCATAAACGCAATCACTAGACCACTGATCTCCAAACTTTTCTTTTGTCTTCCGAATGTCTCCCACTTGAGTATATAGCAAGACCTCTTTTCATAATTGTCAGAATACTATGGAAGTTGTCTGCGAAAAGAAAGTCTTCTTCTTCTTTGCGTTCACCAGCTGTAAACTCTGGCGGAAAGGTATGTCTGTTCATCCACTTCTGGACTGCAGTCCTGTTCCGAAACCTGAGTGTTTGCATCCGTTTTACAGATCTGACTCATTTGTATGCAGACTGCTGCTTCCTTACCTTTCCGGCAGATACACTCTTTAAAAAGAAGCCCCTAATTAGTCGATACTTACGACACATTTTTGGATAGGCAGTGGGTCTATTCGTGTTTTCCCTGTAATAGGGCCCCGAAACCAACACGGGGAGAAGTCGACGAGGACGGGAACAGACAACTTCACTTCTTGTTACGTAAATGTGTATGAAAGTAGAAATCTAAACACTTCAACTGTAATATTTTATCTTCTTCTTGTTCCTCTTCTTCTTCTTCTTGTTCTTCTTGTTCTTCTTGTTCTTGTTCTTCTTGTTCTTCTTCTTCTTCTTCTTCTTCTTCTTCTTCTTCTTCTTCTTCTTCTTCTTCTTCTTCTTCTTCTTCTTCTTCTTCTTCCTCTTCCTCTTCTTCTTTCTTCTTCTTTCTTCTTCTTCTTCTTCTCACTTCTTCTTCTTCTTGCTTCTAGTCTTCTTCTTCTTTCTTCTTCTTCTTCTTCTTCTTCTTCTTCTTCTTCTTCTTCTTCTTCTTCTTCTTCTTCTTCTTCTTCTTCTTCTACTACTACTACTACTACTTGTGCTGCTGCTGCTGCTTTCACCCTTAAAAATGCGATTGAAATATGACAATGTGGTTAACAGCTAGATTGCCATATCTGCGCTTTTAGGTCCAACACATCATATTATTTCAGCCATCCGTTAATAATTAGTCGGGTTTTACGACATGCCTGTTTTAGGGTGGGGGAGGGGGGGGGCGGTGTCAGTGACTCGGTCTTTAATTCTCCTCGTCCAGGCGCCGGGCCCACCTGTGGGTAGATGAATTTATGGATAGCACACTCCACTCAGATCCGTAGATAGGGGGTTCGATATTTGATGCGTTGGTTACGGGTCATTATGTACGTTTATGTCTACCAATTATGTTTGGTGATGCAATACCAAAAAGCTTGTGTATTAACTAAATAAGATTGTAGAAGTATAAATTGTCACATTTAATGTATTTTAAATGTACTTTCAAATAATTATAGTAATTATACTCTGTAGTCTATCTTTGCGGATATTTAAAGAGATCTAGGATACCATTAATCAGTCTAAAGATATTTTAACATCTCATACTTTAATCCCTGATCATGTTATGTACTGTTCAATCCTTCCCTGTCTTCTTCTTCTTCTTCTGCCTTTCTATCCCCCAATGGAGCATAGGCCCTCAACCAACTCACGCCAAGTCGTTCTATCCTTCGCCATTACCTGGAGCTCTCCCCATGTCCTCCCAATCTTTCTAACCTCATTCTCCAGCTCTCTTCTCCGTGTGTTTTTTGGCCTTCCTGTAGTTCTCTATAATCTTTTACTCCCAGCATGTTTTCAGTTATCATATAGTTATTGAGGCGGATCATAAATTCATTGAGTGGAGTCTTTTGGAGTTCATATTTCTTGCATTACACTAAATAATGTTCAAACTCTTTGTGTACCTGACATACATAAGTGCTTTCTTCTGTTATAGTGAAGTAAGCCACTCTAAGTTGTTGTCTCAGTAATTTCTTTTTGCAGAGTATTTTAAGTTCACTTGTTATTAGATGTCGGCTCTGTGGCTAAGTCGATTCGAACGATTCGTAATGCCGGGATGCCGGGTTCGATCCCAGCTGCAGGCCATGCCTTGCGTTGGTTTCGTCAGTGGTATCAAGAAAGCCGACCATCAAGAAAGCAATGGAAAACTACTGGACGTAAATCTGCCTGGTTCTGCAACGTCCTGTAAAGGATACGCAACTAACCTTGTTATTATATATTTTCTAGTTGGAGCCTTTAACCGTATGTAGGCATGCCTTTCCCTTAAGCTCCCATGTTACATCCCTATCCGTTTTTATGTTATTCGTATTTTAAAATTGTGATTTAAAATCATCCTTACTGATAGCTACATGTATTTTTGTATGTGTTCTGCTTTTTTTTAAATCTGCCTTTTCATTTCCTTAAATTCACACCTGAACTGGTAGCCACTTAATTAATACAAAACATCATCTTGCTTTTAGATAGGTTGTGGCCAAGAAATGCTCCTCTATGATGTCATTTCTACTACACATCCTGATATTTTTAAGAGCCATTACCTTAGACAGAGAGTCCATTAAAACTGCCAACCTTTGTGGGGAGTTATCATATACCTCTTCTAGTGCCTTCAAAACAGCAACCATTTCTGTTGTAAATATTGAGATCTTGCTTGTCATGCTGAGTTTTTTTGTTTGTTTTTTTTTCTTTAATTTTGTGATGTATATTTTTAGTCCTAACTTATCGTCTTCCTCTTTTGCACATTCTGTATAAATAGACTTTTTGCGTCTGTGTTGTAGTGACTAATTGAATCTTCTTTTACAGTGTCCAGTATTGCCTACTTGAAAATCCACACTGTTCTTCACTAATTTCTTATTTGATCTGGCTTCTTATTAACACCATACGTCTCATGTATTCTTCTTCTTCTTCTTCACTTCCTCTTTTACCGCTGTGGGTGTCGAGGGAGATATAAGGTTCTGTTTCTAGCTCTTCTGGCTGCCTCGACCATAGGCACATCGTACTGTTGTAGAGTTTCTCTGATGTTATCCTTCCATCTTGTTCTTGGTCTACCCCGTGCTCTACGTCCTTCTTCTCTTCCCATGTATGCTTTGTATGGTATGGTGTCACAAGGCATTCTCTCTAAGTGGGCAAACCATTTCACTTGTTGTTTTTGTATGTAATCCAGAATTGGTTCTGTGCCCACTTGTTCTCTTATGATCTCATTTCTGATCTTATCTCTTATGGTCACTCCTACAGCCCTTCTCAGACATCTCATTTCCGTGGTTACTAATTTTCTTTTATGGTTTGTTGTGAGTGACCATGTCTGGCACTGGTAGCACAGAGTTGGAATAAATATGCTTTGAATAAGATGTCTCTTTGTGCTGATTGGGATTGTCTTATGCTGTAAGAGGGGGGCTAGCTGTCCCAATACTTGGTTTGCTTTACTGCATCTAATGTCAATTTCTTTATCCAATTTCCCATCTTCGGTAAATGTAGTTCCCAGATATTTAAACTCAGCTGCCTGTTTAATGCCTTTGTATTCTATTTTTATGTTTAGATCTGTCTTATTTTTTCCTATTGACATTACTTCTGTCTTTTCAGTGTTGATTCTCAAATTATTTGTTTTACATTCTTCATTCATGGATGTTAGATGTTGTTGCAATTTCATAGCTGTATCTGCTATCAAGGCCTGGTCATCTGCAAAGAGTAATTCGTTGATCTTACTAAGATCTTCATTCATGGGCTTGGCATTCTTGCATATAC
Organism: Candidula unifasciata; assembly: GCA_905116865.2. Classification (NCBI taxonomy): domain Eukaryota; kingdom Metazoa; phylum Mollusca; class Gastropoda; order Stylommatophora; family Geomitridae; genus Candidula; species Candidula unifasciata. The sequence goes on from CAJHNH020002725.1 coordinate 80,043, forward strand.
TGTCGATGTAGGTGTCTCATGTATGCAAAACAAAATAATTTGTTTTTTAATGTCAATATGAAAGGTGAGAGTTTGGAAAGCCTGAATGTAGGACCGGTCTGGGTGCTGACTGACTGACTTTCTACCCCACCAGGACATCACACAAGCGATAAACACCCGATGACACAAAGTGCCACCATGTGGATGAGGATCGGCGTGGAGAGGTCCCAGAAACCACGTTTAGGCAATTGGCCATATTTATGGTCTGCCTATATTGCGGCCCCTGGCAAAAGCCAGAGTGGGGCTTCAAATAACAAAGAAGGACAAAACTGGATTATGTAAAATTGTAGTAGTCTGGGTGCTCAATTTGTAACCTATAAAATTTATGTTGTAATGAAAATTCGTTTTGCTTTTCAAAATCTGACAATTTCACGACAATCCTATGTATATTATTTTATAAAGTTCTTGCCCGGTTCTCTAGCGCAGTTGGTTAAAACCTCTGCGCGGCGACCGGGTGACGAACTCCTTGTGCTCCGGGTTTACGCCCGCGGGTAGGCAGAAAAGCCACATTATTCCCAGATTTACAGTATCTATCATGGAATCAAGGCCGAAGGGTTGCGTTATCCATAGTAGCGAGCCAAAGGGTTACAACTCATGGTTTCTAGATACTTGAAATTTTTTTTAGAGATCTTTGGACCTTCTGTAGCAGTGAATCGTGAATCTCGAGCTGTAGCTGTAACTTCTTCTTCGTCGTCATCTTTCTCCTCTGCGTTGGTTGGTTGGTAGTTATACCCCACTAGGACATAACACCAGCAATAAAAACTGGTGACACAAAGTGCAACCATGCGGATGAGGATCACCCGTGGAGAGGTCCCAGAAACCCATTTCAGCCGTTAGGCCATATCTATGGCTAGGCCATATCTGTGACCCGGCTATATTCATACCCCCCCCCCCCCCCCCCCCCCCCCCCCCGGCAGAATTCAGAGTAGAGCATCAAATTACAAAAAGGTGCATCCCACATAGGAACGACCATTTTAGTCAGCCTCTGCTTTAGTCATAAGAGAGCGGTTGGCACGTTGTGTTGTAACTTATGGCTAAGCTGCAAGGTCTGCGTTTTAAGGCGCAACACATCCACACATCTGATTTCAAGCAACCTAATTAAGTCACACATCCACGGCATGTTTCGAATGGGGGAAAGGGTGTATTTTTCATTCCTCCTCTGAATGGGATCCTGGTGTAACCCGGGGGGGGGGGTGGTTGGGGGGGGGGGGTTATTGCCCTTTCTGTCTGAGAATGCTATAACGTTTACTGGTTGAGACTCGACTAATCTGGTTAACCCAGTGTATGCTGTGAAAGGTATTGTTTTTACACGCAATTCCGTGGAGTAAGTTGAGAAACTCAGCCATCGATCAACGAGCAAGTCGTGAATCTATAATTGACACCCAAGTTACATGTACATCTAAATCTATTCTCATTAGTTTTGCAGGGGAGACAACTGTTTTAATATTCTGTAGAGAACCAAAACAACGCTGCTTTCTAAAACAACTGTATTTTGTCTTTATTTAAATGAGATTACAAAATGTAATGGGGAGTAAATGCAGCTGGTGTGATGTTGACCGTCTTATCCAGCGACACTCAGTACGTTCTGATTAAAAAAAATGGCCTCGAACTATACCTGTATACCAAATGCAAATCGAGGCTTGCTAAATAATATTTCATAGCATACTATCGCTTGCCGAATATTAATTATCGCCCTTTTTAGGACGAAATTTTTTGTCATTTGAAGCCCTACTCTGGCTTTTGCCAGGGGCCGCAATATAGGCAGGCCATACATAGGGCCAAATGTCTGAACGCGGTTTCTGGGACCTTTCCACGGCGATCCTCATCCGCATGGTGGCAGTTTGTGTCATCGGGTGTTTATCGCTTGTGTGATGTCCTGGTGGGGTAGAAAGTCAGTCAGTCATCCCTTGCCGTCCCGTTTGGAATACAAATTTTCGTTATTTGAAACCCCATCCTGGCTCTTGCAAGGGATGCAATATAACCAGGCCAAAAATATGGCCAATTGGCTGAACGCGCCTTCTAGGACCTCTCCACGGTGATCCTCATTCACATGGTGGCACACTGTGTAATCTGGTGTTTATCGCTTGTGTGATGTCCGGGTGGGGTAGAAAGTCAGTCATACTATCGTCACATATTTAACTACTATTTACCGTCCTTTTTAGGATGACATTTTTGGTTTTTTTTTTTTTTGCAGCCCCACCCTGGCTCTTGCCGGGGGCCGCAATATAAACAGGCCAAAAATATGGCCAACTGGCTGAACGCGTCGTCTGGGACCTCTCCACGGTGATCCTCATCCACATGGTGGCACATTGAGTCATCGGGTGTTTATCGCTTGTGTGATGTCCTGGTGGGGTACAAAGTCATTCATTTGTTCATACTATCGTCACAACTTTTCATCCCTATGTGGGATGCAATTTTTCGTTATTTTGAAGCCTTACCCTGGCTCTTGCCAGGGGCCGCAATATAGCACAGCTATAAATATGGTCTAATGGCTGAACGCGGTTTCCAGGACTCTCCACGGGTGATCCTCATCCACATAGTAGCACTTTGTGTCATCGAGTGTTTATCGCTTGTGTGATGTCCTAGTGGGGTAAAATGTACTACAACTATACTGTCAGCTATTATTGATCTTTCCCGATATAGGACGCAGGTTTTTGTTATTTTAAAATCCCACTCCGGCTGTCGCCTTAATATAACATAACCTATGGGTTGAACGGGGTTTTTGGGACCTGTCCTCGATTATCTTCATATTGTCGTCCATACCTAGAACTACCAGCCCCACATCGGCTGTGGTCTGGGACCTTAGTGTAACCGTGGGATTGAACGGGGTTTATAAGACCTGTCCCCATCCCCATCCGAGTGATTCCCATCTGAGTGGTAGCACTTTGTGTCCCCCGGTGTTCATCGCTCGGTGTAATATCCAGGTGGTTGATCGCCAACCAACCAACATTGTCAACCTGATATGGAACGCAATTTTTCCTTATTTTACAGCCCCTCCCCGGCTGTAGTCAGCGGCCCTAATATAACCTAGGGGTTGAGCTTGGTTAATGTGATTTGTGTCCGGGTGATCCTCATCCGAATTATGGCACTTTGTGTCAACAGGTGTTTGTCGCGCGCCTGTGCGGTCCTGGTGGGGTTGAACGTCAGTCAGTCATAGCATCATCCTTACTCGCACAGGACTGCAGGCTGTTCGTCCTTACCCTCCACAGGACATCAGGCTGTTTTTCTTACCCCCACAGGATATCAGGCTGTTTTTCTTACCCCCACAGGATATCAGGCTGTTCGTCCTTAACAGCACAGGACTGCAGGTTGTTTGTCTTTACCCTCACAAGACATCAGGCTGTTCCTGGTGGGGTTGAACGTCAGTCAGTCATAGCATCATCCTTACTCGCACATGACATCAGGATGCTCGTCCTTACCCTCATAGAATATCGGGATATTGGTCCGTACCCTCATAGGACATCAGGCTGTTCGTTCTTACCCCCACAGGATATCAGGCTGTTCGTCCTTACCCCCACAGGATATCAGGCTGTTCGTCCTTACCCCCACAGGATATCAGGCTGTTCGTCCTTACCCTAACAGGATATCAGGCTGTTCGTCCTTACCCCCACAGGATATCAGGCTGTTCGTTCTTACCCACACAGGATATCAGGCTGTTTGTCCTTACCCCCCACAGGACATCAGGCTGTTCGTCCTTACCCCCCAAGGACATCAGGCTGTTCGTCCTTACCCGCACAGGACTGCAGGCTGTTCGTCCTTACCCTCCACAGGACATCAGGCTGTTTTTTCTTACCCCACAGGATATCAGGCTGTTTTTCTTACCCCCACAGGATATCAGGCTGTTCGTCCTTGCCCCCCACAGGACATCAGGCTGTTTTTTTACCCCCACAGGATATCAGGCTGTTTTTCTTACCCCCACAGGATATCAGGCTGTTTTTCTTACCCCCACAGGATATCAGGCTGTTCGTCCTTAACCGCACAGGACTGCAAGCTGTTCGTCCTTACCCCCACAAGACATCAGGCTGTTAGTCCTTACCCCCCCCCCCCTCTCCATGGGACATCAGGCTGTTCGTCCTTACCCGCACGAGACATCAGGTTGTTCTTTCTTACACCCACAGGATATCAGGCTATTCGTCCTTATCCGCACAGGACTGCAGGTTGTTTGTCTTTACCCTCACAAGACATCAGGCTGTTCGTTCTTACCTGCATAGGACATCAGGCTTTTCGTCCTTAACCGCACAGGACACAAGGCTGTCCTTACCCGCATAGGACTACAGCTTTCATAGGGCTGATGTGGCCGTTACGTGTGCCTTAATTATGACTTCTTTAATATGTCAACAGGTATCCAGAATCTGCCTTGATGGTCTGCTATCCAGAATGATAATGTTTTGTTATCTTAGAGTTGTAAGCGTTCAGGAAGCAGGCCAGAGGAATAACCCGGTTGATCGATCCATCTAGGTATTTGCATAATGGATTTGAAATGCATGCCATCTGAGGTAGTTTATGGCGTACTGAAAGTTCATTAAATATACCGTGGTCTGGGAGTTCATTTCTTCCAGTGAGATAATCAAGCGGAAACTCTGGGAGCGAAACAAATTGACGACCTGTAGTTTGTGTGGTTATATTCAACTATACTTGATTTACTTTATAAAAAGCCTTCTCTGTGCTAAACCCCTAGATCACTGCTACCCAACCCATGAATCGCGACCCCTAGAAAGTGTTAGCTGGTGTCGCCGGGCAGTCATGAGCTCTGACAGTTTTCAAAATAGAAAACCCAAAAAAATGCATCACTTCCTAGACTTGTTTGCGGAATGTGGGCGCTGTTTGAACTTGTGATGGGCGGATTTTTAGTGATACACGCGCGATGACTTTCTAGCCTTGTTTCTTGCAGATGGTAGCGGCTTGTCTTCGCTACTTGTAAGCTTTTTTTTTTTGGAAACTTGTTACCCTATTGAAAAATTTATTTTTAATGTATGGGGTCGCAGGTCACTTGCTCCATAGAAATGTACAAAGAAGCTGAGCGTCCCGTGTTCTCCCCCCACCAATGTAAATTCGTAAATGACTTGTTACCGTTCTGTTTCTTAGCTAAAAAAATCGTAATGTTCAACCAGTATAACTGAAGGGGAGCTTTAGGTTATAATTGTGACCAGGTTATATGCGCCACATAAAGTGGCTTAGCATTGCACGCTCTTATGAGCCCTAAAAAGGACTAATGCAATGTTGACGCGATCAAAAAAGACAGACATAAATACTGCCCCGACCGGCAACGAAGTCGTATACCGGCCAGCCAATCGGTGACCCGGCGCCGAATGGACTTGTACCTATCCTTTGGAGTTAATACAGCAGGCTGAGTAAGGGATAGTGCTCCAAAGGGGGCATACGGTCTCTACAAAACTGCAGACTTGTTCTGTAGAGGGGGAGAGATAGAGAGTCAGACAGAAAGATAAACAGACAGACAGACAGACAGGCAGATTATCAGACAATCATACATTTCCTACAGTGTCCGCGGCGAGAATCTGAGCACGCGATTCATGGATGCTGTACCGCCAATTCTGTTTGCACGCAACAATACATCGCCCGGAATACTCACACAAGGTTAATTAGCAGAAACAATCTCATACTGTTGAAAAACGACATGGTGAGTTCTCGGTTGGTGGCGTGTGAAACGCGACTGTGCAAGGTGACTTGAAGCGGTTTGTGTGCTTGCATTCCTGTGAGGGTTGATGGATGTCTTAAAAATTAAAAACATGTTTTGTAAACAATGGAGCGTGGTAATTACGGTCGTCTGTTGGGAGGTGTTTTAAAATCAGTTAACAGACTAAAAGAGCTGATGCGGTTATCGGACAGTGGAACTAGCGTTGCAACGTGGAAGAGACTGGATCGTCACTAGGTCGTATTCCCAAAGATGCAATTAGATGCGTGTGCAAACGGTAGCCTACCTCTGTTGTGAACATCGCACAATCTATAATCTAAAAACCAAAACGGCTGAATAACATTCTTTTTCTTTACGTTCACCGGCTTTAAAATCCAGTGGAAAACTAGGGCTGTTCACCCACTTCTGGACTTTGGTATTGTTCCAGAATATGAGTTCTGTGTCCACGTCCGTTTTACAGATCTGGCTTATTTGTAGGCTGACTTGGTTCCTCGCTTATGCAGGGCATATGTACTCCGACTTCGAAAGAATGCTGGACATAGGAAACGGAACTTGCAACGTCACTGGGATTCGTCCTTTTGCTTGTTTAGCAGTGGCTTCTAGTGTTTTCAACAATGTTTGAAATACTGAACAAGGGTCTCCCAGCCCGACATGAAGGACTTGACATGGCGGAATGTTTAGTTTCGCATTTTTTTGTGTGTGTGGGTTGCTTCTGACAGTGCTTTGCTAATGCAGTTTCCAAATATGTACGGAAGTCTACGGTTTTGTTGACCAAGCTACTGAGTTAAGTACTTGGTGTAGCACTACCATGTTTTTCAAATGGGATACCTTTCATTTGTGCAGCAACTGAGTCGTGGTATTTAGTATGCCCGGCAGCTAGTTTACATGTAGGTTGGTGAAATACCCTATGTAATAATTTAACGTATGAGTATCAACTTATCGTAACAGACTACTTCCATCGACGACAAACTGACTTTCTGGTGACGCTTCAAATAACGACTGTGATAAATTTAAGCCATGGAGATGTTGGTTGATATACAGAGCAATAGGTTGCATGCACTCCATGGACACACACAAAAAGAATGTTTGAGAATTAGTGTAGAGCCAGTCAATGCAATTTTCCGCTTGCTTTAAAACAGGGGTGGGCAAACTAAGGCTGTCGAGCAAATTGTTACTTCAGGCTGTGCGTGCCTAATAAACCATGTTCTTAATGCTCTTGTATCCATGGCGAGGCGCACACGCCGTCTGGAGGTGACATGTTCAATTCCCGGTACGGTAACTGTAGCTTTCGAATTTTATGCTGTCTAGTGTGTTCTTCTATCTTTCTACTTCTTTCTATAAGTGCCCATCAATACACTTTCTGTTACTTAATTAATTCATAATATTTAACGGCCTCAAAGATTCCCCCTCTGTTTATTTATATAAATTTTACTTTCCCACGACGCTGGTTAAAATTATTATATTGTGTAGCCCTTGTGCTCACAAAAAGGGGAACACAAAAACATACTTTTGGATTAGGGCTGTACCGAATATTCGCTTCGTATTCGCTTCGGGGCCGAATAGTGGACCTATTCACTATTCAGTAATCGGCCGAATAGTTACGGTCGGGCCGAATACGAATAGTAGTTACCTCACACCCGCTTCTGCATACACGGGATTAATGATGACAACATGGAACGATTGGCTTTGTTGAAAGCTAATGCAGCTTTCCTGCATTAACTAAGCTGTCAGTGACAATTTCCAAGTTTAGTTACTTATTATAATACTTAGGATTCTGTTAATCCTAGTTATTAGTTACCACAGACTCACTGAAGGATGCAGATTGTGAAGATAAGGCGAGCCAGAGAGATGAATGGAGACGAGTGATATCTGCAGCAATAAACCTCAAGGGCTCAGAATGCTAAAGATAAGATGACTATTCTGTGCTACTTTATGTGAAGAAAAAGTTCAGCGTACATTTGACATTATGAATGTTTTTGGTTTTTTTTTTTTTTTTTTTTTTTTAGATTTATTTTATACACTATACACTATTCGTATTCTTATTCGGCCAAATAGTTGGTCCCGCTATACGTATTCGGCCGAATAGGGAAAATCACTATTCGGTACAACCCTAGTTTGTATGCAGAAAGAAAGACAATCGTCGTCGTTAGGTGCCTTGCCAACTTGCGTGGGCGATCATGCCTCTCCATAATCTGCGATCTCCTGCAGCATGTATCAGTTCGTGTGCTGACACACCTCCATGCCATGCAACAAGACTGTCAAGCATCTGCTCTCATTGTCTTCCTCTATCTCTCCTTCCACAGATCTTTTCAGTGGTCACAACATGTTCTATTTTCCCTTTTCTCATAACATGGCCGAAAAATATTGATTGTCTCCTTCTGATGTCTGTGATAAGTTGTCTTCGGGCTCCCGCCTCTTTCAAAACCTCTTGGTTGCTCTTTTTGGCTGTCCAAGATATTCTAAGCATTCTTCTGTAAAACCACATCTCTGAGTCCTCTAGAAATTGTTTGGCCTGCCTACCGATTGTCCAGGATTCACAGCCATTTGTTAAAACTGGATGTATGTAGCAAGCAAGAATTCTTTTTCTAACTCTCAATGACAAGGATATATTGCACAAGATGTTTTTCATTTTATAAAATGCAGTTTTTGCCTGTCCTATTCTGTTTCTTATCTCATTTATGCATCTACCCATCTGATGTTATCCATGTGCCCAGATACTTAAATTCCTGTACTTGTCCTGAAATAACACCATCAACTTTTATTACACACTTAGGAATAATTCGTTTCTTTGATACCACCATTACTTCTGTCTTCCTATTATTCAAACTGAAGCCTATTCTTCCACTTTCTAACACAACAATGTCTATCAACAATATCACACCAAATACCCGCAAAGTTGCATCAGTGTTTGGTTACACTTATAAATGTGAACAGTTTCCCCCCCCCCCTTTTTTTTTTCCACTGAATTAAGTGGACTAAATCCAAAATAAAAAGTCATTGAACAGACGAATTTTTCAAAGACACACTACGCATCACAGTTAGTCTAACACCACCAGAGTTAGATAGGATTATGCGGGATATTCAAACCTAATCCTCCCGTTAAATCTGTATGCCTATTTATAATTGACTGATCATATTTGTCTATCTGCCTGTCTCTTACTCTATTTCTTGCTCTCTCATCGCTCACTATATATCAGTCCAGACTTCTTTACTTTCTCATTCTCCCCTCGCTCCCTTTTCCTCACTAATACGATTTCTGCAAACAACCATCTTGAACTGACACATCTAAGAATATCTTTGTCTTATTTTTGTTCGTCCGAGTAACGTAATTGCATTGTGCATGTTTATAACGAAGCTGTGATATTTGCACCTTTCGGCAAACGAAAGGGACATTATTTAGGAATATTTAGAAGGGCTTCAGTGAGTGAAAGTGTCTTGCCTGATAGATTGTATTCTTAGATTATCCCATTTAAAATAAAAAAAGGGGGGGGGGGAAATGTGTTCAAATTGAATATTTTTCCTTTCTATTTAGCCCTCGGTCAGACTGGTTATTCTGAATTTGGTTGTAAGAAAATATGGTCCACTCCTGCTTCAGAACCATATGCATACACATGTCGTAACTGTAACAGACATGCAAAGCATGCTAATTTTTTTTTTTTCCCTACAGAAAACTTGCGTCGTGAAGTGTGAGCGGCAAGTATCACTGCAGAGGTCGTGGATAATTGTTATCGTTCAATGAATATTTTCTGTGTGGCTTGCTGGTGCATTGGGAAACGACAAAGCAGAGAGGCTGGCTTTCTCTGCACCATTTGGTGACAAATGCAGGTTTAAGGTAAGCATTGTCAAGTCACTTTATGCAGCGGAATTGATTACGACGGTCTCAATAGAATGATGTACTGGAGGAGTGACAAAGAAATCTGGCAAGGTCATACGGACAGGTACTAAGACTGGTGGGAGCCGTCGTGGCGTTGTCGGCTGGACGCCCGCCTACGGATCAGAAGTCTTCTGTTCGCGTCCTGACGGAGCCGGACTTTTTTTTTACAAATGACCTTGACTCCCAGATCGACCCAGCTTTGAGTGGGTGCCAGGTGCAGTCCTGGAAAGCAAAGGCGGTCGGTGTGATACTGACCAGATCACCAACCAACCGTCTATTGGTCTGTAAAAATATAGGTCTAGCCCTATATTCACCGTACGCCTAAAGGCGTGGAAAATGGACTTTTTAATAAGACTAGTACTCGTACCATCAGAATTAGCACTCAGATCTGCGACAGAAATGTCCAAAATGCTGTGATTTTGGTTCTTAATTCAACTAAACCCAGCATGGGCACACAAATAATTTATAGTCAGAGGCTCTGAGACTTTGAATGAAGAGAGAGCCGAGGTCAGAAATACAACGGAGACGCCATACGCATGTGTAATTTAGAAATCCAAAATAGAAGCTTAATCATACTGAGATATATCAGTTGGTTGTAAAACCGATGTCAGTCGCTAGTTTATACTGGGACCTCATTTGAGAAAGAAAAAAAGAAAGGGGGAAAGGTTGGGGCGGGGGGACGGAATGAACCAGCTGTTGTAAAAGGCATGAAGAAAAAAAAAAAAGACTTATTCAGGTATAAGTGATAAACACGGATGTGGTGGACTGAAACACTTAGATATCACAGATTGCTTGTAAACCGAAATACACAGCTGGAAGAGCCGTTTTAAAGGCCAAGTGAGAAGAAGGGGAATCTGACATTCTTTTTTCAGACGCCACGTATATCAGTCATGTATTTACAACAAGATAACAAGAAAAGTAAAAATAATGAAAAATTAGGCTGCATTATTGACAGATCTAAAATATTGTCGTCTTTCTTCTTCGACATTTGTATCTTCTCCATCATATTATCCTCAGAAATAGTATCTACATCATTAGTATCGTCATCGTTAACATTAGGAGGAGTATCGACATTATTATCATATTTCACACCAGCATTACATTTACCAACAGTATCACCACCACCACAAAACCATCATCCCACTTCTCGGCATCATCATTAGGGATATTTGTTCTAGGAAGCAATAAAGGAACCGATACTTTGAATACAACGTCTTTTTTAAACAAGTGCTGAAGATCACAAGCAAATGTCTCTGACAGTGGCGCTGGACAAAAATTATGCCTAAAAGGGTACTGTAGTGCGTAGTGTTGCGTACCGCAAGCAAAACCCCCGATGAGCATCGTTATAGACGTAAGAAACAGCAGTAAAATCAATTTCATCATCTTCGTCATCATCATCATCGTCATCATCATCATCATCGTCATCACCATCGTTATCATCATCGTCGTCATCATCATCGTCATCATCATCGTCATCATCATCGTCACCATCATCGTCATCATCATCATTACCATCATCATTCTTATCATCATCGTCATCATCAGCATTTTCATCGTCGTAATTATCATCGTCATCAATGTTGTCATAATCATAGTTATCATCATCGTTTTCATCATTATCGTTATCATCAACGTCGTCATAATCGTCGTCAACATGGTAAAGCGTCGTAATCTAAATTATTTTCTTAGTAATTATCTTCTAGTTTATATAAGTAATATTGACAAAATAATAGATTTGATATAAAGAAATAATTGCAAGCTTTTCTGCAGTGCTAATATTTGTGACAACTTTATTGTTATTTTTGTATAAAAAGTGTACAATATTATTATGTAAAATCACACACACATACATACATCAATATATATATTTATATATATATATATATATATATATATATATATATATATATATATATACACATATCAATATATATATATGTTTATCTGTGTATATACGCACACACATACAAACAAATACAGTACTAAACCTAAGACACACATACTACCCCGTTTCGCGGAACACATTATTAAATAATGCTGTTATTGTTTGTAATGCATTTCTTCATTGCACGTGGATATTGCCACAAATGTTCCAGTCTCCTCCCCGGAATCTACTTCTTATGCTGCCACTTGTACTTTCTTCTCTTCCCCTTCCTCTTTAAAAGTGTTTCTTTTTCTTCTTCTTCTTCTTCTCTTCTTCTTCTTCTTCTTCTTCTTCTTCTTCTTCTTCTTTTTCTTCTTCTTCTTCTTCTTCTTCTTCTTCTTCTTCTTCTTCTTCTTCTTCTTCTTCTTCTGCTGCTGCTGCTGGTGCTGCTGCTGCTGCTGCTGCTACTGCTTATTAATATTGTTGTTATTATTATTATCATTATTATTAATACTATAATTATTATTTTAATAAAACAGTGGATTCTTGAATTATTGTTAATCAGCAATGATATAAACACAAAGGCAAACACACAACACACACACAGACACACACATATATATGTAAATATATGTATATATATATATATATATATATATATATATATATATATATATTATATATATATATATATATATATATATATGTGTGTGTGTGTATATACATACATACACACTCACGCACACATATACACACACATCAATAGTTTTCTTACTGCTCCGCTCAGATGACTACCATATACCTCGGGGATAGAGGATGGTAGCCTTTCTAATGTCAGACTGAACAGCAAACTACAACAGGTAGAAGCTGTCGAGGTCAGCCCATACTGTGATGTAAAGATGTGAGCAGGCCGGACATGAATGATACTGGTACTGAGGTAGATTAGTGGAAGCAGGATGTCTTTGACAATATCATGTGGAGGAGGCAAATCAGGAATGGATTAGTGGGGGGGGGGGGGGGGGGGAGAGAAATGATTGCATATATTTTAATAACCGAGGGACGGATATGACGCACATTAAATACATGATATTGCAACAGTGGTACTGGAATCACATTCTCTGACTGTGGAAGACTTCTTAAAGCTAGCAAGTTTTGCCCGTCACATTCACTTGCCATGGACTGTAATTCCTATGGCTCCCTCTATATAAAACTTGCGTCTGGAAAGACGGAGAGGTTTCATCGAACTACAGCGATATATATATAATATATATATATATATATATATATATATTATAATATATATATATATATATATATATATATATAGAGAGAGAGAGAGAGAGAGAGAGAGAGAGAGAGAGAGAGAGAGAGAGAGAGATATGAACATGTGATTCAGTTGATTGACATGTATTTGACCAACCACTGATGACATTTCTCGATTGCCTGTTGCTGTGTTTCAGGGGAGGGCGTCTCCCGGTCCTCTCTATGGCGGGGAATAATTTGATGAAATCGGATGTCAAAATTGAAAGGTGTGATTTCAAATGTGTTTTCTCGAAAAGACAAGGCATCTCTCGGGTTTCTAATACCTGGTAGATTAACATGAGCTCTACCGATGCTATGATTAGTTGTAACCGTCTTATGCTCCAGGGGCGGAAGATGATAGTGCGATTCCTCCCCAGTCAGTGTATCTTTGACTGTTGCCTGCTCTTGATTTGGCACGAAATAGTTGTGCATTGCTGTTTTCTTTTGACTTGAATAATTCGTAGAGTATCGTAAAGGGGTGTAGTTGTTAGGAAGATCTTCTTCTGTAGCTTTCTTTCTCCAAAGCAGCGAGTCAGCACTAACTTTTTCTGCGTTGTCTCGTGGTGTGGAGGGATTTCCTTTGTGGCCACTGATTTTGTTTGCAGAATCTGTTTGTTGTATGTTATCATTCATTATTCCAGCAGGGTAAGAATGTTTATAAATATGTGAACCATTTATGTTGTTTGTATTCTCGACTTGGGGAATTGTATCCAACCTATCTCCTTTCATTTCTTTGATGGTTTCATCAACGGCCCTTTGAGCCTCGACTGACATTCCTGCGAACAAACTTGATGGGTGCTTGTTCATTCCTTTTGACTTTAATTGTTGCATAGCTCCATAAATGCTATTATGCTCCACTGTTCTCCTTCCTTTGTTGGCATTACCTTTTTTGACATGTATGTATTTAATACAGTTTTCACAGTGAAAACTACTTTCTGGCAAATGTGTGTTGGTTTCTTGGGATGTGCTGCACAACCAGGCGTTGATCCCTTTTCGAAAACTGTGTCCACGTCTATTCCTTTTACGTTGTTGTTTCGTTTCTGCATATTTCGGTTCTGCACTGGTGTCCGTGTCTTCTTCAGTGTTGAATCCTTTTTCGTGGATGTAAGAATTATTCATGCATTTATCACTTTCATGATGATTTGTCAGGTGATCATTTACTTGCATACAGACATTGATTGAGCACTGGGGGCATGGGCTCACAGACAAGCAACCATCCACTAGGTCGTGTTTAACAACCGTTGAAGGTACATCAGGAGTACCTCTTGAATTCTGCAGTCTTTCATTTTTACCTAGCTCTGCATCTGTTGGTATACTAGTGAAAATAACACAAGTCTGGTCTTTACTGTCAGAAGCAATATTTTCCAGCTTTGAATTACACTCTTGTCGGTTTAGATTGTATTTTCCGGGTGTTTCTGAACTAGCAATCATATTAGATTCTGTTCGATTACATTCCTCCAAGTTATCTTTCTCAGTTTTACGATTTTCTTTTAAATGTTTGCCGTTTGCTATCGCTGGTGCATTTACATCAGGTTTGCTGCCAGTCTGTCTGTATTCCTTCCAGTGGCGTGCTGGTGGACGTTTAGTGACGTAGTTTAGGTTCTTGTTTGTAGAGAAGTTGCCCGTTCCATTTACGACTTTAGTGTGCAAACGTTGGTAACGTTCTTCTAGCACCCTCATCCAGTAACTTTTCGGGATTGTCCCATGTTTGTCCTTGTGTATACTGTCTGGACTTTCTTTATCATACGCCATGTTCTTGCATGTGTATTGACACAGCTGAAGAATGTTTAAGTAGAGGTAGCTAGATCATCGGTGTCTTAGGTTATGAATGCAGTTTCACAATTCAGACATGCCAGATTCATTCATTTGAGAGGATTTGGCGGTGAACAGTTCTGCGCTGATTTCTAAACTGGTATTTGTCGTCCTTTTCGGTGCAGTGCCACACTATGGAAGTTAAACTTGCCTAGTAAACTCATTTACTGCCACCAAAGGTAGAGGTTTGCTGGCGAGGTCCTGTCAAGGATATTCAACTAAATTCTTATTTACCTGATCACGTGACTAGTGTGTTTGTTGACTTCAGCTGTAGGGGGACGTATGTCATGTGGAGAGATAATTGCGTTGAGGAAAACCGATCATGAATGTAAATGAATTGAACCGTTACATGAATGTACGGCAGAAAGATTCCTGACAGGTGCTTGTACAAAGCGGTTAGAGAGCCGATCAGGTATGACTTTCATAGTCTCGGTCTGCTGATTCGTGGTAAATTAGCTACGCCTGGGGGAAAAAAATAGAAAAAATGTATACAGATTAGGTTATAAACATGTTTAAGCTGGAGAAAACTAGGAAAATTTCGCTTTTTTTCTCTCCCTGGGGTAATCCTTTAAAAACAATGTCCCCGAATACGTTTTAAGGGGCAGAACTATCTTCCCCCCCCCCTCCCCGCCTTCCACCGGCCCATTTTTTTCCTCACCTTACAACCTTATTTATCTTTTGAAGCATTTCTTTATACATTTTATGTTATTACATATATGTTGTTTTTCTATTTAACATTTAGTACAAAATAATAAAAATAATAATTAAGTGTATTATTATTGCACAGTTAAACAGGGCTTGAGCGCTCCCATCCCCATTTGCTAAAGTGGCGCGGGGGAGGGGACTCATAAGACGTAAGTCTTATTTAATTGCGCAATAATAATTAATATGATTATTACTATAAAGATGATTATAATTGCTCACTTAAACTAGCTTGGGAAACGCCCATCCCGCCGCCTGAAAATGTGTTATACTTGTTTTCGATTAGGTCGAGTCAAGGGCAGATTATTTTTGGAAACAAAAACTAATCTTGTAGGGGGTTCGAACACGTAACCACCGTATCAAAAAGCATCACCTGCACAGTGATAGCGACAGCACTAGCCATGCGGCCTCTATCTCGCAGTCATTGGAGAAGAAAATATGGCTTTTGCGCCTAAATGCTATAGAAAGGTTCTCAGAATACCATCAACCAGGAAGGAAAGAAATACTGACATCTTAAAATATCAGAACTTCACAGAAGATTGACTAGTAAACAGCATCTTGTCTCTAAAACTGAAATAGTCTGGCAATATGAAGTGTCACGGCGGATTTGAAAGAATAATAGCAAAAAGCATAGCACAAGGAAGGAGGATCAGGGACAGACCAGCGCGATGATGGGCACCGGATATAAGTGATAAGGTGGGCAGGAAACTGCACGAGGTGGGTTAGCTGGCGAGAGAGCGATTTTTTTTTCCAGGCAGACCAATATGAGAGCCACATTCTGCAAAGTACCTGCTACATGATGATGTTGAATGTATTTTAGAGCAAATATTTGTGTTTCAGTGAAATAGTGAAATACTAACCACTATGTATTAAATTTATCCTCTGTTGTAGAACGCATCTATGCAACCGAAACAACGGAGCAGTAAATGTAAGCTGTGAAAAGAGCAATCAGCAAACATGTAGCGAATGAATACATCTTTCCGTAACAGACAGTTGATTCTTCAGTACATTTCTATTCCTTTGAAAATAATATTAAGAGTCTGACAGGGTTAAAATACTATAACTGTGGAAAAGAATGAGTTAAAGTACGAGCTGCGATAAAATAGGTTACAGTAACAGAAGAACGACACAATAATTGAAGTAATGCATGTAAGGTAAAGAGAAACTTACAAACGCGCAAGTGTTACTGAAAGAGTTGAGAGCTTAACTGTCCATTTATGACTAATCAGACACCATCTAAGCAAATTCCGACCGGGCTTATATAAATTCCAGTGTCAGTGTCCCTACTGACATGTCAATGGGGTCATCAGTCCTAGGGGTTACTAGTGTCAATAGTCCTCGTCTTCGACCACATATTTTCAGTTTTCCATCCATGGAATTTTCATAGCCATTCTGTTTTAACCT
>CAJHNH020002726.1:0-17500 GCA_905116865.2 Candidula unifasciata
AAAAGATTAAAATGTTTTTTTTTGCCCGACAAAAAAGGGAAAAAAAATCAGCTTGGGGTTTTCTTCTTTTTCTCTCTTCCACATTAGCGAGGGGGGGGGGGGGGAATTTAAGGAGTTTGTGCGCTTTTTTCAAGCTTTGTTGAAGTTGTGTTTTTTCTTTTGGTCTTCTGATGGGTTGCCCCACTCTTGCGTGGTTTTCCCCCTTTTATCTGTTTCATTTATTTCTCAGGTAAATTCTTTTGTAGCTGGTCCCAGGGCACGGTCAGGTGCCCGAACAATTCTGTGTTTTTTCTTTAAGAATTGTTGACGGGTTTCAGCCCTAGTCTTTTTTCTAATTTTTTCATTCCTGTTTTTATCCCTTTGTCCCCCCGGCAGCTTCCTAAACATCCAGCTTGGGATCAAAAAAGTTAAATCAAGCTTTTATTTAAATGTATCTAGAGATTTTCCCTATAAATTAGTTTCTTCTGAGAAATTAAATTTGTCACGCCAGATTCTGAAGGTGCAAGCCATGGAAACGGAACGGGAGCTTTTCTCAACTTTGCGGGTGAAGTAAATGGACAGTTCAACAACAGGCAGTGGCTATGAGATGCCATGTTAATGGTCAATAGACACGGCAGTCTGGTGAACTGAGATATGTGGGTGAGAGAAGGGGTGGGGGAAGGGGGGGGCAGGCCTCAAGGGGGGGGGGCAGGCCTCAAGGAATTTCGGAGTAGTTTATATGCGTTAAAAAAACGAATAAAAATAATAAATAACGGTGATAAAAATAATTATTTTTATTGAACTTATTATGATCTTTGCAGAATGGCAAAAAAAAACAAAAACATATTTATACATCTAAAATTATATAAACAGTATGAGCAAATACATAATTAGATAATCTCTCCAAGTGGTTAGAAGGCCACTCAGCCACCTTTGCAAATAATCAGGGCATGTGTGGGGGGGGGGGGGGGGGGGGGGGGGGTGGGGGTGGGTGTTGAAAGCTCAAACATAATAACATTATTAAAAAATAATAAAATCATAACAGTGTGTTCAGCTCCCCTACCCTGAATGTGTTTTTTATTTTTAAACGGGGAACCATTTGGCTCGCGCTCTGAAGGTCGAGTGTTCGTCTCCAGGGGGCGCTGTTCAGTCCACAATTGCAGTTTCTACGGACATCCCTGGGTGGGGATTGTCCCCGGAGCTATAGGGGTCGTGCTCCGTATGAGGCTGTTGGCAGGAAGCTAGCTATTCTGCGGAGAGACTGAGCCATATTGGATAAAACGCGGTGCAATGAAGCTGAACCTCTCGCCCTACCTGTATCTTTTAATAGGGTACGAGCTGAGCGTCAGAGAAGAAGTACCTTAAATACAAGCTGTGAGAACAACGATCCTGAAACCCCATTATTAAATCGTGGAATACTTTCCTTAACGAGAGTGGGTCTAGCCAGGTCCACTTGCCAGAGCCAAGGGCAGTGATTCCCATACCGCTCCATAGAACAAAAAATAGTATCGTCTGGACAGACAGAAAGATGCCCCCCCCCCCCTACCCCACCCCTACTGAGTTTTACCGGGTTTTAAGGGATTTGTGCTGTTGAAGTAGCACGTGAGATGCAACTCTTCGGGCGGTCAAACCTTCAGTTAGCTGTCTAAAGAAGATAAACAAATTTCCGATCTCTAAACGTCTTGGTGTCCAGAAAGTAATAGCAAACTATTGGACGCATATTTGCCTAGCAAAATCACAATAGCCAAACAATGGTGAAGTTGATTCTGCAACATCCTGTAAAGGATACGCAACTAACCAGACGACAGGGTAAAACTTGCGTTGACTAGGGTCGTATATAACTACCAAGTTCAAAAGAAAAGAAAAAAGGTGAGGGGGGGGGAGGTGGGGAGGGGTGTGGAAAAATTAAAACATACACGGAAACTATTGAACGTTTCGCCCAAAGTATTTATCCACCAGAGTAAGATGTTTGCCTGGCTCGCTAGAGCATTTGGTTAAACCTGACGGATCGGTGACCCGGTGTCGAGCTCCTTGTGGTCCGAGTTCACGCCCGGGGGTAGGCAGAAAAGCCACATTTCTCCCAGATTTATGGTATCTATCATGGAATCAAGGCCGAAGGGTTGCGATATCCATAGTACCGAGCCAAAGGGTTAACAACTCATGGCTTCTGGATACTAGTAAGACGTTTATACTCCCGCGTCAAAAGTAGCGAGTTATATGAACACTAACTATTCTACTGTTTCTTGTGGAGCTTGTTGAAAATTAGCAAACCTAATTAGTGAGTTCTTAACGGACAGTTTATGTGTTCTTTTTCATCCTCAGAATGAGTCACCAAGAACCAACACGGGGAAGTCCGTCATAATAATTGATTATTTCTGTTTATTCCTAACTACATCGGCGTCTGCAGCTTAGGCGTTATGAACGCGCTTCGTAATGCCGGAGTACCGCTTTCGATCCCAGCTGCGGGCCTTGTGCTTTGCGTTGGTTTCGACAGTGGTATCGAAAAGCCAACCGTTAAGATGCAATGGCAAACTACTGGACGTAAATATGTCTAGAAAAACCACAACAATCAAAAAGTGCTGGCGTTGGTTCTGCAACGTCCTGTTAAGGATAAGCATCTATCTTTTATTCATAACTATCAGATAACAGGTCCTTTACATAACGCCGCTCTTGGCACACCTGAAAGCCACCAGCACGCTAGCCTTGTTAACCTGTATGTCCAAGGTATCACCGATAAGGAAGTCGTCGTGGCCAAGCGGCTAGACGCTCGCCGCGGATCGGAAGGTCGTAGATTAGCTCCCTGGTAGAGCCGGATATTTTTCAAAAATGACCTTGGCTCCCAGGTCGACCCAGCCTTGAGTGGGTACCGGGTGCAATCCCGGGAAGTAAAGGCGGCCGGCGTGATGCTAACCACATCACCCATCTTGTGACGATTGGTCTATAAAATATAGGTCTAGCCCTATATGCCCTATGCGCCTAAAGGCGTGGAAAAGGGTCCTTCACTTTAATTATCACCGATAGTCCATGGTCACATACGTGCTGATACGTCTGCGTCTTTTTCCTAAAACCCCCACCAACCATTAGTTTTTTTTTTCTATACTATTAATGGATTTAGGGAGCCGACGTGGTACATCGGCTGGACGCTGGCCTGCAGATCGGAAGGTCGTTGGTCCATTTCCTGACGAGGACCGGATTTTTTCAAAAATGACCTTGGCTCACAGGTCGACCCAGCCTGAGTGTTTACCAGGTACAGTCCTGGCAAGTAAAGGCGGCCGGTATGATGCCGACCACATCACCCACTAAGTGCCGTTTGATCTATGAAATATAGGTCTAGCCCTATATACCCAATATGCCTGAAAGGAGTAGAAATGGGTCCTTTACTTTTATAATGATATTAAACACGACCAAAGTTTGTATGAGTTTCTGAAAAATGCTACTGTTTTTTTTTTTTTTAGCCAGTCCTTTCCTTTCCTGGATGTTCAGATAGTGAAAACCAAATCGTAAAAATATAACAGTATATATATATATATATATATATATATATATATATATATATATATATATATATATATATATATATATATATATATATATATATTAATGTCTTGATTTATGGAATTCTCTGAATTATTCTGTAAAATAAAAGTACAAAAAACTAAGATTTTTTTTTTTTTTTTTTTGAGTTTTTTTAATTCTGTGTGTATATATAACACATGTGTGTCTAAAATGCAATCTCATGCATGATGTCATAAGATATCATGGGGGGGGGGGGGGAATATGTTCATGTCATGTAGAATTAATTTTTACTTATTACTTATGGCGGAGGGGGGTGGGGGGATTGCCGCAAATTATATCCTGCAGGGTAATGTTCAAATTGCTTTGTCGCAAATAATATAATCAAACTGTAAATAAAGCAAAGATACTGGGGAAACTTGCTGCAGACAGAATAACCGATTACTGGATTAAAGATTCGACAACAGGGCTGTCCAGCACGATTTTACTGAGGGGCCAAAATGTAGAAGATAAAGATTTGGATCGTCACCGGCCATAGACAGAAGTCCCAGGATAGAAATAGGGTGACCATACTTCCCATTTTTACCGGAACAGTCCAGGAGTTTAAGTGCGTCCCTGCCACTCTGTCGCCCCCCCCCCCCCTTTTCCCCCCCCCCCCCCCCCCCCCCCCCCAAAGGCCAGTTGTATTTTTTTTTTTTAAATCTAGGAATAAATTCGAGAATAGATCATGCACTCACAGTTAGGGCGAACATAAAATCTGGAGCAGAAAACGGGACATTCTACTAATATTTTGAGCTGAAAGCGGGACATTCCACTAATATTTTGAACTGAAAACGGGACATTCTACTGACATTTTGAGCTGAAAACGGGACATTCCACTAGTATTTTGAGCTGAAAACGAGACATTCCACTAATGTTTTGAGCTGAAAACAGGATATCCCACTAATATTTTGAAAGGAAAATGGGTCATCCCACTAACATTTTGAGCTGAAAACGGGTCATCGCAATAATAGCTTGAGCTGAAAACGGGTCATCGCAATAACAGCTTGAGCTGAAAACGGGATATTACAAGTGAATCAGTTTAAACCCTCCACCCCCAACTCCTAGGATTTATTATTAATATCACCATCATTATTATCATTACAATCATCATCATCATCAAAAGTTTCAAAAACTATTAACTCTAATAAGACCTGCAGATATAATGAGGGCGTTTCATGTAGGAAGAACGACGCGCCAGTACTCAACATAAAGTATCTATTACAGCAGAGCTAAAGAAACAAAATTATGGCCAATAAAATATGCCAGTGGTGCGTTCTGTTGCGTACCGACAGGAAATAACAACACTGGATATAACTTGAATTGTATGTGCTATTCTCGAGTTATTCTCAGATGTAAAAAAAAAAAAAAAAAAGGGACAACTGGTGTTTTATCGGAGTACCGACAGGGCAGACGGGACACACCTTAAAAAATGCCGGACCAGCTCAGTGAAAACGGGACATGTGGTCACCCTACTTATAGTTGTATCTGCAAACATTATTAGATTTCGTAATTTTAAAAGTAAAGTAAAAGACCCTTCTCCACGCTTGCAGGCGTGTTGGGCATATACTTTATAGACCAATCGTCACTCGATGCGGCATGAGGTCAGAATCACTCCGGCCGCCTTTACTTCCCTAGACTACACCTGGTACCCCCAAGAATTTGGGTGGATCTGGTAGCCAAGGTCATTTCTGAAAAACAGGCGCCTCCGTCAGGACCCGAACCCAAGACCTTTCGATCTGCACGCGAGCCTCTAGCCGCTACACCACTTTTAATATCTGAAATGCGTTAATGAGAAGGTTCATTGCAGAGTGTTGTGTCATTGCAGTTAATGAGCATATTGGCGGGAATGGTTCGGGTTTCAAAATAACTGCCGAGCGAGTAATGAATACGTTTACATCGGTCACCGACAAATAAATAGGGGTGGGGGAGGGGGGGTGTCTTTATGATGACGTCATAATCATCACGTGCCTTGCCAGCTGGCGTAGCCGCTCATGCATCTCCACAGATCACGATCCCTGGTTGCCTGGATCAGCTATCTTGATGATATCCCTCCATGCTATCGTTTCAGCCCATCCAGCATCATCTCTCTTGGTCTGCCTCTACCCCTCTCTTCGCTGATCTTTCCAGGTATCACGATGTTTTCCAGTGCCTTCTCATTAAGTGGCCAAAGAACGGTGTTTTTCTTATTGTTGTATATAGAGATCTGCTTTCTTTAGCTTCTTTCAAACAATCGTTGTTAGTTACTCTGACCGTCCAAGGTATTCGTAACACTCCTCTCAGAAACCACATCTCTGTTGCTTCTAAATTCCTCTTAATTTGTTCACTGACATTCCAAGATTCGCTGCCATTCAGCAGAACAGGTTCTATGTAACATTTGAGCACTCCCTTTCTGACATTTAATGAGAGCGATTTACTGCCATTCAGACTGGCATTTTTTTTTTTTTTACCTCAGGGTGTCAAATCTCTCAGGTAGCAGCCTGGATGGTATAAACGGCACGCACTAACATGATTCATTAGCACAGGAGATGAGACGTGATAAGTCTCCTAATCAGTTGCCTGTCCTTTACAGAAAGATAGAGAAGTGATCCGTCTCTTAGCTGCCTGCTCCTGACAGAAAGAGAGAGAAGTGATCGGTCTCTTAGCTGCCTACTCTTTACAGAAAGATGGAGAAGTGATGGGTCTATTAGCTGCCTACTCTTTACAGAAAGTTAGAGAAGTGATCGGTCTATTAGCTGCCTACTCTTTACAGAAAGATAGAGAAGTGATCGATCTCTTAGCTGCCTACTCTTTACAGAAAGATAGAGAAGTGATTGGTCTATTAGTTATTTGCCTATCCTTTTCATAAAACGGCAAAATAACGCCAAAATCGTTTTGCTGTTTTTGGTTTTACTGGTCCATGTCACGTTTATTAGTTTGCCACTGCTTTCTGACCAGGTTCTTCGCAGAACTATGTTTCTTGCGATGAGAGAGACGTTCTGCAAAGGACATCCTGAATGATAATGACTGTACCTATCACACAGTTCTGGCTCTAGACGGGTTTTTATTTCTTTTCTAAATTGACCTTGGTTTCCATGTCAACTTAGGCCAAAACGGGTTCGTGGTAAGGTCCTGGGAAGTAAAGATGGCCAGCGGTACATTAATCATATCCCTAAGCGAGTATCGAATGGCCTATAAAATAATTGTCTTACACTATGGCGCATGGCCCGGAGCTGGGATCAAACCCGGTACCCCGGCATTACAATGCGAACCCGGCTGGTCGCTACCATCTGTATTGATGACAAACGCCGCTGTCTTGTGACGGTTGAAATGTATAGGTAGTTGATCACGGGCCAATACGTCTACTAGATGTGTTCGGCGGACAATGTGGTCAGCGAAGAGTATTTGACGTATCTGTTGCGTGTTCATGATCTTAGGCGTAGTCCAAAAGTACTTGTCGTGTCTTGGAAATTTCGAGTACAGAGTCTTGTTCAGCGTAGACT
Organism: Candidula unifasciata; assembly: GCA_905116865.2. Classification (NCBI taxonomy): domain Eukaryota; kingdom Metazoa; phylum Mollusca; class Gastropoda; order Stylommatophora; family Geomitridae; genus Candidula; species Candidula unifasciata. Next base: position 7,014 of record CAJHNH020002726.1, read on the forward strand.
ATAACTTGTAATGGTTCGGATGTGAAGGTGGCGAACTTAAATTCTAAAGACAACGCCCCAGAGCGGGGCATCTCAAACTGGGATGGCCAGTGACAATTTGTTGTGGGGGTCGCCTACGAACTCAACCGCTAATGACTTTTTCGGTACCTCTCAGTTACCGCCATACAATACCATAAACAATAGTGTCGTTTCTGTGCCAAGTGTTTTCGTGTCATCTTCGTATGTAACGCCAGTTGCCTTCGGTATTTCCGACTCGACTGTCCCGACAACAAAACCAACAGTTACTTCGTTGCTCGAAGAACCAGCACTTTCCTTGGCTGGAACTTCAGCCCCACCAACAAGAAAAAGAAAAATCTCTGCCGGTGTTAGCTCTAAAAGCAAAAAGTACAAACACACAGACGATATCTCCTTGCACGATTTACCAACAGACATACGTAAAATATATAGGGACAATTGGTCAGCCATTCACACACACCATAAAATCAATAAAAAAAATGTCTGTATTTACTTTTTATCACACTCCGAAAGCTCCCTTTGTCTCATCTTGGGTCTCCTTGTTAAATCCTATTTTTCAAATGCAGACACGTCGTTTTAAAATTAATTACTCACATCACAGTGTTTTGCGACACCGTGAGACCAACGAACTGCGATTTTTTCACGCATGTATCAATAACGCGGCGGTGTTAACTCTACCTAAACTTATCAACAATCCCTCTGACTTTGACGACTTTGTCTCTCAAGTCAATCAACATGACATAATATCATCTCAGAATCGTCCTGATACGAAATATACACTGGAGATTGTACCTGCCAGCTGTTTTTACATATTTCCTATACCTGAATATCCACTCGGTAGTTTGTTGTCTGATCTGCCTGCACACATAACCAACAATAAAGGTATTCATACACTACAGAAAGATTCAAACTCTAAACCCTACACTGACAATTTATGTTTCTTTCGGTGTCTTGCCTTACATGCCGATAGTTCTGATAAAAATATGAGAAAACCCGCACGTAAATTGTTTCGACAGTGGCGTACTTATAGTAAACTGTCTCGGTCTGTTGTTTTCCCAGGTATCTCCTTAAAAGATATCAGTTCTTTAGAAAGTTGTTTCAAAGTCAATATTTCTGTTTTTCAGTTTAATGAGGAGCAGGTTCTGATCCCACTTCTCAGAACTCCTGGTAAATTTAACAAAACTTTACATCTGCTGGCTTACGAGCAGCATTTTATGTACATTTCCAAGATAGCTGTAGCTTCTAAAACTTTTGGGTGCTCGCTTTGTGGGAAACTTTGGAAACACTACACACGATTACAACGACATGAGAAAACCTGTACGAGTTCACAACAAAAAGAAGTCTACAAAGCGGGTGTCTATACAAGTCCTGATAGTGTCCTAGATATAATAGCCGCTCACGGTGTTAAACTCCCTGAACAGTTTACTTTTCCCTTTAGGGCCAGTTTTGATTTTGAAACTTTTTTCACCACCGAGGGTCTGCCTGCCTCCTCAAACTCTAATCAGTACGTAGCAAAACATGTACCTCTGTCATGTTCTATAGCCTCAAACATCCCAGATTTCCACGGTCCTTTCTTCTTCGTTAGTAAAGGGGATCCTCAAACCTTAGTCAATGAAATGCTCGATCAGCTTATTAAACTCTCGGATGCGGCGTATGCCCTTCTGCTGATTCAGTTTACTAGTGTCTTTGCCCACTTGAAAAGTTTAGGTGAGGATAAATTGAGCCAAAAGTTAGAGGCGTACTTACATGAATTGCCGGTTATTGGATTCAATTCGGGTAATTATGATTTAAATTTAATCAAACCTTTCCTGGTGAACTATTTTGTCTCTAAAAACCCAGCGTCCCCTTTTAACTTTGTAGTCAAAAGAAATAACAATTTCATGTGTCTGGCGACAGAGAAGCTCAAGTTCCTAGATATCTCCAACTATCTGGCCCCAGGTTTTAGTTATAGCAAGTATTTGGCTGCCTACGATGTTAAAGAGACCAAGGGGATGTTTTGTTATGAACATAAAAAAATTATCAGTCAGTTAGATGAGCCAGCTCTCCCTCCTCATTCAGCCTTTTTCTCTTCTTTGAAGAACAGTAATATAACTAACCAGGAATACGCCGACTGCCAAAAGATATGGACAGATAAAAAAAATGGCATGTCTTAGAGACTTTCTTAAGTGGTACAATAACAAAGACGTTGTCCCGTTTATAGAGGCCCTACAAAAACAGTCTGACTTTTATGCTGCGTTAGCATCGATCAGTGTGCCAGGAATTTCCTTACATTTTTTGTGGAAAACTATGTCTAAAAACGTCTCTTTTGCTCTGTGTAGTAGGAAGGAAGCAGCTCTTCATAACACCCTTAAACAAGGCTTGGTCGGAGGACCGAGCGTTGTTTTTCATCGCCATCAAGAGAAGAACAAAACACAGATCAGAGGGGGTAAGGTAGTGCAGGGTATTAAGGGCTATGATGCCAATGCCCTGTATCTTTGGTCGCTTTCCCAACAGATGCCGACAGATTTCCCTATCATTAGGAAAAAAGAAGAAGGGTTCAAGTTTTTTAGAGCTAATAAATACGGGTATCAAAGTAGAGAGTGGTTAGCTTGGGTGTCCCATAGTAACGGTATTGAACTGAAAACACAGTTTAATAGTCGGGAGATGTCTCTGGGTGCCAGAAATATCAGGGTTGACGGTTGGGATAAAGACACCCAAACTGTTTATCAGTTTCATGGCTGTCTGTTTCATGGGCACCCCAAATGTCACCTTACTGAAGGGATGGACACAAACCCGGTTAATAAAAAACCATTGAGCGTGTTGTACGAGAAAACACAAGAAATAACTAAATATTTGCGGGAGGAAGTGGGAGTTCTGGTAGTGGAAATGTGGTAGTGTGAGTGGGGGAAAATGAAAAAGTCTGCCCCTATCGCTAGGTTCTTACGCGTTACTTTTCCTTGTCTCACCCCCTCTTGAAAAAACGGTCCTATCACAGAAGACACAATTATAGCTGCTGTTCTGGACGGTTCGTTCTTCGGTCTTGTTGAATGTGACATTTCTGTTCCCGACAAGCTAAAGTCCTATTTTGAAGAAATGACCCCCATCTTTAAAAACATTAACGTGACTAGAGATGATATAGGTCCCTTTATGTACAAACATGCCGTTGAACATAAACTGCTGACGAGTCCTCGACGAACCTTAGTGGGCAGTTATATAGGTACTAAAATTATGTTAGCGACACCTCTTTTAAAGTGGTATTTACTCAAAGGACTAGTCGTGACCAATATTTATCAGATCGTCGAGTACCAACCAGTAGCCTGTTTTGAGACGTTTGGGGAGACCGGTTTTGATGCTAGACGACAGGCTGATAGTGACCTTTCGTATAGTATAAAGGGGGAAACCATGAAATTGTTAGGTAACTCAGCGTACGGCAAGACATTGACTAACAAAGCCAAACATTCTAACGTATCCTACTGCCTCGACAAGACCGTTTCCAAAAAGATAAACGACCCTCTCTTTAAACATATGACACACATTTCAGACAACATTTTCGAGGTAGAGTTGTTAAAAAATAAAATTGTATGGGATCTCCCGCTGCAGATAGGGTTCTTTGTTTATCAGTATGCCACGTTGCGCATGTTAGCTTTTTATTATGATTTTCTAGATAAGTACATAGACAGAGCAGATTTTCAGTTGTGTGAGATGGACATGGATTCTCTTTATTTAGCGCTCAGTAGCGAGAGTCTTTCGGACGTTGTTAGACCCCATCTTAGAGCTCAGTATTTTGAAGAATATGACCGTTGGTTCCCTTCAGAAGTCTGTTCTGCTCACAGACCCCTTTTTATTTCCGGCGAAGGTAGTGTCCCTGTAGACTGTCAGGATTGTTGTAAGACACGAAAATATGAGAAGAGAACCCCGGGTTGGTTTAAGTTAGAATATGAGGGGGACGGAATGATATCGCTCTGTAGCAAAACATACCATTGTTTCGGTAAATACGACAAAACCAGCACCAAAGGACTCAACAAACACCACAATACATTAAATAAAAAAAAAATTTTACAAGTACTCAACACACAAAAACCCCAAGGAGGTATCAATAAAGGTTTCAGAACACAAGGAACCTCTGTCTTTACCTATAACCAACACAGAGATTCTCTATCTTACCTTTATATTAAAAGACAAGTCCAATCTGATGGTTTCTCTACTGCACCTCTCCACATCTAACCCGGCAGAGAACGTTTACCCCTGTGCTTTCATTGTGTATTTACCCGTTTGGTTTACTAATATTGTCTTTGTGTGTGTGTGTGTGTGTGTGTGTGTGTGTGTGTGTGTGTGTGTGTGTGTGGCACCCCTGTATTTTTGCTGTGCTGTTGAATTTATTTGGAATTTGTATCAAGTGCATCTTATAACTTATAATACCCGCTGTGTATATTGACCATGATTTATATAAATAAAAGTCTGTTGAATATCACACTGCGTTGTTCTTGTTTTATATAGTTAAACTTTGAAAAATAATAAGACCAAAACACCCTACAAAGTACAAACATCTGGCTACATTCCTGTAATAGCCATCCTTTCCCCTCCGGGAATACTGACCAATCAGAACTGACTACTAAAACCCCAGCTGACCAATCAGAACCTTCGAATACTATAAATTCAGGGTACCCATTACTTCCCACCATTAGAGAACCGCGCCCTCTGCAACCTGAAAAAATCACTAATCCCTAAGACTGTGTGGGGAAATGAATCATCCGCCACTTTAACCAACATCTGGCCCTGCACTAAAGAAATATTTTTCTTCCTTAAACCACTCCGCCTAAAAATACCCACACCCCAACATACCGACAATGAATAACCAGTTGCTATGGAGACAAAGTATCGATTTATGCACCATATGTCTTTCCCCTAAAACCAATCACTTTTACCATCACCAACCGCCCGATCGATATTTACTAAGGACAAAGAGGGCGGGTGTCCCGATCGATATTTACTAAGGATAAAGAGGGCGGGTGCTAACCCGCTGGAAAGAAGCAATCACTTTTGGCCGCCATTTTTTACTAAGGATAAAGAGAGATCGATTTCTCAAATGATACCTGTATTACGCTACCCCACTACTTAGGGACCAGTGGTAAGTTTTACTCGTTATGGAAGATAGTTCCACAACTGAGCTGCGGAGATCTGTCCTAGGTTTAGGGATATGTAATATTTTTAGGCGTTTCCTAAGCCTTCCAATAAATATTTAAACAACGGTCATGAGTAATATGGCACCTTTTGTGATATTATTTTGTGAGTATAAACTTCGCCTTACTGAAAAGTAGACGTCCACGAAGCAGTAATAGCATAAGAACTTTGAGTTTTGGAGCAGACTGTCGCATGATTATCACTTATTAAGCGAGAGAGATGAGGAGAGAGAGAGAGAGAGAAAGAGAGAGAGAGAGAGAGAGAGAGAGAGAGAGAGAGAGAGAGAGAGAGAGGGAGAGAGAGAGAGAGAGAGAGAGAGAGAGACTGAAACAGCTGGAAGCTAGTGTTCAAAACTGGCGGTCGCATGTTTGCCCCTGAGATCAAAACAACAATACCTTTTCTGACCGTTGTCCAGTTAGGACAAATTAAGAATTATGCGCAGTCCAGCGGAAGATTCCGCAGGGTCGTTACCTCTTTCAGGGGATTATATATATCGCTACACGGAGGGCCGGATCGTCCAATGATTCAGCACTGCTATGATTGCTATTCGGCCAAGCGAATAATGCAGAGTGAAAATGGCGATGCCAACACAGAATATTCTCGTCTGCGTGTGGATGACTTTGAATATCAGATGAATAATTAGTAAGACCGATCTGTTTGCATCGTTATTCAGGAGAAGTGGTGTTAAACCTTTCTGTCTGCTATTGGATGTCTCCATTACTTCTGGAAGAATTCGCTGGCATGATTCTAGTTAGGAAAGTTGTTATTTGTTTGGTTTTTTTTTTTTTTTTTTTTAATCAAGACATTAATAGGGTGGACATAATATCTTGCGCTGAAAACGGGACATCCCACTAATATTTTCCCAAGCAAGTCAGTTTACCAAAAACACCCTTTTCCTTGATCCTCTTGTACCTACCGATGTCGAGATGAACTATAATCGTAAATGGGGATAACCAGGTACTCTGTAATTCTCTCTGTCCATTGTTTACATGGTCGGCCTCTTCTTTTCTTTCCTCAGCCACCCCCCCTCCCCCCCCACCCGGTTTGTACATCATTGCTTGCTGTGGTATACTGTTGGCATCCGCATTTTATGGCCAAACCATTTCATTTGTTGTTTTCTAATAAAATCCAGAGCTGCCGCTACCCCCACTCCCCCTTTCCCCCATTTTCATTCGCATGTTACCGCTTCCGATCGCATCTCTTGTTATATCAACAGCCTTTCGCAGGAATTTAATTTCAGCTGTTGTAATTTTTATATTCTCCATTTCTGTTATTTTTCAGGTCTGGCACTAATGGTTGGCAAGAAGACGGTGCATAAGAGTGCTCTTTTGTTTCTACTAATACATGTTTTGTTTCAATATTGCTCCTACTTGCCCAATGAGCTAGTTTGCTCTGTTCATCTGTCATCGTTGAAGTCGTCCCCATTTTGAAGCCCCACCCTGGCTTTTGCCGGGGGTCGCAATATAGCCTGATGGTTGAACGCGGTTTCTGGGACCTCTCCAGGGGTGATCCTCATCCGCATGGTGGCACTTTGTGTCACCGGGTGTTTATCCTTCTGTATGATGTCCTGGTGTGGTAAAATTTACTGACTTACTTACTGTCATCGATCCCGTCTTCTAGTAGTCCACCTGTTGATTCTGAATTTGTTAAATTTTTTTTTTTGGGGGGGGGGGGGGGTGGGAGGGGGCATGTCATTGCTGTTTTTACTAAGCAGAATTAAAATCATTTGCTGAACTGTGTCCTCTTCCCAGTCAATGTCAATGTTTTCAACACATTTTTTCATCACCCAGTTTAAAGCAATACCAAATAACAGGGGAGATCAAATATACTCTTCATACACTCCAGTTTACACTGCAAACTAATCACTCAAACCATTGTCTGTTTAAAATGCGAACTCTGAGTTTTCATACATTGCTTAAAAAATGTGTATTATTTTTGTTTTCATGAGGACATTCTAACTAGACACTCTACCAAGAGGCAACTCTAACCTAGAGGACACTCCGCCTAAAGGTAACTCCACCTAGAGGACACTCCAACAAGAGGACATTCCACCTAGAGGAAACTCCACCAGAAGGACACTCCACCTAGAGGCAACTAAACCTAGAGGTCACTCCACAAAAAGGACACTCCACCTAGAGGATAATCCGTCTAGAGATTACATCACCAGCAGGACACTACAAAAAAAGGACACTCAACCAAGAGGACACACTATCTAGACGCAACTCCACCTAGAAAAAATCTACCCAGAGGTAACGTCACTTACATGACACTCCACAAAGAGGACACTCCACCTAGAGGTCAATCCGCCTAGAAGTGACAACACCAAGAGGACACTCCACAGAGAGGACACTTTACAAAGAGGACATTCCACCTAGAGGACACTCCACTAAGATTACACTCCATCTAGAGGACATTCCACCTAGAGGAAACTCCACCAAGAGGACATTCCACCTAGAGGACACTACACCAAGAGGCGACTCCACCTACAGAACACTCCACCAAGAGGACACTTAAAGAGAAGAAACGCTAACGAACATATCGAACTCCAAAGTAAGATCAACATAACAATTAGAAAAGCATATTTGTATTTTCGCACACCTTCCAGTTACCATCATAACAAGAATCGCATCAGTGTTACAGTACTTTCATTCTTGCCAAGTCCAATGATAAGGTAACGCGATACCATTATCACTTAGCAAATAAACGTCTTGAAAGGAAATACCTAATTACATGGCTGGATCGGACTTTGTCTGCGAGTTCGAATACTGGGAAAGTCAACGCTATTATCAGGTATTACAGATGTAAGACTGTGTCAACAGACTTCAGACAAGTCGCTATTTTTTTAATCTAGATCGAATGCCAGGTTTTATATGAATATCAGCCAGAAAATAGTGAATGGGAGAAGTCATAAATTATAGACTGGGGAATTATTACAGGGTTGGCTCTGAATACAGAAGAGTGGGGTGGTTTTCGAAGCTGAATAAAATAGTTCTGCCCGTGTGTGTGTCTTTAGAAGACTAAGGAAAGTAACGCAACTGTTAGGTAACGTTGCAACATTATAATGACTGTTCAAACGGTGTTTAAGTTGTGAGTGTAGACTTCAGTATCTAACCACGTGGGGTGGAAGTTAAAATCAGGAAGGGGATAGCAATATAAGAGAAATTGATTAAAGATAGGTAAAAAGCTGGGCGTCAGTGAAGAAGCACATATACGTGTTTAGCCATTCTACTGCTCAGCCGGAAATGTTACTTCTGTCAGAGATCATCATCATCACGTGGCCTGCTGACTGGCGTAGGCGTTTATACATCTCCCCAGGTCTCTGTCCCTTGTTCTCTGGATCAGTTCCACCGATGATATCCCTCCATGCCACCGTCGAAGTCCATCCGTCATCCTCTCTCTTGGTCTGCATCTCCCTCTTCTACCGTTGATCAGAGATACGTCAGTTTAAGGATTTTGTAATTATTGTTCATTGTAGATTTATCTATGTGCTAACGAAGGCTCTTCAGCCGCAACGTTTAGTTGTCGTTTACGATATTGTGAAGCTGACTGGATCTACTTTTCATTTTAAAATCACACAACGAAGGGGATTTGAACCTAAGATAATCGGACTGACAACCGAGTATTATAACCACTAGCGCTACTGCTGCAACTTCCTCCGGTCTCTTATCATACTGATCACATTTATGACCCAACATGTTAGCACTTAGTCAACTTTATTCTGGCTCATTCTCTCCGGTCTGATTTCTAAATTTTAGTTGCAGAGCTATTGTGTATACGTACTCACCGACATTACTTCCATTTGGCTACCTTTTATGACCCAGCTGCTGTTGCAATACTTTTGTTGCTGCAATGATTGCCAAATCAGCGCAAGCATAATGAGATTTTGGATTATGGATCGCAAATTGGTACGGAGGATGTATCAGAGACATAAGGAACAGATTGAATGAATGCATTCATTATCTGGTGCGAAATTATATGTCACATAGTGTTCGTAGTTTAATTCTCGATTCCGCTCTATCCGGTGCCACCACTTCGATACCATGGATAGAATCCAGTCTAGCATCTTTGGTCTCTCTCACCAACGGTCGCTTTGGTATTTTTCTTGGAGTCCTCAGTCCTGATATTTTCCATTTTAGTGCCTGTCTGGTGATTCTCTGCTCATTTCTTCTCAGAATGTCTGATGCAGCGCGATTCTCTCTCTCTCTCTCTCTCTCTCTCTCTCTCTCTCTCTCTCTCTCTCTCTCTCTCTCTCTCTCTCTCTCTCTCTCTCTTATAACCAATTGTAGATACCAATGGTTGCTCAGACATTTCCTTAATTTCTTCACTCTTCTTGAATTCATCACATTTAATGTCTATAAGTTTTCTCAATCATTTGTTTCAAATCAATTCAATTCTTGTTGTTCTCCAACTTTTAGTGTCATATGTTAAAACTGAAAAAGCATTAAAAGTGAAAATAAATAATTTGGTTCTAAAGATTATAATTAAGAGTTCAGAACAGGACAGGCAAAAACAGCATTTCAAAAACTGAAGATCTTACGCAATAAATCCTAGTCATTGGAGGTTAGAAAATGAAATTTCGCACGCTATATAGAGGCAATTTTAACACGTGGCTGAGTCCATTAATAAGCAAGTTGTAAAATTTCTTGAGGCCTCAGACATGGGATTTTACAGAAACATTTCTTCAAATTCTATTGACAGCTAAATGAGCAACCCATGTTATTTCGGTAGAGGCGAGTACCCAAATATTAGAAAGAATCAGTCGTCATTGTTTCTACCATTGTTTTTTGTTTTGCTTTTGTTGAGAAGATGAAAACTAGAACGTGCTTTGGCTACTGCAACCAAAAAAGCTCCCTGTCTTATCTCACTCTGTGTTACTTCACTCTTTATTTACTACATCATATATGTACCAGATCTGTTAACCGGAGGCACACGCAAAACTCAGGTCCTAGTAGAACAGCCAAGGTCCAGAAATTAAGGAACTTTCGGCTGGAGTTTAGAGCCGACGAACGTAAACAGTTTGAGTTTGCGTTTGAGGTATCGACATCACAGCACTCGGGACAATCCCAAAAGCGCTACGTCCTGATCTTAAGCAGCTAGCAAGTAGTTCCAACTCTGATGGCAATAATAACATTCTGATCGTAAGTCCGTCTTACCTTTTCTCTTATATAGTAATAAAGTAACAGAGAAATGTATTGATCAGCACTCATACAAAGAAGTAGAAAGATAGAAGATGGCAATAATAACATTCTGATTGTAAGTCCGTCTTACCTTTCCTCTTATATATTAAGAAAGTAACAGAGAAATGTATTGAT
>CAJHNH020002726.1:22500-96615 GCA_905116865.2 Candidula unifasciata
GCCCCTGGCAAAAGCCAGAGCGGGGCTTCAAATAACAAAAAATTACGTCCTAAAAATGACGTAAGGATGACAGAAATCGAACCCATAAAATTCAGATTATGAGGCAGTCAACTTAGCAAAAGTAATAATGAACGGAAATAATAAGTAAAGTGAAAACAAAGGGACCTTTTCCTATGCCTTTTGACGTATTAGTTATACAGTGCTAAATTTTACAGCTCAATCAGCACTCTGTGGGTGATGTGGTCATCATGTGGACCGCATTTACTTCCCAGGAATTGAGGAAATACGCAAACGGTTGCAAAAACCAAGGTGGACGTTGCGTGGGGGATAGCAATATCGCAACAGATTTAGCAGGCAAGACTGATTACTTGCTGGTTTACCAGAGCGCAGTTGCATCGACTGCTTTTAGAATCCTAAGTCATCATTTTCATTATTATCATGATTATCATCGTCATCATCATCATCATCAAGGGCCTTGTCGACTGGCGTGGGCGTTCATGGCTCTTAACAACTGCGATCCGCAAATGCGTGTATCAATTCGTGTGTTAACTCCCATCCAAACAATGACAAATGGCTTTAAAAAATCTGCTTGCGCTATCTCCCTCTGTCTCCATTTTCACAGATCTTTTCGGCGGTCACAAAATGTTCAATTTTCCCTCTTCTCATAACATGACTACAGTGAAATTTATACAAGAGACAAAATTGCTGATAGAGACAACTTATTTCAGGCGAACGAAAGAAGAAGAAGAGAAGACATGACTGAAGAATAATGACTGTCTCTTTTTAATGTTTTTGATATGTTCTCTTCCAGCACTTGCCTCTTTTATAACATCTGGATTGCTCATCTTAGCTGTTCAAGGAATTGTAGGGATTCTTTTATAAAACCACATCTCTGAGGCCTCGAGATATTGATCGACCTGTTTATTAATTGTCCAGGGTTCACATCCGTATGTTTAAATTGGTTCTATATAGCTTCCGAGAATTTTGTTCGTAAACATCCAATGTCATGGATTTGTTGCACAAATTGTTCTTAATTTTGTAATTGGCAATTCTGGCCTGTCCTACTCTGGGTTTTTTTTTTTCTTTTCTTTCGGTGATACATCTTCCTTTGGATGTTATCCATGTGCCTAGATACTTGAATTTACGTACTTATCCTTTAAAAAAAAAACTTTGACATTTATGATACATTTAGAAATTATTCTTTTCTTGGATGTCACAATTACTTCTGTCTTCTCATTATTCAAACTGATGGCCCATTTTATCACTTTCTACCAACACCGTATCTATCAATTCTTGTAGTTCTTTCTGACTTGTCGCTATCAAGACGATGTCATCAGCATAACGCAGGTTGCTTAGGCTATTTTTTAATATCCTTAATATCCTATGCCAGATAACGTCACAGGACAGCCCAACATTTTAGAGGGTGGTATGGCTGGGTTTCCCGGCTTTCTGATGCATTTAACGACCCCAAAACATCTAGAACTTGCCCTAACCCAAACCCCCTACGTCCCACGACAGCATGCAGCCTAAGTCCTACGACTACATGCAGCCTAGGTCCTACGACTGCTTGCAGCCTATCTACCATCCCCTGAAATATTAGACTGCCCCGTAACCTGTAGATTTCCCTGTTTAGGGTAAGATATTACTAATGCACCGTTGCTTATGTTATGACCACCAACTTCAATTCCCAGCATGTTCATGATAGATACATTACATATTCACTGTGTAGTGAAAACAAATCAGGTGATAGTACATATCCTTGTCATACTTCCCTCTTTATGATCTGACATGTTCCCAAATGGTTATTAATTCTTATAGCTGCTGTTTGCTGCCAAAATATGTTCTTTATATATAATTCGTAAATCTTTTCCATCGATGTTTAAACTTTTCCAGTAGTTTGATTATTTCTTCGTTTTTCACACAGTCAAATGCTTTCGTATAGTCAATGAAACATAAGTAAAGATCTTTTTTTTTCTTTTGTTAGTTCTGTAGCTCTTTCCGAAAGAGTCATAAAGAGGTATATAGCCATGTTTTATACCTTTTACAAAATTCCACATCGTTCTTCGCTAATTTCTGTTTTAATCTTGTTTCATATTCTTCTCATAATTATTCTCATTAACTTTTTTATCACATGACTCATAAGACTTATGGTACGATAGTCTTCACATTTTAAAGTGCCTGGCTTCTTTGGCAGAGCTATAAATATAAATTTGAATAGGTCATTAGGAATGTACCAACTATTACAAATGTCATTTAACAATTTCGTTATTATTTCAATTCCAAAATATCCCAAAGCTTCAAATTCTTCCACTGTGATGTTGTTTGGCCCAGGTGTCTTTCCTTTCTTCATGAGATGCAATACATCCTCAATGCCGTATTGGTGAACCTTCACTGTTGTCTTGCACATATACTTCTGGTCTACTATCATCATACAGGTCTCTCAAGTACTCTGCCCACCTTTTAATTATTTCACTGTGCCCAATAATGTGTCACTTTCTTTCGAAGTAAACACCCACTGATGTTCCATCTCCTCCCTGACACTGTTGGTGCTTGGAATGTGCACATCTTTTTTAGCCAGATTTCTTTAGCCTCTTTGCATTTGTTCACTATTTGTTTATGTATACTATAATATTTTTTTGTGTCTTCCTTTTTTCCCTCTTCTCTCAACCGTCATCTGCAGAACTGCATTTGTAATTTATTTCATTTTTTGCGACTCTGTGTGTTGGAGGAATAAGCTCTGTTGATGTCTGCTGAATAAATCCTTAGATCTCTGTATCCTGACAGTAATGAAGATGCACTGCTCACTAAGTGTGTCGGTTATATATATATATATATATATATTGTTATTTTTGTTGTTGTTGTTATTGTTGTTGTTTTTGTTGCTGTTGTCATTGTTGTTGTTGTTGTTCTTCTTCTTCTTCTTCTTTTTCTTCTCCTTCTTTTTCTTTTTCTTCTTCTACTACTACTACTACTACTACTACTACTACTACTACTACTACTACTACTACTACTAATGCTGCTACTACCTACTACTACTGCTGCTACTACTACTACTACTACTACTACTACTACTACTACTACTACTACTACTACTACTACTACTACTACTACTACTAATGCTGCTGTTACTACTACTATTGCTGCTGCTGCTGCTACTACTACTACTACTACTACTACTACTACTACTACTATTACTACTACTACTAATGCTTCTGCTACTACTACTACTACTACTACTACTACTACTACTACTACTACTACTACTACTACTACTACTACTACTACTACTGCTGCTGCTGCTGCTGCTGCTGCTGCTGCTGCTGCTACTAATACTGCTAATACTACTACTTCTTGTTCTGCTTCTTCATCTTCCTTCTTCTTTTGCTTCTGCCTCAAGGCGGTCCCGCGTAATTTAACAGCATTATATCTATTAAATGAGCTGTCATTCACTGTGTTACTTTGACTATAAAGGATTTTTAAGAAAACCTAATCGCTTAAATAAAACAGAACGAGGCTTAGGGCCAGAAAGAGGTGTAGGAAGAAGAATGAGGAGAAGAAGGAATACAAAAGAAAGAAGGCTGCATTCGACCTGACTCTTCATCATCATCATCATCATCTTCATCTTTTTTTCTTATTCTTATTTTCTTTAACTCCGTTTTTTTTTTTTCCATCTTTATCTTCTGTTCCTTCTTCTGTTCCTTCTTCTACTCCTTTTCAAATTCATAGTTTCGCTTGTTACACAGAAGCTTTGTTTAAAGCAATAGCACATTTCTTAGAAACTTACCGTTTGCTTGCTTGATGAAATCCACTTGCTGAAATCCACTTCCACTTTAATCCACATTTTGAAATCAATAATAACACCTTTCTAATACTAGTCATAAATTTTCCCAAGAATATGAACTGATAAAGATCACGTCCAGTTTTCCCTGTATTTAATTGTACAGAAAATGTATAACTGATTTTAAGTAATTCTCGAAGTTTACTAAAAGAAGGTTGAATATATGTAAATTCATCCTTTAAAACTCACTGTGTTTGTACAAACCTTAACTTTAAAAAAATTCACTGTTGTCGCACATGAATGAAAGAGAAATTTAGTGAACACGGTTGAATAATTGTTTCGTCCTCTCACAACTTTATGCGAACTAGCAAAATCCGAGAAATAAACAGAAATATTTCTCAAAATAAGTCATAATATCGCGTTCACTGTGTCAGTTGTCTAATAAAATAAAGAATAGATTCACTATTTGTAAATACGAGAACCATATAAAGCAGTGTAACTTGATTTCACACACCAACAAGAGTTAATGAACGTGTCGTGTCGGTCGCCTCCCCTGACTGACTGCCTGCGATAACAAGAGTACCGTAGCAGCTGCTTCATGTCGATCTGTTGAGCGGGCAAACATTATGTTGCATCTCTCGACTGTTCGTTGAAACCAGGGCCACCCCCAACGCTGTAAACACTCATGAAGGTGAGCTGTGTTCAACTCGTATGTGGGTATATTGTAATTACATGGTTTAATATGTTGGTATGTATGTGTGTCAACAACAAGTGGTGTGCTGGTCGACACAGGCAACCGGATGAGAGATTTTTTTTGAAACTACCTTACTCATTTTTGTTACAACTGAGGCATTGTTATGTGTGTTTCCATCTATTTTATTACTGTAAGTTTTGTTGTTTTGTTTTAGGGATTTGGTGTGTGTGTTTTATTTTCTTTGACTCTTTTACTAATTTGAGCATTAAATACAGCAGAATGTACTCAACACATATAGAGATAACGAACGAACGAACAAACTTTATTTTCAAAGGGTTACAAATTGGGCTCACATACACACACACAGACACACAGACACACAGACACAAACCACACACACACGACATACATACATACACAACACACAACACACACCAACACACACACACACACACACACAC
Source organism: Candidula unifasciata (assembly GCA_905116865.2). Classification (NCBI taxonomy): domain Eukaryota; kingdom Metazoa; phylum Mollusca; class Gastropoda; order Stylommatophora; family Geomitridae; genus Candidula; species Candidula unifasciata. Next base: position 27,434 of record CAJHNH020002726.1, read on the forward strand.
ACATCCACACACCACACTATTCTTGTTTTCCCAATAATAGGGCCCCAGAACCCACAAGGGGATATATTATCATTCGAAAACATAAACTATGATAATTAACCATGGAAATGAGCAACCAACAGTGAACAATGGAGAGACATTAGAACAACTGGAAAGTTTCTTTTATCTTAGATATGGTGATGACGTCTTGAAAGAAACTGACCCACGAATGGAATTGTTTGCTCACACCTGAAAGAGACAATTTACATTCTATGGTCATGTGACGAGAAGGAGAAAACTGGGATACATCGTGATAGTAGGAAAGTTGGAGGGGAGAAGAGGCAGGGGGAGACTGAGAAAACAGATGCTGGACAGTTTGACATTATGGCGTGGAAGATCATTTGTTTTAGAGTTATTGGAAAGTACACGAGACTGAAGGTTGTGGATGGACATGACTACCAACGCCATACGGCATAGACTTTAAGAAGAACATACATAATAGCAGGTGATCGCAGAAGTGAAACTAAAATCAAAAGGAAAATATAAATAGCTACAACTATTTTAAATATGGTGCAAACATTGATAGAGAGAGATCAACCACATAAGGAGACTGAGAATCGTTAAATGTGATGTACATTCAACTCTGCTTTATCAAGAAAATATATAAAACCGAACGAAAAGTTTATCAGCAAGCTTTATTATATAACAAACACGAACATAACGTGAACATTACGGCTATGGAACCTTCATCAGTACCTAACGTAATCAAACAATACCAAACAAATACACAAAATCACTTAGCGTATTACCTCGAAGCAGATCGATATCTTGCCCTTAGACTATTGACTGTAGTTATCCTGCTGTATGGTACAATAACTCGAATTGAGTCTCTGAAAATGTGGATATACTTAAGAATTTGTCGTATTTTATGAAGACAAAAACAAGGGTATGGGGATATGCGAATCCTCGAGAAAATGCGAATGAAAAGAGGGTAAAAAGTAAAGGTTTTCACGCCTTCAGACGTACTGGGCATAAAGGGTTAGACCTATATTTTATAGACTAAAAGGCATTTGGTGGGTGATGTGGTTAGCATCACGCCGGCCGCCTTTACTTCCCAGGACTGTACCTGATACCCACTCAAGGTTGGGTCGACCTGGAAGCCAAGAGAAAAAAGGGTTCCTGAAAGAATTTTTTTTTTAAATAGACGAATGAAATGCTTTAACCACATTAAAATACATAAACATCTTTAAAAATCCATACTGGAGGGAAGTAATGAGAGCGAGAGGAATACAACGACATAAGCTGAAGGACTACATCAAGAGATGAATGAGGAGCTGACAGATCGTACAACCAAGACAAGAGACAGACAGTGTTGGAGATCTATTACAGCCAACCTTCATTGTATAGACGACACCTGATCTATTGACTGAACTTGCTGGTTATTGTATTTTGGGTTACATACAACTGAGGTGTTTTATAGACAACAGAAGAGTGAGAGACAGAGAAAGAAAAAAGAGGGCGGGGGGGCTGTTTAAGACATAGAGACAAATAGATGGAATAAGCAAGAGAAAGTGAGCGACGGACACACATAAGAAAAGAAAGACAGTATGTAATAGATATATGGTACAGAGAGAGAGAGAGAGAAAGAGAGAGAGAGAGAGAGAGAGAGAGAGAGAGAGAGAGAGAGAGAGAGAAAGAAAGAGAGAGAGAGAGAGAGAGAGAGAGAGAGAGAGGGGATCGAGGGAGAGAGAGATTGTGATAAAGACTTGCTTTTCACATATTTACAGAGTTCTTGACACTTTTCGCTAATCTTGCTGTGTCTCATAAGTGGTCGTCAGTTCTTTTCACATTGTCACTAGTGAATTAATCGCCACATTCCCATCTATCAGAGGAATACTAGGAATAAAGCCAGTCGTACAGGTCATCAAAGAACAACAAATGAAGTGGTTTGGACACCTAACGAGAATGCCCTGGTACTATCTGCCACAGCAAGCCACACTAAAACGTTTCAAACAGGTATAGAGCCAATGGAAGACCTCGGAAAAAATGGAGTGATGTCATTAAGAACAGACTTACAAAAATGAACATCAGTCTTAATAGTGCTTTTGACAGAGCTCACTGTCTTCGAATGTTACATCTCCCCCCCCCCCCCCCCCCCCAATCCCCCCCCCCCTTTCATTCCCATCCATGGGTGATCCACAATTTAGTTTGTTGAAACCTTTGTCTGCTTCTTCTTCTAGTCCACCGAATAGTTGTTCGTCCACTTCTGGATTGTGGTCTAGTTCCAGAACTTGAATTTTGCGTGCCCGTTAGTTTTATAAATCTGGCTCATTTGTATGCAGACTGTTGGTTCCTCGCCGTTCAGACATATGCGCTGCGACTTTGGAGAAAACAGCCTAATTAGTCTCATTTTACTACAACATGCTCGTTGAGGTGGCGGAGGACTGGGTGTTTATAGTGGGTCTATTCCTCCCCTCCCACACCGAAAAATGTAGCTTTGGATCCCACATAAAGGAAAGCGTGTTTCTTCTTCTTCTTCTTCTTCTTCTTCTTCTTCTTCTTCTTCTTCTTCTTCTTCTTCTTCTTCTTCTTCTTCTTCTTCTCTTCTCCTCCTTCTTATTCTACTTCTTTTTCTTTTTCTACTTCTTTTTCTTCTTCTTTTTTTTTTTTCTTTTTCTTCTTCTGCTCGCTCACCAATTATAAACTCCTGCGGAAAATTCAGGTTGTCCCTCCACTTCTGGACTCCAGTCCTTTTCCAAAACCTGAGTATTACGTGCACATCTATTTTACAGATCTGACTCATTTGTATGCCTCTAGTGAAGATGTTCTCAGGCGAAGAAGCGTACAGAACGTGTACACTTTGAGCAACTTACATGTAACATATGCTGGCTATTATTAGGCATTCGCCCACGTTGTGGTTGACAGCTAAGCTAAGATATCCGCGCCTTTCGGTCTAGAACATCCGATTTCAGTAAAGCCCTAATTAGTTGCATTTTAAGACGTGCTTAATTATGGCGGTTTTTTTTATTTTTAATCTATGAAATGCGGTTCTGGAGCCCACACAAAGATCTAATGCAGCTTTTCTTCAGATGTCGTCATACCGGAAATTGTATATAACTTCAAAACATAGGTTGCCTTGACTGACTGGCTTTCAACCCCACTAGGACATCACACAAGCGATAAACACCCGATGACACAATGTGCCACCATGTGAGGATCATTTATAGTCAGGCTATATTGCGGCTTCTGGCAAGAGCCAGAGTAGGGCTTCAAATAACGAAAAATTTCATTCTAAAGAGGACGGAAAGTATTAACAACGTGATTTAGGTTACCTTTAAAGAAGTCGTATCTCTAAGAATAATGTACCTTAGAACACATTGCTCCCAAATGCGCTATATTTCTAACTTCCCTACACCTGTTAATTCCGTGTGTGCCTATAATAAATAAATTAAAGGGGAAAAAAACCCACATAGATAATAGATCGGTGCTTAAGCTCCATTGGGGAGGGGGGGGGTGCAACTAATTACTACTTTTTCATTTGTGTATGTGAGTGTTTTTGTGTGTGCGCGCGCGCATAATATGAGCCGCACAAGCTTTCAAGACCAGCGTTTTCAATGCCAAGCTAGGTCCAAAGAAATAACTTATTACACAACAAATATATGACTTCACTGACGTCAGGGACCAAGCGAAAATTCATCTCTAAGTAATGAGCAGAAACCATTGATAAATTAGGGGAGGCAATCCACGTTAAAATGTCAGTCTTACCCGTTGTGCCAGTTTGTTTAACAAATAAACGTTCTTTTAAAGGGACCTAATTCTAAATCGGATGTTATGTTTGTTTGACTCATGATCTTTTCTTTTTTATTGGTGGGGATATTTTTCTTAAAATTTTGAATGTCGAGTGTTGAATTAGGAATCGACATCACAGCACTCGGGACACACACCCATAATCGCTCTGTCCCTATCTTCAGCAGCAAGCGAAGAGCTCTAATTCAGATGGCACCAGTTACCGTCTGACTGTATATTCGTCTCGCCTTTTCCCTGAGTGTCGAGTGCCGGTCAGATTCTCTTGTAACCTCTGGCAGTGCCATTCTTTCCAGACCGTAATGATCTATCTGTGCTTCCGCACTGTTCCATCGCTCACAAAGGTCCCTCACAACATCCAGCTTGTCATACATCAGTTCACCACCAAGCAGTGCAAAACCAGCCAGTCTTATCTGCCTGTTCATTTCCCAACACACCGCACTGACCTAGAGAAAATATCCAAAGGGACTTTTAAAGTGATTCTAGACACTCTGCACGGAGTATGCTTGTCTCAGCATGCTCTGTGAGTCAGTTACAATCACAGCATATGTATACCGCTGATTCTCAGGCCAGCGAAAGGCAGCAGTGACTGCCTCCACCTCCATTCTCAAACTATACTGTTTTTCTTCAGCTTCTTATCTCCACAGTGAGGCACAGGCTTTCAGCTAACACAAACGAAGCCTAGTACTCCTTGCCATTTCATGCAGCTCACTCCATGCCTTCTCTGTCTTGCTAACCTCTGCCTTTCTCTTCTCACGTATGCATGTTTCCTTTTCCTTTTGCCGTGTAAGGACACTCGAGTTATACTGTTATCGCGTTTTCTCAATGTGTGTTCTATCAAGCGCCAGCATGTTTTGCTAACTTCTTGATTGGAATTGTCTCGCTTTTTGCTGAAAGCTCCTCTTTGACAATCCTGTCATCCCATTTAATTCTGTCTGCTCCGCACAAGTACAAGTTAATAAATGTCTATAGTTTATTATTTTTTTATTTCCTATGCCTTCACGGGTATTGACTGAATATTCATAGACCTATACTGTATCGACCAATCAGCATTCGGTAGGTAATGTGGTCAACGCAACTCCTACCGCCTTTAATTACCATGAATTTGCCTGTACCCATTTAAGGCTTAATCGGCTGGCTCTGTTCGGATTTGAGCCCACGACCTTTGGATTCGAGGGAAGCGTCTGTCCGCCGCACCACGGCGGCTCCCAATTGAGAGAGAGAGTTAACAAAACAGGAAGAACTTTTAAACAGCAAAGATATGGTTTCTTAAAACAATGTTACGGGAACCATCAACAGTGGAAGTACTCGTACATAGCAACGAATGTCCAGAAACTGTAAACGAGAGTAGAACGTTCTATACAAATATAAGACACAGGTGGAGCATCGTATTTATGTTCAATATTCTAGATTCAAGTGAAACCATTTTGTTCTCAGCCCATACAGAGTAACATACTCATCACAGTGAAGCAGTATCCTGGTGCTGTCCAAAGAGTCAGAGTACCAGCTGAACGGAAAGCACTGAGTCCTACGAAAATAAAAGTGTAATTTAGAACAGATTGAAATAAAGTGAACATGTTTATGATCCAGTGTTAGGCATCAACATATGATACGGACGAATTAATTAAAGAGAAATGAAACATGCAACTTTAGAATTTCATAAGTAAAAGGGAGGATAATTTTAAAAAAAAACTGTGACATGTGACCTGAATGCCAAGATACGATTCGATGAAATAGATTATATGAATTAAGGGTAACTTGTTCGATGTTCAGAAAATAATATTACAATGACCGTTCAAACGATGGACGGATGAAGTCTTTTAAATTGTATAGATCCGAGATCATCATAGGGAGTAAAGGTGAAGAAGAAGAAGAAGAAGAAGAAGAAGAAGAAGAAGAAGAAGAAGAAGAAGAAGAAGAAGAAGAAGAAGAAGAAGAAGAAGAAGAAGAAGAAGAAGAAGAAGAAGACGAAGAGAAAAAGAAGACGAGGAGATGGAGGAAGAAGATGATGAAAACCTAGATAAAAGGATGATGAAGAAGACCACTCCGAAGAATAAATGTAAAAATGAAAACGGTGCAAATTATATTTTTTTTAAAGGGTGGGGGAGTGGGGAGGGGTGGCCGCACACATGTGGTTATATTTCAGGCTTGTCCTGAGTTACCTTCTTTACCTCGTATTTAAAAAAAGGGAAGGAAAAACACACACAATCACACATAGAAAAGCTTGATTCATTATCTCCCCACCCCCCCCCCCCCCCCCCCCCCAACCCCACAGTTGCACCACAACCCTTTTAATGAATGCATTATAAAAGCTCCTTTGCACAGTGTTATATTGGGTAACGGAAATTAAAGAACCGAATATGTAAATACTCCCTGCGGTGGACCAATCTAATGTCGGCAATGATGCATTGTGGGGTCATTCTTTACGCCTTAATTATTTTCTGCAGCTTGAAAACTAGAGTTCATGTGTTTTGTATTTGAACTGGTTGTATGCTAGTGCTGCAAGCTGTGATGGTATAGTAGTCTGTTCCCTAGTTTGTCAGCACGCGTGTCCTGGGTTCAGTCTAGGACAAGAGTAAAGAAAAAGATGATAAGCTCTGTTTGGGATGTGTTCTATCGCTCCCCCCCCCCCCCCCCCACTTTTTTGTTTTTAATCACATCATCATCATCATCAGGTGCCTTGCTGGCTGGCGAGGGTGATCATGCCTCTCCACAATCTGCGATCTCCTGCAGCATGTATCAGTTCGTGTGCCGACACACCTCCATGCCATGCAACAAGACTGTCCAGAATCTTCTCTCGTTGTCTTCCTCTATCCCTCCTTCCACAGATCTTTCCAGTGGTCACAACATGTTCTATTTTCCCTCTTCTCATAACATGGCCAAAAAATTATGACTGTCTGTGATAAGTTGTCTTCGGGCTCTGGTCTCTTTCAAAACCTCCTGGTTGCTCTTTTTGGCTGTCCAAGGTATTCTAAGCATTGTTCTGTCACACCACAGCTCTGAGGCCTCAAGAAATTGTTTGGCCTGCCTACCGATTGTCCAGGATGCACAGCTATATGTTAAAACTGGATGTATGTTCTACATCTGGTCTATTATCATCATACATTTCCCCTATATACTCTGTCTATCTGCTAATTATATTACTATGTCCCATTAATAAGTCACCATCTTTTGATTTGAACATCCAGTGCCGTTACGTATCATCTTTCCTGTTAACCTTTTTATCTGTTGGTTCATGGAATGTGAGTCTTTCCTGTCATTTTCCTATGTCTCTGTACACATTTTGGCTTCTTTGGCCACATTGCATTTGTTCACTTTTTTTTTTTTTTTTTATTCTAGAGTATTCCTTTGTATCATTCTTTTTCTTCCTTCTTTCATCCATCAACTGCAGAATATCGGTTGACATCCATTTATGTTTTGCAACTCTGTGGTTTGGTGGGATTGTCTCTTTTGATGTCTGCTGAATTGACTCACGCAACATATCCTGCTGTTCATCAATAGTCTGTATAATTTCCATTGCATTATACCGGTTTTGTACAGTGACCTTGTTCTGTTCCTTAATTTCGTTATCCGTTCTAAGAATTCCTATAATTTAACTTTATGTTATGTGATGTTTTTCTAATGTTCTTTAGTTTTATTCTAATTTTTCCTACAGCTGGAACATGGTCACTAAAGCAGTCTGCTCCTGGTCTAGTTTTTGCTCCAACCAAGCTGCTCAGGAATCTTCTTGAGATCAAAATATAATCAATATGATTGCGGACATTATCACCAGGACTTTTCCAAGTCCACAATCTTCGAGGATGGTGTTTAAACCAGGTGTTACCTATTATCATGCTGTGCGACTCAGCCCATGCTAGTAATCTGTCACCTCTCACATTCTTTTCTTCTAGGCCATAGCCACCCGTTATTCCGTACACTTTTTCACTTCCTATTTTAGCATTGAAGTCTCCAAGTACCGAAGTTTTACAAACAGTACTCTGTCTGATATTGTCCAAAATCCTTTCACAGTTTTTTTTTTTTTTTTTTTCTGTTTTGAGTTCTTTTGATCCAAAATAATACCAACTCCCTTGCTATATTCATTCCCACCTGAGTAAATGATTATGTGCTGATCTGAATACTTTTCCCCTGCTCCTGACCATCGCATTTCCCTAATTCCTAATATGTTGGTGTTCATTCTCTTCATTTCCATCTTGATGTTATCCAACTTTCCGTTTGTACTAGTGTTCTGACATTCCATGTACCAATGTTCATGATGTTTCTAACATTTACTTTTTCTACAGTAGCTGGATGACGGTCGGGTATCACCCGTAGAACATGATGCTCCCTACTGGACGAGGTGATTCCACTGGAATCCCCATTCACGTCGTTATGTGAATTCGTAATATTCTGAGGCATGATTGACTAGGGATAATGCAGCGGTGGTTTCCCCCTGACTTCCGCCGGTTTCTATATGGTTTGATTCCAATAGCCTTTGTCTAAAGAGACTTACCCCGCAAGGCAGCAGGGGGAGAGGTTATGGCGCCTTCTACCCGCCGATGGCTATGTCGTAAAGTTTTGAGGTATTTTATAGAGTTAGCTGTCCCACTATCTAACTCGCCTCCTCTCAATGACTATCACCTGTTTTGGTCCACGGCCACTTATTGAATATATTCGTGGCTAACCTCTATATCTAGAGGCCTTTCCACCATCCGCCACCTGGTGGACGCGCCTAATAGTAGGACAGGCTCCTACCCCAGGATTTGTAGAGCATACAAAATTACTGAGGACAATAAATGTAATAAACTTTTTTGCAAACGACTAAGACCTCATAACAATTATAAAGGAACAGCTGCGAAGATATCCGGATCATCTCAACATAACAACAAAAACTTGAAAATTCTATTTAAAAAAAAAAAAAAGAAGTAAAGAACACTTCTCCACGCCTTTCAGGCGTATTGGGTATATTGGGCTAGACCTATATTTTTTAGACCAACGGCACATGGTGGGTGATGTGGTCAGCACCACACTGGTCGCCTTTACAGAACTTCCCAGGACTGTACCTTGTACCCACTTACGGCTGAGTCTACCTTGAAGCCAATGTCATTTTGAAAAAAAAAGAAGTCCTATACAAGATCAAAAATGACGATTTCAGGAAAGACGTTGGGAGGGAATCAATACTCAACTATTAGGAGACAGCAGATCAAATGGTTTCCTCATGTGTCACGACTACCATAAAACAGTACAACCACAGACAGCCCTGTCATTTAGACGTAATGAAAGCAGAACCAAAGGTCGACCACGCAAGCGATGGATAGATATAATAGCCGAGGTCATACATTTTAGCACCTACGTCGCACATACCGACATTGTAGTAGGCAGAAAAGCCACATTTCTCTCAGACTTACGGTACCTATCGTGGAATCAAGGCCGAAAGGTTGCGATATTGGAGCTACAGAGTTCGGTATTGTTGCATTTAATGTACTAGCAATTCTGCACGGAGCAGAAAAAAAGCGGAAGAGGATGGAGACAGGACGAATTTGGTGATGGGGAATATACATTACTGGTGAAGAAAGTGGGGGAGAAGTTAGGAAAGAAAGGAAATATAAGATGACGGAAATAAGCACAAGAAACGAGAGGAACAAGAAGTATACACAGCTATCTTCACTTTCAACCTGAATTAAAACAACTTATACTGTACTTGCATTTTCGGCTATCCTCCGAATAACGGTCTCATATTATAGCGGCCAAAAACAGGGCCTCAGTCACATGTAAATTGCGAACTTCCGGAGACTAAAATTGCGCACTTCCTGTGTCTACCGCCACCGCCGATGTATCTTCCGCGCGGCTAAACAGCAGCTTCTGCATCTCCTCGGGAAATACTCTCGGCGGTGGTCATCGGAAGTCCGCAATTTACATGTAACTGATGCCCAGTTTTTGGCCGCCATAATATGTGGCCCTTATTCGGAGGATAGACGCATTTTCAAACACCTGCACTAACTAACTCTTCATCCATTACGCTTGTTCATGGTTGCTATAACGACGTGCCCTAACGATGATTATGTTGCGTAGAAGAATGCGAGTTATCTGAGTAACTGCACTTTGAGGGAAATGTGCACATCACTACTAAATTAACATAATTGGGGGGGGGGGGGGGGGGGGGAATCATCACGAGACCGTAGAAACATTATATGTAAATAAACAAAACAGACAATATTTTGAATAGCACTCACAGAAAGAAGTAGAAAGATAGGAGAACACACTAGACAACAATCAAAATCTAAAGTTCCGTGCTGGGAATCGAACCAGTCACCTCCAAATGGTGAATGCGCCTCGCTATGGAAACAGGTGTACTAAGATATATGACCAACTAGGCACCCCTAAAAAAAGGGGTCTACATCAGCCATGTCTATCGTACATCTTGAAATCCACAACTTTGGAACAGACAAAAAAAAATCGGTATTAGTATATTTATTTACCATTCAGCACAGGAATATTATTAGGAGTCCCCGTGGCGGAGCGGCTAGACGCTCGCCGCGGATCGGAAGGTCGTTGGTTCCCTCCCTGGCGGAGCCGGACTTCTTTCAAAAATGACCTTGGCTCTCAGGTCGACCCACCCTCGAGTGGGTACCGGGTGCAGTCCCGGAAAATAGAGGCGGCTGTCGTGATGTTAACCACATCCCCCATCTTGTGCCGATTGGTCTATACAAATATAGGTCTAGCCCTATATGCCTAAAGGCGTGGAAAAGGGTCCTTTACTTTACTTAGAGGAATATTACTATCTTAAACTTGGATTAAGCCCCTTTAGACGCTTTTGTCCCCCTTGAAAATGTGTAATGTGGGTTAGAACCCATTATTTTCGATGTGTCAGTGCATTTGATCAAGAATATGGTATTCTAAAAACGCCTTTACCCGCCAAGCGCAATTTTGAGAATATTTTGACAGGTGACCTGAATGCCAAGGTGGGATTCGTAAACACGGGTTTGATATAAAGAGATTATATGAACTAACGGTAATTTCTTCGATGCCCGGTAAAATTATTTTATAATAAGAGTTCAAACGATGATCCGGTGAAGTGTGTAAAATGTTATAGATCTAAGATCATTTTAGAATAAAAGTGAAGACTCATGGGAAGTAAAGGTGAAGAGGCATGGGAAGTAAAGGTGAAGAGTCATGGAAAGTAAAGGCGAAGAGGCATGGGAAGTAAAGGTGAAGAGGCATGGGAAGTAAAGGTGAAGAGGCATGGGAAGTAAAGGTGAAGAGTCATGGAAAGTAAAGATGAAGAGTCATGGAAAGTAAAGGTGAAGAGTCATGGAAAGTAAAGGTGAAGAGTCATGGAAAGTAAAGGTGAAGAGTCATGGAAAGTAAAGGTGAAGAGTCATGGAAAGTAAAGGTGAAGAGGCATGGGAAGTAAAGGTTAAGAGGCGTGGGAAGTAAAAGTGAAGAGGCGTGGGAAGTAAAGGTAAAGAGGCGTGGGAAGTAAAGGTGAAGAGTCATGGAAAGTAAAGGTAAAGAGGCATGGGAAGTAAAGGTAAAGAGGCATGGGAAGTAAAGGTCAAGACTCATGGAGGCATGGGAAGTAAAGGTGAGGAGGCATGGGAAGTAAAGGTGAGGAGGCATGGGAAGTAAAGGTAAAGAGGGAGGCATGGGAAGCAAAGGTTAGGAGGCATGGGAAGTAAAGGTAAAGAGGGAGGCATGGGAAGCAAAGGTGAGGAGGCATGGGAAGTAAAGGTAAAGAGGGAGGCATGGGAAGCAAAGGTGAGGAGGCATGGGAAGTAAAGGTAAAGAGGGAGGCATGGGAAGTAAAGATGAAGAGGCATGGGAGCAAAGGTGAGGAGGCATGGGAGCAAAGGTGAAGAAGCATGGGAGCAAAGGTGAAGAAGCATGGGAGCAAAGGTGAAGAAGAATGGGAGCAAAGGTGAAGAAGCATGGGAGCAAAGGTGAAGAAGCATGGGAGCAAAGGTGAAGAAGCATGGGAGCAAAGGTGAAGAAGCATGGGAGCAAAGGTGAAGCATGGCAGCAAAGGTGAAGAAGCATGGGAGCAAAGGTGAAGAAGCATGGGAGCAAAGGTGAAGAAGCATGGGAGCAAAGGTGAAGAGCATGGGAGCAAGGTGAGAAGCAGGTGAAGGCATTGGAAGCAGAAGCATGGGAGCAAAGGTGAAGTCATGGAGCAGCATGGGAGCAAAGGTGAGAAGCATGGAGCAAAGGGTGGGAGCAAAGAGCATGGGAGCATGGGGAGCAAAGGTTTAAAGGCATGTGGACTAAAAATGAAGAGGCATGTGAGTAAAGGTAAAGACTCATAGAGAGTAAAGGTAACGAGGCATGGGAAATAAATGTGAAGAGGAACGGGAGTAAAGATAAAGAGGCATAGTGATTAAAGGAGCCACCTTTATATGACACAACTAGTGGCTGTTCAAGGTCCCAGCATAACAGTAGACAGATAGCCCCTATAACTGCTGCATTCCAGTGCCCTAGGAAATTGCACAAAATGTCTGTCACTATCTCGTTTCACGGCACTCATTGGAGCTGGGTAGACCTTGGAGTTCTTTTTCTTCAGTGTTTTGAGTCCTTAAGGTTCACTGGCTGTCCAGAAATTCATCCGAACATCCACTCAAAATTTCTGGTTGGCCTGGAGTTCTTTCCATGTTGGTGAGCACCAAGTAAGGTTTGAGACTTTCTCTCTCCATTGGTCTTCTTGGTCTGCCTCGGGGTCTACAACCATTGCAACTTTCTTGTGTATACTGTTAGGACACCTGTCTTCATTATCTAAAATTCTCTCACATAGTATTAAGCCATTTCAGTCTTTTAGATCTCATGATGCCAGTGATCAATGGTGATTTAAACAGATTAAAAATCTTGTTGTTGCTTCTCACTCTCCTTTCCCACAGCAGGTCCAAAAATTAGTCATAACACTGTTTTCATAAATTTTTAATGCGGTGGAGTTCATGGAAATGTTAAATATACCTTAAAATGAACTCTCAAATTACACAAACACAATTTTCTTCCCAGCAGCATATTACTCATAATACATCTACTAGTCCCTGAAAAAAAATATTGATTTTGAAAACACTTAGAAACTGTGTGTTAATGATTTTTTTGTCCTATAGTTAGCCTTTGGCTATTTAGAATGTGTTTAAAAAGTTTTACTATAGTTATCCTATAGTAAGCCTTTGGCTATTTTTGTGTGTTGTTCTTAGAATCTAGTCAAGAATGTCAATTAGAGTCAGCACAGTATTGAATTAATCACATCATCTCTCTGAGGTATTTCAATAAATCAGCCTGGACGTCTTAGCTGTCTTGATTGTATTCACTTTCTTTATAACTGTTACTTCTAGCCTGACATATGCCATACAACAGGGCCATTCAATTAGGTTGACTCAGAGGCAAAAATGTTGAAAACGGAGGATCATTTTTGGCCAGTGTCCGGAGCCCAGAAGAGGAAAGATAATAAAACAATACACATGGCAATGATCCCCAGACCACTTGCCAAGCCTCTCTGGCCCGTGGGCTGCCAGCTGAATAGCCCTGCCATAAAAGATATGGGTTTAAAAAAAATGAGTTAGGGCACAAAATAAAACAGAACACTCTACAGCTGCTTAAGATTCCTACTTTATTGTGCACCATTATATTTCAAGACTTGCACTAAAAACACATGTGGCAAACATTTTCAATAGGATTATTACGGCCTGACTTGAAGTAATATTCTCACCCCCCATCCCCTTTCTATCCTATCTATCATTCGCTACACATGTCTCTTTTTCTGTGTTATTTCTTTTATTTTTTAATTTTGTTTTTAAGTGAGATGGGGGAAGGAAGAGCGATAATCATAAAGAGAACAGAGATAGACAAAGACACAAAGAAAGCACCACTGAAGGTATAAACATACAGCAAGGATAAAGAATATGAGCAACAACGGGAGATGTATGATTTGTTATTTCATTTAGTAAATATTCCTTGAAAATGCATTTCACAGACATTTAGCCTGACATCTCAACAAGGAAGAAATGTGTCCAGCAGTCAAGTTGCAGTTATCCTTAACATGTGTGTGCACAAATGGTAGGTGATGGAGTGGTTGTTTCAGTGATAACAATATATAACAACACTAAACAGGTAGGAAATCACAGGTGGAACTTTCTCCTGTTTCCATCCATTTCATGGCGCTGTGGAAGAGAGAAACAAATGTTGAAAAAAATTATTAATGCAACAACATGACAATAGGAGCCTCCTTGGTGTTGTGGCTAGATGCTTGCCTGTGGATTAACAGGTCGTGGGTTCAGGCCCTGACAGAACTGGACTTTTTTCAAAAATGATGATGGTTTCCAGTGCTGACCCAGCCTTAAATGGGACTTGTTTTCAAAAATGATGATGGTTTCCAGTGCTGACCCAGCCTTAAATGGGTACCAGAAACAGTCCTGGGAAGAAAAGGCGACTGGCATGATACTGACTATATCACCCACAGAGAGTGCAACTGGTCTATCAAATATAGGACTAGCCCTATATGCCCAACATGCCCGAAGGCATGGAAAAGGGTCCTTTACTTTACTTACAACATGAAAACAAATGACTATAATGAGTGCACTTTATAAAGTCCTGACATAAGAACGATGGCAAAGACTTTTTAGTCTGGGTTTGCTTTCAACCCTCTTACTCAAAAAAAGTTTTCTCTGCATCAAAGAGTTTCTGATGAAACTAATACTGAAAAATTAAAATTTGCAATTCTAATGTCAAATCAGTCCTGTTGTATGGAGCAGAAACATGGAGAAAAACTAAGGCCAACTAAGATTGTTTGTAACTCCATCTGTATATATCTATCTTTCCACCATCTTCTTGGTCTGATTTGTGGACTACTCCGATTCAACTCTGTCCTGTACACAATGTGTGTCTGTTATCCGTCACTGTCTCTATATACCTCAGACAATGCAATCCATCAGCTTTCACGATGCCAGTAACAGGTTATGATTTAAACATATTATGAATTTCATTGTTCTCTTGCTCTTCATTGTCAGTTGTTTGTATCTTGGATGGGTTCAAAGATTCTGTTCCTAAAAGTTTGTAATAAGATTTTTGTTCTTTTAGACGTGCCAGCAAATAAGTTATACAAATTCTTTTTATCGAAACAGTTTCCAAAAATATATACAATCATAGAAATCAACCCTAGAGCATTTCTTTACTTCCAATATGTCCCAATCAACTTATCATGTGTTGATCAGTTTCTACTTACATGCTTCAATTTCTTTATACACCTGACAGCTGTTACACCAACTATGTCTGTACCTTCAGTTACTTTAACCCTTTCTGTCAAATTGTGATTTTAATTATTTCAGGCATAGATATTTATTAATTAAAGCAACATCTTCTTATGGCATAATAATATAAAATGACATGTGTCTGTGAATGAAAGAGTTAACACTTCTAGAAATCAAAAGACATTTTCTAATAAAATTTAATGATCACCCTGTAAAACAAAACAAAAAATAATTATATTTACCTTGTGAATCCACATATACATTCCATATCTAGAGTCAAAAGTCCCTTTCTGTAAAGATCTCAATCGCAGAATAAATCTTGGACCAAGCTCATGCAAGCCCACATTGTCTGCATTTCTGAAGTGATACCTGAGTAGAAACAAATGCACACTGAGATGACTGACAACCAGGAATACAGGAAGTTAGGAAGTCTGTGTACAAGACAGCAAAATGCAGAAAAAGTCTGGAGAAGAAAATGACTTGCAATACAAAGACAGCCAAAAGACCATGTAGAGCAAAAAAGGTTAGTTTGTCCACGTTGGAACAACAACAGAAAATGACTTGTGTGATGACATACGTTCCAGTAGTTCGCCATTCTGGACGGACCGGCTTCGTGATACCACTGTCAAAAGAGAAGGATTGCGCTAGAGCACACCATAAGGCAGGACTATACAGCCTTCGTGCCGATTAGAAAGAAAACTAAATACCAGAAAGAAAACACCAGAGAAACACTATAACAGCACGTTGTGTCTATGGTGGAGGCCGTAGAAGAGCAAAAAGCAGAAGCCTTATGTCTCGTCGACAGTGAAGATAATGACAGTTCTATTTGTTGTGTTTGTCATCTTCCAAGGAGCATAGGCCCTCAACTAACCCACACTAAGCTTTCTATAGACTTGTTCAATCAATCAACTAGGTGCCATCTTCTCAATGAAGGTTGCCTGTAACAGATCAACACAGTCTTGACTCTTGTCTGGTAGTTCACTTTCCCAACCTATTGTTCGGTCATCTCTTTATGTTGCATCACTGTCTACCTCTTGCCTTTGACTTCTCCAGTAAGGTTTTTAATGGCCATCTACTAAATGTAAAAATTGCCTAGTAATATCAAACAGCTAAAAATGTTAGCGTGGGTACTGCAACAATCTGTAAGAAGGGCTAGTCAACTGGCGGCCTAGTAAGTGGCCTGGGGATCACTGCCAGTTGTACTGTATTAACTCTATCTCAATGCCTGGGCTCAGGCCTCTGGTCCATGACAATCCCCATTTTGAAAACTTTGCTGAAAAGCTCTGCTATAAAGGATGTGCAGCAGTGTACAGTTTCTAAAATAAGTTTTATGTCTTTTAATATGGGCAAAAAAAA
This sequence comes from Candidula unifasciata, assembly GCA_905116865.2. NCBI lineage: Eukaryota > Metazoa > Mollusca > Gastropoda > Stylommatophora > Geomitridae > Candidula > Candidula unifasciata. The sequence continues at coordinate 43,795 of CAJHNH020002726.1, forward strand.
TTCAGCAACTTTTATTTATTTATTTCAGTAATTCGTTACCACTCTCTCTCTAGAACCTCAGTATATTCTTCTTCTTTCTTTCTTTGTGTTCACCAGCTGTAAACTCTGGTGGAAAGTTCTGGCTGTTTGTCCACTTTTGGACTGCAGTCCTGTTCCAGAACCTGAGTGTTGCGTGTGCACCTCAGTATATGATTGGTTGACTTGTTTATAGTGTAGTGAATGACTGGGATTTGTAGCTAAATTTATCTTTTCCATTAAGCAGCAAGCAATGATATGCCTCTTTGACATTTATTTCAGTTATAGTGCTATTATTTGGTCGCCTCCTACAACATGCTTATTAAAGGAGCAGTGAATATACCACCCCTCACCCAAAAATGGGCCCCAGAACCCATACTAAGAGAGCACTAAATTTTTTTACGACTATTTAACTAATTTTTTGACAATTATTTACCATTAAATTGTTTGTATTTCTAGCTTCCTATGAGGAAGAAGTCTTTCATACAGACAATAATGTTGAACCCTAACTGAAAGATTTCAGTATTTGGCAGATGTTCAACGGCATAAATAACCACAGTGTAAAATGACCAGTGGCTTTTAAAGAAGCTAAATATGCAGCATAAGTGGCTAATAGGCTAGCCAGAGCAAACACCATGGTTGGAATTCATGAGGCAAATCAAACGCACATCATGCATTCTTCGGGATTGAAAGTGTGGTCTAAGATGTTATTAAAGGTAAAGATGCTTGCTTCAAAATATGTTCATTAAATGGGATTTGCAAAATACTTCAAATTACAAAACATCTAAAAATTAATAGGATTTGACATCACAGATCAAACTAAAAGAAATAAAAAATCAAAAAAATAATTAACCATCATCCCACAGGCCAAATCCAGCCAGCTGAGGCCTAACAAAATGGTGAATCACCTGCCAGTTGCGTTGTATCCTAGGCTGGGGCTCAGGTTTCTAGCCCGCAATCATCACAATTTTTAAAATTTTGGGGCCCTTAGTTGAACAGCCAAGTTCTATAGGATCTTGAAGCCCACTTTAAACTATGAAACCCCACTCACCGATGATGCCTGAAGAAGATGTAATCTCTCTGATTATGAAACGTGACCACTCTCCTGCCGTGAAAGTTGGCTCTGGTGGGGAACAAGCAGGTGAGCATCCGTCCAACAGTCAGACCAAGTCTGGTGGTGAAGTTCTGAAGGTTCACTTCAGGGATGTGTTCTGTCATCTCCCCCAGCCTCTGCAATGGTAGAATGCATGATTTACTTTGCTGCTGTTGACCTAGTTATTACTACAGTGGGCAGTAATATGGTGAACAAATAGTGGGCAGTCAGCTATAGATAAGAACCTCATCTTTTGATCATATTTGGCGTGATCTTTTACCATAGAAAACTATTATCTTAATCAAAACAATGTTTCCACATTGAAAGTTTTAACAAAGAAGCAAACAATATATTGCACAATTTATTGCCTGGCATATTTTGCTGTATCTCATTAGGTGAATACTACAGTAACAATTGATTAACATGAAGCAAATAGTTGAATCCTTTGACTAAAAAAAACCCACAAAATTGACTTATATTCAAAACTGTTTCACAGGGGTAAAGACAATGTCCTTTTGCTTGCATAATTCTGGACTAAACCAGTTTATAGTGGTTGCTTCAACAAATCTCAAAAAGTTAGCTGAAGTGTAAATGATACAAAATGTGTCTTACTGACAGTTTCTGAATGTAGATGATTTTTTGTTTCAGTTTGAAAGATTCATTTATTTGCTTCACTTCAATCAAATGTTACTGTAGTATGTAACTGACAAGACAGCGAAATATGCCAGACAAAAAATTGTGCAATCTATTGTTTGTGTCTTCTTTGTTCATATTATCTTAATGAAATGTAATCTGGGTTGGGTTAATTTGGCTTATTAGCATGGTGTGAGATCAGTACACATGACTTACATAGAAACAGATGGTAAACCCAGCAACATCAGATTGTAAACACAGCAACATCGGATGGTAAACACAACATCAGATGGTAAACACAGCAACATCAGATGGTAAACACAGCAACAACAGATGAAAAACACTGCTGCAATACATTATGAATAAGCAACAACAGATGAAAAACACTGCAGCAATGTATATTAAAAAAGTAACAACAAATGAAAAACACAGCAACAATACATAATAAATAAGTAACAACAGATGAAAAACACAGCGACAATAAATGATAAATGTAGCGACTGATGATAAATGAAACAACAATACCTTCAATTCCTTGCAGAGTTTGGTATTCATCATCTTGAACTCTGCTGTTGGGCCATCAGGCAGGTGACACAATACCATGCCATCTGCCATATGTCAAGGGTATATATCGAGATGTCACAGACACACACACAAAACTGTTATTTAAAGAAACCAGAACCATATTTAACTCTCTGGTGTTGTTTAAATCTCCACGCTCTGTAATAATATATAATCTTCTGTAAATGAATATTTTGAGCAGTGTCTGTAAAGCTAAAAGAGAAGCAGCTGGCTGAATGGTCAAGAATGCTGAGCTCTGATGCCAGATTGGACTTTGATTTTTTTCTATTGGGGGGCAACCAAACACAACACAAACCCTAACCTGTGGTAAACTAACCACCTGTAAGATGAGATGTTTGATCATGGCTGTGAATAAAACCAGAAGAGATCCAGTGAGAAACGACGTGATCACGAGAACTGTTGGAACAACACCCATTGGCAAATTTATTGAGAAACAAAGAATGAAATGGTTTGGTCATCTAATGAGAATAAAACCAACAATACCAACAGCAAGCGCGTACAACCTAAAAATCGAAACATCAAGAGGCAGGGAAAGACAGAGAAGATGGATTGAAGGATTCATTGACACCCTGAGACTGCATAACATCACCGCACATCAAGCACTGATCGCCTTGGCTCGGCTGTCGATGCCTAGTGGAATAATCAGATATTGATAAAGAAAGAAGCAACCTGAGGTGACAGCACTAGCCATGTGGCCCTAAATTTACAGGCTTGAAGGCCCCCTGCCTGCACACACACACAAGTGGTAACAGAGGCAGTAAATGGCAGTTTTAGAGCTAAGAAACATAAACATTAATACTAGCGATGTAGTCCTGCGACAAAAAAAACACAAATGTAAAACTTCTTGTACCAACTGCATGACAACTTTGCAGTGGAGACCCCAGCAGTTCTACAAAGAGCAAAAGGGACCGCAATGGGAACAATACAGCACAAAAATCAGGGAGGTGAATGTGATCCTGAAAAAGTAAAACAATATCCTAATAACAATTGCAGTGGTCATGGTTGAAGGATAAGATGTCAGAATCAATGGACAGAATACTCAGCATCTAGAAGGAGCTCACTCCCCCAATGTTTGCAGTTCCACCAGTCGCAGACATCTGCAGTTGATAATCACATATAAGGCATTCATTGTAAAAGCCTCATGAAGAAAACTGACAAATGAAAAGCCAGGCACACTCCAAGCAGAAGGATATGCAACGCTTTGAATGTTGTGGTTAGTGCACATCTTTTTGGATCTTTTCTCCATGTCATGTAAGTGTTCTGGAAATTAACAAGTCAAGTGATTGGTTGTTTCTATTCCACTACGTGAACCAATCAAAAACAGAGGGCACCTGCAGCTGGCTGAGCTTTCTAGACTTTGTATTTAATTAAACTGTACGAATTAACTTTATTCTTAACGATCATGAACCCCTCTAGCATAATTCCTTATTTTATTCACACATTCAATGGCAAGGTAGGTTTTATGAAGGCATTTTAGGAGCATGTGATCTAAGCAACACATAATTTTTATGTAGATAATGACACTAATGCCAGCAACAACAAAAACTTGCTTTTCTCCTTTCACACAAAGCCAGACAAAGCAGCTAACGTAAAAAAGGATACTGGGTTCTCCTGCATCCTCATTGATAACAATGATATCTGTAAACTCTCTGGCAATTGCTTGTGGTATGATCTTTTTCAAATCCAGGCCTCGGCGATACTTGATAAATGAGTTTGGAATGACTTTCTTCAGCTCTTTGCAAAAATTGTTGGTTTTCTATAGAAACAAAAGTATACAGTAACATATGCACAAATCTGTCGGTAGAATTAGAAGTAAACTGGTATAACATATGCACATATCATGTCGGTAGAATCAGAAGTAAATAGGTATAACATATACACATATCTGATTGTAGAATCAGAAGTAAACAGGTATAACATATGCACAAATCTGTCGGTAGAATCAGAAGTAAACAGGTATAACATATACACATATCTGTCTGTAGAATCAGAAGTAAATAGGTATAACATATGCACATATCTGTCTGTAGAATCAGAAGTAAATAGGTATAACATATGCACATATCTGTCTGTAGAATCAGAAGTAAATAGGTATAACATATGCACATATCTGTCTGTAGAATTAGAAGTAAATAGGTATAACATATGCACATATCTGTCTGTAGAATCAGAAGTAAACAGGTATAACATATGCACATATCTGTCTAGAATTAGAAGTAAACAGGTATAACATATGCACATATCTGTCTGTAGAATCAGAAGTAAATAGGTATAACATATGCACATATATGTCTGTAGAATTAGAAGTCAAAAGGTATAACATATGCACATATCTGACTGTAGAATCAGAAGTAAATAGATATAACATAAGCACATATCTCTCTATAGAATTAGAAGTCAAAAAGTATAACATATGCACATATCTGACTGTAGAATCAGAAGTAAATAGGTATAACATATGCACATATCTGTCTGTAGAATCAGAAGTAAATAGATATAACATAAGCACATATCTCTCTACAGAATTAGAAGTCAAAAAGTATAACATATGCACATATCTGACTGTAGAATCAGAAGTAAATAGGTATAACATATGCACATATCTGTCTGTAGAATCAGAAGTAAATAGATATAACATAAGCACATATCTCTCTATAGAATTAGAAGTCAAAAAGTATAACATATGCACATATCTGACTGTAGAATCAGAAGTAAATAGGTATAACATATGCACATATCTGTCTGTAGAATCAGAAGTAAATAGATATAACATAAGCACATATCTCTCTATAGAATTAGAAGTCAAAAAGTATAACATATGCACATATCTGACTGTATAATCAGAAGTAAATAGGTATAACATATGCACATATCTGTCTGTAGAATCAGAAGTAAATAGATATAACATAAGCACATATCTCTCTATAGAATTAGAAGTCAAAAAGTATAACATATGCACATATCTGACTGTAGAATCAGAAGTAAATAGGTATAACATATGCACATATCTGTCTGTAGAATCAGAAGTAAATAGATATAACATAAGCACATATCTCTCTATAGAATTAGAGATAAAAAAGTATAACATATGCACATATCTGACTGTAGAATCAGAAGTAAATAGGTATAACATATGCACATATCTGTCTGTAGAATCAGAAGTAAATAGATATAACATAAGCACATATCTCTCTATAGAATTAGAAGTCAAAAAGTATAACATATGCACATATCTGGGGCTATGAACTGCACGATAGCTTTCACCAAAGCTACTGGCCTCCTGGTATACATTTTCTGACAGAAGCTCCAGAGAGAGGTCGGGTATAGGTTAAAATACAGTACAATGGAGCTGATCCTCTTGACTTTAGCTTAACAAATTAAGACAAAACACATTGGAACAAACCTGTCTGGGCCTATCCGAAGTGGTGATCAAAATCTTGGGAGTTGTCTCTTGGTTGAAGTGAGGAGCCATTTCATCTGTTTGAAGGCTTATCATTGCCTTAAATACACACGAAAATCTGTTATTACCTTGAAGCTTACAACAGTCAGAATTGTATCAATGTATTTCTACACAATCATGATATTATGAGCATTCTTTTGAAACCTGGGTTAGGTCCCTGAATAGAGTAGGTCACTTTTCATACCTTGTGCCCAAGTGACAGGTTCAGGAACTACCAATAAGAAGTGAGCTAAAGTGTATATGGGCGGGGTGTGGGGAGACCAACGTTACTTTTACCAAAACCTGTTCAGCACCACACACAACTGTGCATTAGGTCGTAATCATGTGTTAAGTACAGATCAGTCAGTAGAAGAGAGCACATGATTATCATCCCATGATGCCCATGTTGTTTCTGACCACTGAGAAAATAGCCAGGTTGATCTAAAATCTATCCGAAGAAGCCAAAGAGTAATGATTCGATTTCTTTAATCGAAAGGATGTCAACAAGTGGACATTCATGACAGAACACTGGCAGTGAACTACAATAAAGTGTCAAACACAAAGCTGACTGGCTGGGTACATAGGAATTAGGAAAAGATTGAGTATGCGATAGATCTTCCAGGGCTGGGTCAAAAGTATACTATTTTGCTGCCGCACATAAAACCATCACCAAATCTGCTTCGGCATATAAAACCATCAGCAAAACTGCTGCAGCATATAAAACCATCACTAAAACTGCTGCAGTATTTAAAGGGGAACCACTGAAGCAAATATTTGTCAGTGAAAGAATGTTATGTATCAAATGGGAGTTTAGGAGCCATTGTATCACAGTATTTAGATGCTTGCCTGCGGAATAAAAGGTCATGGGTTCGGGTCCTGGCGTTACCGACTTTTCAACAACAACAAAATTACCTCGACTAAGCCCTCAGTGAGATCCAGGTGGAATCCTGCGAAGTAAAGGTGGCTGGTGCAATACTGACCACATCAATCACAAAGTGCTGATTGGTATATAAAATAAAAGTCTTGCCCTAAATATCTAATAAGCATGAAGACAGGGAAAAGGGTCATTTACTGGGACTTTTTTGTGTGAGTGGCATTTGCTGAATACCTAGGCAATGAGATGCTTGCCTGAATGTCTGCAGTAACTATCTGACCAACCTTTGGTGCATAATTCATTCAGAATGAATGCTTTGTTTACTTCTGCCACACCAGATGATGATGTGGAAGTTTTGTGCTTTTGTAATAAAGCCACTGGAATGGATTTCAAATGAATGCTCCTTATATATTTGATTTTTCAAGGAGAGTTGTTACACAAATACCTTCTGATGCAGGATTTTGACAGTAAGCATCAAATAGCTTCCGAATGGCCAAAATATACATATCCTGAGTTAGACTAGACCAGTGGTTCTCAACTTTCCTAACGCCACGACCCTTCAATACAGTTCCTCATGTTGTGGCGACCCAAAACCATACATTTTCATTGCTACTTCATAACTTCAGTGAAAATGATTCCCGATGGTCTTTGGTGATCTCTATGAAAGATTCGACCAGCCCTTTTTAACACCAATGGCGCATATGCATCTAGACTCGTTTTTATAGACCAAAAATCCATTTTTACAGACTTATCTGCCCTCAATACATCATGCTAGCCTGCTTAACTTGCCAGGAGCCAAGCTCATTTCTTTAAAGAAAAAAAATCACACTCCATATTGATTTGAACCATATACTTTCAGAGGTTATGGTGGAGTGAAGCTTTTATGCCACCTGGTTCGCCATCACGTTTTTCTTGATATTTCAAAAGGAAAGAAAGATAGTTGATGCAAAACATGTCTCTACAATGGCAAATGCAACAAATAAATTTAAATTAGCTAACCTCTTCATTGTCCGGATCAACCTTTGTTTCATCTGGTACCCGCATATTCTCTATTGTTTTTGGCTGTTTCTTTGGTGGTGCCTGAATGAACCAAAAAATATATTTACATGGTTAATATTTTAATGACAGTAAAACCTCATAAACAAGATCTCACTTAAGAAGAAAGTTCAGTTGACAAGAACCATTATTTTTGTCTGAGCAGGGAGGTATTTTTAGTCCCTGGTTAGCTAAGTTGTTGTTTTTTAACCCGTTCACCCATGAGAAATGCATCACCCATCATAGGTTCCTACTTAGAAGCCTACTGAACCCAAGATCTTACGCCTGTCTTTACCATCCCTTGGGCCTCTGATGCTTAACCCTCTGGGACTGAAAGAGGTAAACTATTTTCAGTCCTTTGAAATTCGAGCAGAAGTTTTACTGAAAATTAATCTTAAGCAAAGCAATCAGCACACTTCCTGCCATGACAGTGGCCTATGTTCAGCTTCCAGACAAGGCATCAATTTATATTTCCTCAAGTGATTATGGCATTTTCCCAATTGAAAAATATTCTACATAGTCTTTCTCTGTCAATGGAGATGGAAAAGATAATTCTCAAGGGCTATATAAATCCTATCCTGACATACAGAGAAGTGAAACTTTGATGGCTGGGCAATTAGTTAACAATCATTTGGATGCAGTTTTATAGATGAATGAGGAGAATACCTTGGACAGATCAACACTCAAAAACCACACACACGAAAACCAACACAAAAAACAGAGTAAGATGTCTTGAAACAAACTGATTCGTAAAGACAACTGACTGCCCGTCTACATTCATTGGCCATGTCACGAGAATGGCAAAACTATGACAGTGAGAAAATGGCAGAGGGAGTCCGAGAAAGAGAGAGAAGATGCTGGACAGCTTGACATCATGGCATGGAAAATCATGTGTCAGAACTGATTGAAAGTAAACGCAGCAGAAGGTTGTGGTCAGACATGACTACCAACAACATATGGCACAGACTATAAGAAGTAGAATTGGAACTTTGCACTGTGTACTGGCTGCTGAAGATGTGAATGGAGCATTTATGGGAATGTCATAGGTGGTGTGATGTCAGTTCTTACTGTGCTTAACTCAGTGCTGCACCACTCGTAAGTTGTTAAATTATATATGCTTTACTAATCCTAAAGAATTGTCAATATTCTAACTACACCTACAGAGAAAGAAATGTGGATTCTGATTACCTGGTAGGTTTAAGATAATACCGCTAACCCCCTTACATACCAGGAAACTTTGAATATTATCTAACTATAGACTACATGTCTCATTAAAAGATAATTATGTTAACACATGGTATATTTCGCCAAGATTTATTACAATTTTATACTATAAATTTTTGTTTAGAAATTATATAATCTGAGCACATTCCAGTACTTCTAAATAATATCTAGTTGTTGTTGATGTTTATTATTACCTATTAAAGTAAGTATGACAGGAATGAGGCACAAAGGGCAGAATGTTAGACTGGCCTACGTGCCTAAGTCATAAACCTCTGAGAATAACTGTTCTTTCGTCAGATTGTTGACCATCATCAATTCTCCCTTTGCTAGCTAAACGAAGTAGCTGAGGAGGAGGCCAGAAGAATAGGAATTTTAACAGACTAACATTGTACCTAAAGAGTCAAACATCTTTATAACCAGAAAAAAAACAAAGACAACATATATTACTAGTCAAATGTGTTGACAGAAACGCTCCATTACCTTGTCACCCATTTTTTCCTCTTCTTGCTTTCGTTTCTTCTTTTCTTCAAACTTGACCTTAATAAAACAGAATTGATTAATGATTAATTACCTCAGTAAAGCACAACAATAATGACGACACATAAATACCATATGAGACTGACGGCAAAGCAGCTAGTGCCCTGCATACCGTTCACAAGGTCCTATGTTCAAACCACATCAAGAAATTATTCTGGGAAGACCCAGTCTTATAAAAGGGGGAAATCACTCTGTTGGAAGGCTGGTGTGAGACTGACCCCATAATCTACTGACTACTGGTTCTTTAACAACAGGAGTGGGAGCTTACAGGCAAAGTCGTGTGGTCAAGCCGTTTGCCTCAGGACCTAGCCAAAGTGGTTTGCTCTTCAGCAGCGGTTCGGTTCAAGCGTGTAGTTTTAACGGAAAACCCCCGCAGATCATCTGGTGAGCTAAGAAGTCCTATTTTATGTATCGCTCTTGACATGTGACTAGACGTTCTGTGAAAAGAGACCAAGCCATATGAGATAAAAATTAAAAAATAAACCAGTGCAACGAAGTCAATCCTCTTAACTTTAACTTTTTATTCAGAAAATTAAATTAAAGGCATTTTTATATCATTCCAACAATGCCAAAGAGTTAATAAAATGCTGTATTTTCTATGTTTTACACACACACATTTAGTTTGTTATGTAAAGGATATTTAATACTTAATTGGGTGGGAGACAGTCGAGGAAAAGGAACAAACATTCCTTAACAACAAGCACTTTGTAAAGGGCGAAAAGTACTTTAGGATTAGCTGAAATTGGACGTGTTGGGCTAAGATGTGCAGAAATCACAGCCTAGCTGTAAACCACAACACAATGTGCCAATGTTTCTTTGAAGGGTGAACACAGAAGATTCATCACTGTCACCATTGTCTCCCACTTTTGATAACAACCACTGTGGGGGACGAATGAATAGCTGGTGGGCCAGCATCTGATGGGTGCTGCTAAATTATGTCACTCAGTGTACATGAACAATGTTTTTAACATCATCAATCCATTTTCTTCTTGGAGGTCTTATTAGGAAACGGTTGTGTCTCCTATCTTAGCCTTGAAAATGATATAGAAGTACTTCACCACGCTTTACTTCCAGGTTCTGAGATACATAGGTGCCAATTATCAGCTGTCTATATTGTTGGCAGAGCACTTATGGTTTATAACTGTGTGCAATGACGCTGGTTCACATCTCCCGACTTTACCTTTACACTGAGAAGGCTGCAGCACTGGTGAGCAGAAATGAGTCGGACCTATGTGCCAGTTTGTCAAACAGTTACTAACAAATGATAAGTAACCTTTGTTACAAGGACTCTTAATCCTGTTGCCTCGAGAAGGTTAAATCTATTCACTTAAATTACAGCCATGCCATAAACCTTATAAATGCAGATATAGTGACAATGACATACAGCCATTTCTGCAGTGAGGGTCTCAAAAAGTATAGGTGAATGATTATAAGTGCTCCTGCATAGTTTACTGTTAAGGAAGCCTGGATGTTCAATATAGTAAAGTAAAGGACCCTTTTCTACACCTTCACGTGTACTGGGCATATAGGGCTAGACCTATATTTCATAGACCAATTGGCACTTGGTTGGTAATATGGTCAACATCACCCCAGCCGCCTTTACTTTCCAGGACTGCATCTGGTACCTGCGTAAGGCTGGGTCAATCAGGGAACCAAGGTCTTTTTTTTTTTAAAGCCCGGCTCCATAGGGTACAAACCCATGACCTTCCAATGAGCAGGCAAGTTTCTACTCTCTACGCCACAGCAACTCCTGTAAAATATATATCAACTAAATATATATATAGCATGCTCATTTAGAGAGCTAAGTCAAGGTTTCCCCCTTTTCCACTGGCCTCTCTAAAGTCAGGTGCAGCAGGCTTAACTCTTTAAGGTTTGAGAAGAGCTGTGAGTGTTGATTGAAAAGTACTAATTTGCCTTAACAAAGATGTCAGCGTCGACCGTGTGTCCCGTAAAAATTGTTTTGCAAATGGCGCCCTATTCATTTCTAATGTTCGGAGCTACTTCTAAAGTATTCAAGGAAGGTTACTCTAACGTCTTCCTTTGAATAAAATTCCAGGTTCCAAGCCATGTGGATGCAGATCATTCTGATTCATAGCTAGTGTTTTTTTTATTTAACAGTGCATTTTCTAAGTTTGTGTTCAAGTACCAACGTTCTTAACAAATACAGGTCTCTCAAGACTATGGCTGCAATTGACAGAGCAGAGAATGCTTTTCACACTATATCAACACCTGATCCTGTCAGTGGTTGATTATGGCCTGGGGCTGCTTACCATCTCAAAGAGTCAGATGAACTAGTGCGCATACAGAACACAGCTATGCGGGTAATTCTGGTTTGCACCAGAGACACCTCAGTGGTGTGTATGCGATACATCCTTGGTCTGTTGACTGTTGCAGGTAGGCACAAGGTGCTGCAGGTGAAGTCATATCTCAGGGTAGCTGCAGACACAGACCACCCTTTGCACGAAGCTCTGAGTGCAGTTAAGGGTAACGGCTGATAAGAGGGAGTCACGGATGGCTCAGGCAAAAGACACAATCAGACAGGTTTGTATCCTTGGTAACATTAGGCGAGGAGGGAAGTGGGTCAAAGTGCCACCTGGTCATAATCACACTGTCGGAAATGCAGAGACTGGCCAGCAGGTGCCACGGAGGTGGGAATTCAGCAATTAATTCAAGATATTGCTAGCTCAAAGGTTTTTATTATATACACAGATGGTTCTGTGTCAAGAGGCAAAAGAAGTGCTTGGGATTTCTTAGCAAAAGTAATGGTCGACGTTTGGTGCAGGAGAGCCTAGCGTATAATACCACAGTATCCAGCTTAAGAATGAAGGTGGAGGCGGTCACTGCAACTTTCCGTTGGTTAGAGATCATAACACACACATCAAGATTGTAACTGACTCAAAAAGCATGCTGAGGAAGATAAGGACAAGCATGCTTCGTGCAGAGTGGCATGATTCCCTGTGGAGGACACGGATGACACGGAGTATTGTCTTGATTTGAATTTTTTTCACCGGATTATACCGATGTGTTGGGAAATGAACAGGTGGTCAGACTGGGTGGCTCTGCATAACTTGGTTAAATACTGATGCATGATAAGGCAGACTTGGTAAGTGCCTTGTGGGAGAGCGTTTACAGTTTGGAGGAGCAGAAGGATTACCAGTCTGTTGAGATTGATTGGGGGGGGGGGAGTGCCGAGAGGTTCTGGCTGATGCTCGAGGCTCAGAGGAAAGGCAAGACAGTGGTCTTATTAGAATGCTATTGGCACCATTAGTATCCGAACTCATCTCTGGCTGCTGAAGATGGGGACACAGCGCTTATGGGAATGTCCCGAGTGCTGTGATGTAGGTTCTTGAATCAGCTTAACTCAAAGTAAAGAGTTTAAATTTAGGCTCTCCTCAAACTTCTACCAAATATTATGGCGACGAAACAAATACTCTAGCAGGGCCTCAGTCCTATGCAGACTTCCTGCGACGAATACATCATGGCAAAACTAGCTCTGAATAACAAAACAAATGCTCTAACAGGGTCTCAGCGATATGTTAATTGCGGACCTGTTTCTTCCACTATGCGGCACCATCGACAGTACCCCCCGTGCCGCTACACACAGATGGGGGGGCTAAACTAGATGGCTGGGACTCACGAGCAGCAGCTACCGCATCTCCTGCAACTTGCATAATTTATTTTATTTGCTCGTGATTCCCAGGCATCCAGTTTAGATCCCCATCCACGCCACCTGGTCTCCTCGCCATGTCGCTATTATCGTCTGTAATGTTGCGTGTCTTGAAATTCTCAATGGTCGTTAGTATAATCTGCAGAAACACCAGAAATTGTCACCGGTCGCTATTATCTATTATCGTCTGCAGTGTTCCATGTCGTGAAACTGTCATGTAATCCTAGTTTTTGGCAATGTGTTCGTCGCAGGAAGTCCGCATTTTACACACGACTGAGGCCCTGTTAGGGTATTTGAGATTTGTTTGGCCGCCATAATATGGGGTAGAAGTTCGGCCATAATATGGGGTAGAAGTTCGGAGAGCCAAAATTTTAATTCTCCCGATTAAACAGTGGGCTCTATTGGCAAATCCGGACGAAGAATAAAAAGCCTTGGACGACTTAGTCAGAGTTCTCTCCCTTGGCCGCACTCCCAACAGTGATCGGAAAAGCCAACGAAACAAAGAAGAGTCACGTCGACATCAGGGATGCCAATGCTTGGTTGTTTCCCCCAGATCTGGGTTTTTTTCGACGCTGCAGGACAAATCTGGGTTTTTGTTTTTTTGGTGTGTTTTGTTTGTTGGTTTTAGGGTTAGGGTTAGGTTTAGGGTTAGGGGTTAGGGAGTAGGATTAGGATTAGGGGTAGGGTTAGGTTTAGCGTTAGATTTGACAATTTTGACGCCGGATTTCCCTATAATCGCGCACAGTCCCATACACACACACAAACAATCGAGGGCCTCTGGATGCTGGTCAAACGCACAATTCGCCAACGATTGGGGGCACCAGCCGCACGCTATGGGCGTCATATTTGGCAGAGTTTCAGTGGCGCCACTCCCACAAACATCAGATTGTCGGCCAGTATTTCGAAATCCTACGTCAAAATTTGCACATCTAACCCTAACCCTACCCCTAATCCTACCCCTAACCCTAACTCTAACCCAACAACCGCATGATGACTACACAACCATTCACGATGCCTCACGCAACCGTACGCAACCCTGCACGCAACCATATGATGACCACGCATCCCTTCACGGTGCCTCACGTAACCGTACGCAGCCCTACACGCAACCGTAGGATGATAGGTAAGTGTGTCGTTTGTTTCATTGTGGCTTTTCCGATCACTGTTTGGAGTGCGGCCAAGGGAGAGAACTCTGACTAAGTCGTCCAAGGCTTTTTAGTCTTCGTCCGGATTTGCCAGTAGAGCCAAACAGTGTTCTCAGTGTTAAAACACCAAAGATTTATTCAGAACTGACGTGAATAAACTGAACAGTTCGAAGGCGCAGCGTCAGTGAGGGTCATTTGCCAATCACTATTTAGAAAATAATCTAAGGCTAGAGATGGGAGAAAGCTGAAATTGCCTGCCATTATCATTACAACAAAAATCATTATCATTGATTATAATAATTAATTGATAAATTAAAAACTAAATTTACAAATCTGACCATTTATCTGGCATATTAAAATACCTTTCTCTTTTCCTTCAGAAACTGCTTATAGAGCTCTGCTCTTCGCTGTTTATTCTTCACCTGGGGCATCTGAAGCGTTGTAGACATTGTGATTATCTAAATCTTGTACTAATGTGTGACTTGAAAAAATGATCAGCGTGCATCGACTCTCACTCCGGCCAGCTGTGATGTAGAGTTATCGTTACTGGACTGTGTGTTTTTAAACGGAAGTGCCAGTTAGCCTGTAATCATCCTTCTGTTGCCAAATGCAACAGCAAGTTCTTCTTCTTCCTTCTTCCTTCTTCCTTCTTCCTTCTTCTTCTTCTTCTTCTTCTTCTTCTTCTTCTTCTTCTTCTTCTTCTTCTTCTTCTTCTCTTCTTCTTCTTTGTCATCTTTTACCCTTAATAGGGCAGTTAGCACGTTGAGTATGCTTTACATCAAGGCTACTATATCTTCGGGTGTGAAATGCAATGAAAGAGCAGATGCTCTGGTTCACAGTTTTTTCTTCTTCTGCGTTCGACATCAGCCATGCTAAACATTGAGTCCCGTCTGGGTCACAAATAGGATTGTGCGTTTAAGGTGGCCACCGATCTCCCATAGCTTCTCTTGCAATGTGGATCCCCTGGGCCAGATCCACAGTCTTTGCTGGGAAAGGTAAGGGCAGTACTGCAGGGGTCTGTCTTTCTGCTCCACAATCACAGGCAGCAGATTCTATTATGCCTATCCTGTACAAGTGTGCTCGAAGACCACAGTGTCCAGTCCAAAATCTAAAAATTGTTTAATAATTTTAATAATTTTTAAAAATCGCGTCCCATTTTGGGGCGAAGCTGTAAGTTAAAAAGAAACAGAGCTGTTATTGGAATGCCCCGAGTGGTGCGGTAGTAATGGTTCTTAATCCAGTTTAGCTCAACACGTTTAGGCAATTTACACTAAAGCAGTGAATCCCAAACGGGAAGCCGCAACCTCTTCACATAGGCGCTGCGAAATATTCGAAGATACATGATTTTTTTTTTTTTTCATCTCTTACATACGAATACCTAAGTTAGGGCGCCGTGGAAAAAATTTATTTGAAAAAAAAGGGGGCGCCGCCACGAAGAAAAGTTTGGGAAACACTGCCTAAAAGCATTCAATTCGCAAATAAAATGTCAATTGCTGAAGAAGCATCGGATGGTGTGGGCGAAATGGCATGAATAATAAATTCACGTTTTTATCGCAATCGTAGAAATGTAGGAATGAAAGACGCATAATATATATAGCAGGTCCCCGTGTGGGTTCCGAGGCCCCATTGTTTGGAGGACAAAAATAGATTTACTACCTACTCAAAAGCATGTAGTAAGAGTCGATTAATTTGGAGCTACCTTCGAAGTCTGAGTGCATCTGCCTGAAAGGCAAGGACGCAATAGTCTGCATACAAATAAGTCAGACATGTAAAACAGATGTGCACGCAACGCTCTGATTCTGGAACGGGGCTGGAGTCCAGTAGTGGACAAACAACCAAAACTTTTCGCTAGAGTTTACAGCCGTTGAACGCGAAGAAGAAGATTAATACGGCTATTTAACTAACGGCCCCCGGTGGCCTAGCAAGTGGCCCGTGGATAATTGACAACTGTATTGTATTAATGATCTTTCTATGGTGAGGTCTCTTGGTCCGTGTCTATCTCCATTTTCAACATTTTGGCCCCTGAATAAACCGATCCACCGATCATGTTGAAAGATCACTCGTCGACGATTGTTTCGGCCCATTACTTCATATACAATCTCGGAAGGTGTGCCGACCTGGTTCATGATGCCAGGTCTCGATCTTCCCCTGCTACACTTTATCGGACATTCTGACAGGGACAAAACGAAATAGGGACTTTGCAACAGGTGTCGTGAGATTTAGTGTAACATATTTTTGCCGCGGTAGCAAATTAGCCAGAGTGACAAGCTTACGATTGGTTCATCGGACAGATGTTAGACTTTGGCAGTTGGCAGAAGGACACGATAGATATTTATCAGGCACTTTGGCTTTAGGGGATGAAAATGTATAATATATATATAAAACTTCGATAATATTGTCATTGAACGGTGGTTCAGATCTGCCACATCTAAAAAGACAACGTTTATAAATTCATAAATTTCGCGACACCAGCAGGCGGTTTTGCAGTAGACCGTTTTTAATTTCAATAACAGTTTGATTGTAGGCCCCCTAAAGCAGAAAAGTACTGGCATACTCATCATCATCAAGTGCCTTGCCTACTGGCGTGGACGATCATGCCTCTGCGGTCTGCGTGTTTCCGTTTGTGTGCCGACACCCAGGTGACTATAACACAAAGCTGCCAAGAATCGTCTCGCGTTGTCTTCCGCTATCTCTTTCCCCATATATTTTTGCAGTGGTCACAATATTTTCCAATTAGTACAACCACAATCATCGACATTCACTAAGGATGGCTTATGACACCTTGTAAAGGATGCACAGCTAATCCAAAGCTTGGTAACGTCTGGTACCACATGGTATTCTCCACCTGACAAGGCCGCACTTTATTATCTACATTATAACTGCATATAGTTCCCGGGCTCCATTTTAGAGAGGAGGGGAAAGAATAGACCCATCCCCTCCTCCTTTCTCCAACAAGCATGTCATAAAAGGCGACTAATTAATGATGTTTCCATTGAAGTTACAGTGTATCTGCCATAGAGGCAAGGAACCAATAGTCTGCCTTTAAATAAACTAGGCCTGTGCCGTCACGTTCTGAGACTAAAGTACTGAAGTGGATAAACAAACAAAACCTACCCCGGAAAATGTGAAAAAGAAAAAGATATATATATATATATATATATATATGTGTGCGTGTGTGTGTGTGTGTGTGTGTGTGTGGCAGCAACACAGAATGAATTACTAAATACCTTCTGTTATATACAGTAACAACATATAATGAATGATTAAACACCTAATGTTACACATAGTAACAACATGAATCCAGCTTAGTAAAACAATATTTTATTAACATAATAATCAAAGACACCAATATTTACAAATATACAATCATACGAACGAACAAACTTTATTTTCCAAGGGTTAAGAATTGGGCACACAGGCCCGTCTTACATTCTGCCCTTCTGGCCTCACACCATGCATAGATTATTTATGCACACATTGTTTTAGAAGATAGTAATAATAATAATAACTAGCATCATCAATAACATCTTTGTAACAATGTACTCTAAGTATGCCTACATTTTAAAACAATTATAATACTAAATATAATAAATCTTGGTGGAAATCAACATTGTTCTTAGGAAACTTTAACTTCTAAGGGGGCATGTAGTCTGAAGTGAGATAATATTCAAAAAGCTTCCAATTGTATTTGTAGGGGTTGTTGATATTTTTGATTGGTTGTGGAAGTTGGTTCCACAGATGAGCTGCAGAGTACGCCAAGCTTGTTTTGTACAATCAGCACAATAATTAACGTACGACTGGGTGACTAAATTCAACAACCATCACGCTGTCCTACCTCTTCCTTAATAAAGAAGGTGGACCTCTCGTCTAAAATGGAGATCCCGGCATGGCAGAACGTTAAGCTTAAAGTTATTTGTTTCCGACAGCACTTTGCTAATGCAGTTTCCACATAGGGATGGTAGTCTACGCTTCGCTGCCTGAGTTTAGTGCTTGGTGCAGCCATGTGAGCTGTGCTTTCATGTGGAATGCCTTTCATTTGTGCAGCGGCTGAGTGTTGGTATTCAATATGGCTAACAGCTGGTTTATGTGTGAGCTGGTGAAATACCTTACATAATAATTCTCTGTGTGTATAGCCAACTTATCATGCCCGACTACGTGCATCAATGACAAACTGCATTTCTGGTGGCAACTGTTGGCTTCGGCACCTCTAGCAACTGCCATATGCATTTATTACGTGCATATAATTCTGGATTGTGCCGGGACTAATTGTTTGTTCACCAGTTTTTCAGATGGGACAGTAAGGGACAAATCTGATTTTCACTGGCACAGAAACGGAGCAAGTAAAGGGGTGATCCGACTGCAGCAAAGCTGAAACCTCGACTAAGACCAAGACTGATAATGAAGTTGTACAAATTATTCAGCAAAACACCCACACTAGTTTTAATGTATTTTAGCAATCACAAAAGTCAGCCACGGAGTTTCCATAATTATTATTCTGTCACAAGCATTCAAATAGATGAAGCCTTAGTACAAACTATTGAGACCAGTGTCATTAAAACATTCTGCAAGAACCGAAGTTGTAAAAGTGGAGCATAGAGAGTGAGAAGAAAATATGAAATTCATTACCTGTTTAAATCACCACTAATTACTTACAACATGAAGGCTAACAGAAAATGATGGCTGGGGCATACAGAGAGAATAGAATGGCAGATGACAAAGAGACAAAAGTAGGCCAAGGGGCAGATCAAGAAGGCAGTGGGGAGATCATACACATGCAGAGAAGAAGAAGAAGGGTGTGCGCACGTGCACACACACATATATCTGAAGGGAAAGGATCATATTCCTATACCATCAAGGTATATTAGTGTTATAGGCCCAGTCTATATTTCCCAGTATCTGCAATAGATGACTCAACGATCAATGAATGACACATCATGCTTTGAACTATATTTTTGAAATAAAAATTAGAAAATTTAAATAAAACTGCATGCTTTCTGGTACCACTGTAAACCAGTAGCATTAAAATGAAATTCTACATGTACAATGGTAATTGCATGAGAAATGAGAGAGAGAGAGAGAGAGAGAGAGAAGGGAGGGGGGGTGGGGGGGGGGGGGGGGGAGAGAGCAAAGAATATTGTGAAACCTAAGAATACTAATGAGACTAGAAAAGGGGAAAGGGAGAATGAAGTAGCAGAGAAGTTCTGGCAAGTGACTTAGTGATTAATACTGATTATGACCACAGCACACAGGATAAATCCATAGGTGCTCTGATTCCCTCAAAAGCTCCAAAACTGTAAAACGACGCCTGTTCTGCGTTGATTAATGTCCCCTTAGTGAAATTATAATTTCTTGCAGCTCCAGGCTGCACCCCCATGTTCATCAGTCTAGACAGGAATACTGAGTCATGCCTACTGGGGTGCTCGTCATCATGGTAAATGCTGCACATGACACTGATCAACTGCCTCTATTCAGTACTGGACCTGCCATAGCAACCGCAGTGTCTGCAAGATAATCTGCACACTCATTCCCTTGAAAGCCCGCATGAGCTCGCACAAAGACGATGTTAGGGCAGCCATTTGCGTTAAGAAGCGGGCATGATGCCTGCGTATTGTAGAGACCACGTGTTGCTGATACATTATGAATCCTCTTTCAGCCTGCCTTGTTCACTCCAAAGGAAAGGCAACATCAATACAATAAGGTTTGGTATAGGCTGCACAACATTCGGCATTAAAAGTTATGTTGTATTGGGCTCCATTTTTTAAAAACCTACTGGTTTATAATATCCCTTATCCATTTCACTTGAGACACTCTTTGTGGGGAAAAGCCCAGAAACTCATAATTCCTGGGGAAAACATTATTTTAAAAAACAAACATTTTACATAGGTCACTAAATATGTTTTTACAATGTATTTTTGTACATATCTGAATATGATTTTTCCCCCTCGGATAAATAATAATCAATATACAAATGAAGAGAAGAAAAAACATATTACATTCCCCTCGGCCTAAATCAAATGTACTATACATAACCTATACTGTGACCTTGCCGATAACCTAACACTATGACTACTGGCAGTGCATATATTTATTTTAAACCTATTATTTTTTCCCATTTAACTCCACTCCAAAAAATACAACAGATGGAAGCAGAGTCTCATACCTCCCTCGATACCTGAAGCAGTAAAAGAGGAAGTGAACAAAAAGAACTGATCCATAATGTTCAAATCTTGCTGGAATTTGCACCTGTTGGACTGGAATTCGAACAATGACTCCAGGAGTCAATGGCAACCTTCAAGCTGCAATTC
Source organism: Candidula unifasciata (assembly GCA_905116865.2). NCBI lineage: Eukaryota > Metazoa > Mollusca > Gastropoda > Stylommatophora > Geomitridae > Candidula > Candidula unifasciata. Next base: position 64,344 of record CAJHNH020002726.1, read on the forward strand.
CAGAAAGGAATTAAAAAAACAATAATAATAAAGCTTATATATATAGATATTTATATACATACACAACCACTTGGTAATTAGTGAGGGTTATCATCATAGCACTCCGGACAGATCCATAGGTGCTTTGGTCTCCTTTCCAGAAGCCTCACAAGCATAAAACGACCGATGACACCTGTGTTGATGAATCAAACATTTTGCCCCCTTGCTGAATTGTTCCTTTCTTGCAGCTTTACGTGGCACCCTTATGTCCATCAGCCTCAACAAGAATGCGCAAATTACCCTTTGCCATATTAGTCTTCCCGGCATTTACTGTGCTGGACACTGATAACCTCATTGTCAAAAACCTCTTAGATTAGTCTGTACAACTGCCCTCCTCTGTTCTCAATTCATTTAGCTGTGATGGCATCAAAAATTCTTCGCACACAGTTGCAGATTGCTTGGGCTTGATCCTATGAAAATGAAATACAACGAAAAGTATTGAAACAACAGTAAAATAATCCTTTTCATGTGCCAAGGTGCACTGGTTGTATGGCAAAAAGTAAGTAAAATACCCTTTCATACCAGCAGTGCAAAAGGCATATGATGTATGACTCATATTTTGTATAGAGCAATCAGCATGTGGTGGGTGTTGTGGTAGTATCACACCAGTCACTTTTACTTCCCAAAGAATTAACTGCTAATCCCATTTTTAAAAGATTAATCAGCATTCACTGGGTGATTTGTCAATATGTCTGCCACCTTAGACTCAAAGACTGCAAATTAAAAAAAAAAAAATTTGAACAAATTCTCGGAGAAGAAAATTAAAAATAGCTTTAGGAAAATTAACAAATACATAACTTACACGAAAAGAAATTAAAATAACAGCTTTAAAACATGAACAAACAGAGAACCTACAATTGAAACCAAAAAAATCATAATAGCTTTTTTTTTAAATGGAATGAACAGATAACTTACAATTTAACTGTAAGTACATATAAAAATCTGAAACCAAATACAGAAAAAAAAATATTACACATTAAAACTCCAGAAATCTGGCATTACCTCACTATGGCACTGAAAGACGTAGCACTGGTACACATGCTTTCCAACTTGGCCTACTTTGACGGCAATGTTCTGATGAGTAAAGCCATCACTGTACTGGATAAGTTGTGCGATTGTGTGAAGTGGATGACGCTGCAGGACCTCCTGAGACAACAAACATTTTATTGTTAGGCAACCCTTGATACTGGTTTTTTTTTTTTAATGCTGGGAAAAAAAAAAAAGATAATGAAAAGTAACAATCTGGAATTCAACACTAGACTTTAGCAAAAATGACACTAATTAGTGTACACTTTTAACTTGTGGGAAGTGACATTTCAGCAATTTTAAAAAAAGAGAGTGGGGGTGGGGAAGGGGGGCGGGAGGCAGACAAAAAAAAAAGAGACAGAGAGACATACACACACATATATACACTCTATAGATTAAACATGTATTTTATACTTAAAGAACAAGTTTTATTTAATGTGACAATAATTTTCAGAATAACAAAAACTACTACTGATATACATGATGACAGTGAAACTTCTGTCAAGATAACCACGCTAGCAAGCAAAAATCTATAAACACTTTCACTGACAAAAAACATTAAATCTATGTAAGTATTTGTCCCCTTTAAAATCCAATAAAATTTATTGTCTTCGTGTCTGTTGGAGGTCATTCTCACAATTCTGTGTGGATCCATTTAAAATAACTGTCTCTGAAAAAACATTAACAAACTAATACAAACAGACAGTTCTAGTTCTTCTTCTTCACTTCCTCTTTTACCACTCTGGGTGCTAAGGGAGAAACAAGGTTTTCTATCACAGACATTTAAACAATGAAAAATACAAAAATACAATGGTACAGACATGTAAAAAGTGTGACCGACCTCTCAAAAATAATACAAGTCCGTAGAGGGGAAGATGAGAAAAGGCAGACCAAGAAAGACCTGGGTACAGAATGGGGTTGAATGAACAGGCTCAAGCATGCAGACATGAAGTCTACTGCATCTGACCAAAAGAAGTGGAGGAAGCCTATCAGACAGTCAATATCAACTGGTGACCCAATGACATGCAGTCTACGCTGATGATGATGATGATGATACACTGAAAAGTACCTGGCCACCTGTATCCATGACCTTAATTCCATATCTGGATACAAACAAGGTCACTTTGTCCTCCTCTGTAGCAGACAGTTGTAGTTTTCCATCAATCTGCAATAATGTTTGAACAATGGATCAACATCATGGCAGTAATATGTCCGTTCTTCTTCTAACCCATGAGTGCTCAGGCTCTGTAGCGTTCTTTGGGTAGATTTTCAAAATTTTTACTAACTCAATTTCCGAAGAAGGGTGTGCGCCGATCGGTGTCTGACTATACCAGAGACCAGGGGGAATTACTAGAAGTACAAGTCCACGTGAAAAAAATCTCAGCCTTTACCAGGAATTAAACCTGGAACCTCCAGCACTCGAGGCTGACACCATGCCTTAGACCATGCAGCCCCCTGCAAAAATAATATATCAAACCATGAAACAAAAACTATTTTCTAATATTAAGTTTTTATTTGTGCAACTTTCTTTAGTCAAGTAATATTTAGCCGTCTCTTTCTTTCCTATTTCCCAATTCATACCCTGTTTAAATCACCACTGATCACTGGCATCATGAGAGCTAATAGACAGAAATGGTTAGGGCATATTGAAAGAATGTCAGATGACAGAGAAATAAAAAACTGTATACACAAGGGAGATGAATGGTCATAGACCACGTCGCAGACCAAGAAGAAGATGGAGAGATAATGTCCAGGCAGACCTGCAAACACTTGGTGTCACCTGCTGGAAATAGAAGGCCAACCAGAGAGATGAATGGAGACGGGTGGTATTTGCAGCAGTGAACCTCAAGAGCTCAGAATGCTAAAGAAGAAGATACCCTAAGAGATTGATTCACAGGGGAGTCAGCAGAGTTTCAATGTTTTTAAACACATAGGAGAAAAGATAGGTGGACTGTTGAATTGAGGCTGTACTTTCTCTTGGGACGTAGAGGGGTTAGGCCCAGTTTAAGATGTTCTGGGGTAGTTTAAAGCATCAGAAGCTTGGGAAACCCAGTCTTACCACCCTCTAAAATGTTGAGGACTGTCCTGTGATATCATCTGGGGTAGGATTTCACGAAAGAACCCTAAATTGAACTATTAGCCTGTTGCCTGTAGGCAAAGAAGAGGAAACGTGTAAGAATGTCCCGAGTGCAGTGATATCAATTCTTAGTTGATTGATTCATTCTATGGACAGAAAAAAAAAAAAACGCACACAATCAAACAAACTTACCTGATTTTCCTCAAGAATGTCAATAAGTAAAGGCTCAGTGTCTCTCTTTTTAGAATTGGTCATATTAATCTGCGAAACTACACCTAAATAATACACCTGTGGGGGAGAAAGCAGCAGGGGAATTTTTATTACAGTCAGCAGCAAAGAAGACAGATAACTGGCAGACTCAGGTAAGTAAAAAAATGCATATATCATTACAACTGAACATTAATGAGCAATCTTCTTCTTCTTAGTGTTCACCATCTGTAAACTCTAGTGGAAAGTTCTGGTTACTTGTCAACTTCTGGACTTTAGTCTTGTTCCAGTATTTGAGTTTTGTGTGCACATCCGTTTCACAGATCTGGCTTATATGTAGGCAACTGTTGGTTCCTTGTATGCAGATGACCGACATGGAAGGGAAAACTCCTAATTAGTTGACTTTTAAAACATTCTTGTTAATGGGCAGTGGGTCTATTCTTCCAATCCCTCCCCCAATGAGGGCCTCAGAACCCACACAGGGGAAAAAAATTGATTCTTTCAGTCCCATGGGGTTTAACATCCTTGCCTCTTGGGCAGATGTACAGACTTAGTCAACTCTAATGACATGCTTTTTGAGGAGGCAGTGGGTCTATTCTTGTTGTCCCCACAATGGGGCCCCGGAACCTATACACAGAAAGGCCAGTGATAAAGTTCCTCCTTTCCATAAGATAAAACCTGGCAATGACCATGCATTGTCCATACAGTGTGATCCCTCCATTGGCCTGCCTTGTTTACTCCAAGGAAAAGGTAACACAATACACATGGAATAAAGCAGGCTGCAGAAGCTGCCGGAACAGAAGAGCAGTGATCTGTATGTCCACCTGTCAGAGCTTCCCTACTAGATCAGCTGTCAACCAAGGCTCAGGATCTGGTCTGCTCCCGCCATGACACTCAGTTTTCAGATTGAAGAAATATGGACAATAAATAAAATTAATGGTAAGACTGCAGCTTATATGGTGTCATCTTATATGCAGTGTATGTTTAAATATTTTATTTCTTAATTTAGGGGTTGTCTTATACTCGAGGAAAGAAATATGTTACTCTGGTCAGTTGACAATAAATTTTAAGTTATTTAAGATTATGTGCGTGCCCTTTATCCCATCTGGGCTGCTGCCTGAAAAATCTGACACCCTAAGATCAGAAGATCTGTGGATGGTAGAAAAACAGAAACTGGAGGCTTGATACCAAGAGACTAAAGAATCTCAATCTGGATGGTAAAACAACAGGATCTAGAGGCTTGATACCAAGAGACTAAAGAATCTCAATCTGGATGATAAAACAACAGGATCTGGAGGCTTGATACCAAGAGACTAAAGAATCTCAATCTGGATGATAAAACAACAGGATCTAGAGGCTTGATACCAAGAGACTAAAGAATCTCAATCTGGATGATAAAACAACAGGATCTGGAGGCTTGATACCAAGAGACTAAAGAATCTCAATCTGGATGATAAAACAACAGGATCTGGAGGCTTGATACCAAGAGACTTCTGGATGGTAGAACAATAGGATCTGGAGGCTTGATACCAAGAGAACTAAAGAATCTCAATCTGGATGTTACAACAACAGGATCTGGGAGGCTTGATACCAAGAGACTACAAGAATCCTCTCAAAAAAATCTGGATGGTGTCCAAGAATCTCTGAGGCTTGATACCAAAGAGACTAAAGAATCTCAGTCTGGATGTAAAAACAAGAATCGGGAGGGTGATACCAAGAGACTACAAGAATCTCATCTGGATGTAGAACAATAGGATCTGGAGCTTGATACCAAGAAACTAAAGAATCTCAATCTGTAGAACAATAGGATCTGATGCTTGATACAAGAGACTAAAATCTCAATCTGGATGATACGAACAACAGGGATCTGGAGGCTTGATACCAAGAGACTAAAGAATCTCAATCTGATGTAGAAACAAAGGATCTGGAGGGCTTGATACCTAGAGATTAAAGAATCTCAATCTGGAATGGTAAACCAACAGGATCTGGAGGGCTTGATACCAGAGACTAAAGAATCTCATCTGGATGGAAAAACAACAGGATCGTAGGGTTGATACCAAGGAGACTAAAGCAATCTTCAATCTGGATGGTAGAACAACAGGATCTAGAGGGCTTGGTACCAAGAGACTAAAGAATCTCAATCTGGGTGTGTAAAACAACAGGATCGGGCTTGATACCAAGAGACTAAAGAATCTCAATCTGGATGGTAAAACAACAGGATCTGGAGCTTGATACCAAGAGACTAAAGAATCTCAAATCTGGTTGGTAAAACAACAGGATCTGGAGGGCTTGATACCAAGAGACTAAAGAATCTCAATCTGGATGATAAAACAACAGGATCTGGAGGCTTGAAACCAAGAGACTAAAGAATCTCAATCTGGATGATAAAACAACAGGATCTGGAGGCTTGATACCAAGAGACTAAAGAATCTCAATCTGGATGGTAAAACAACAGGATCTGGAGGCTTGATACCTAGAGATTAAAGAATCAATCTGGATGGTAAAACAACAGGATCTAGAGGCTTGGTACCTAGAGATTAAAGAATCTCAATCTGGATGGTAAAACAACAGGATCTGGAGGCTTGATACCTAGAGATTAAAGAATCTCAATCTGGATGGTAAAACAACAGGATCGGAGGGTTGATACCAAGAGACTAAAGAATCTCAATCTGGATGATAAAACAACAGGATCTGGAGGCTTGATACCAAGAGACTAAAGAATCTCAATCTGGATGGTAAAACAACAGGATCTGGAGGCTTGATACCTAGAGATTAAAGAATCTCAATCTGGATGGTAAAACAACAGGATCTAGAGGCTTGGTACCTAGAGATTAAAGAATCTCAATCTGGATGGTAAAACAACAGGATCTGGAGGCTTGATACCAAGAGACTAAAGAATCTCAATCTGGATGGTAAAACAACAGGATCTAGAGGCTTGGTACCAAGAGACTAAAGAATCTCAATCTGGGTGGTAAAACAACAGGATCGGAGGCTTGATACTAAGAGACTAAAGAATCTCAATCTGGATGGTAAAACAACAGGATCTGGAGGCTTGATACCAAGAGACTAAAGAATCTCAATCTGGATGGTAAAACAACAGGATCTGGAGGCTTGATACCAAAAGACTGAAGAATCTCAATCTGGATGGTAGAACAACAGGATCGGAGGCTTGATACCAAGAGACTAAAGAATCTCAATCTGGATGGTAAAACAACAGGATCTGGAGGCTTGATACCAAGAGACTAAAGAATCTCAATCTGGATGGTAAAACAACAGGATCTAGAGGCTTGGTACCAAGAGACTAAAGAATCTCAATCTGGGTGGTAAAACAACAGGATCGGAGGCTTGATACCAAGAGACTAAAGAATCTCAATCTGGATGGTAAAACAACAGGATCGGAGGGTTGATACCAAGAGACTAAAGAATCTCAATCTGGATGGTAAAACAACAGGATCTGGAGGCTTGATACCAAAAGACTGAAGAATCTCAATCTGGATGGTAGAACAACAGGATCGGAGGCTTGATACCAAGAGACTAAAGAATCTCAATCTGGATGGTAAAACAACAGGATCTGGAGGCTTGATACCAAGAGACTAAAGAATCTCAATCTGGATGGTAGAACAACAGGGCAAACCAAGATTTCCGCATTCAACCTCTGAAGAAGTTACAATTATGGCATCCATATTGGCTACATCAGCCTGGTCTACACCTGCAGTTCTGTGTGGCTAAGGACAAATCATTTAGGATTATAAAACCACAAAAATGCTACTAAACCTGAAAGTAAACTCTCTGATGCAGAATTTTGTCATGTTTTTCCTTGTCATCCTTAGTGCCAGGTGCCAGGTTTTCATTGCTAGAGCCAATCTGAAACCAATTAAAACAGAAACGATAATTAAATATTCAGTAGGCTTGTTGGTTTAGGGAGAGGGGTCTGTTTATTTATTCTCCTCAGAATGAGGCAATGGAACCCATATGAAGGCACAAACTGCAGTGATATCCTCTTGTTACTGAGGAAGTCTGAAGTAAGTCATTATTAAAACCAAAACACTTTTTACTTTTATATTATTCACACTTTTAAATAACCTGAATATGGCATCAGAAACAAAATGCATTTCCGTACCGGCCAAAACAATGAGTGTTTACCCAATGCCTGTTTGCACATTAATTATTACTCAAGGTTTTCTTAAAATCATCTCACTGTTTTTGTTTTTGATATATAACACAGGTATAAGAAAAAATTAATTATATTATTGTTTTATTTGTCTATGGTTGGTTAGATTTTTAGGCTAAATTTTTCTATGGGATATCATAGCTAACTTTAAGACCAACCTTGCTCAGTCACGACTTATAGCAAGTTTTGTAGGTTACAATGCACATGTGGGTTTCAGGGCCCCATTGTGGAGAAAACAAGAACAGACCCACTGCCTCCCCAACAAGAATGTCGTAGGAGTCGACTAATTGAGGGCTTTCTTCAAAGAAGCAGTGCATCTGCCTGAGCAGCAAGGAACAACCAACTGCCCACAAATAAGCCAGTAAAACAGATGCACACGCACAACTCAGGCCCTAGCACAAAGTCAAAGTCCAAGCGAATGAACAACCAGGACTTTCCGCTGGAACTTATAGCCAGTAGACAAAGAAGAAGTAGGTTAACATGAAAAGGAAAACTCTTAATATTCACAGTTCCTGATGACTGCACTAGCTTCAGGACTCTAAATCCTAAAGCTCAAGTCCCCACCTCCCCTGTCCTAAAAAGTGGTCAATTTAGGCAGTAATTACAGTTTTCAGACATTGCAGCTATTCTTTCAGTTAATATAAATGTTTACATAATGTGCTCCATAAGTTCTTTATCTAAATAATCATTCTTCTTGCCCCCCCCCCCCCACCCCCACAAATTCTGCTAACTCTGGTGAACAGTACAGTGTAGGATAATACCCTATTAACTGCAACATTTCTTTCACTGATTTATCAGACCAGTCAAGCCAGGTTTGTAATAAAATTCCTGGTGTCAAAACCTGAAAAAATTACTTCAAAAATACAGAGAAAGAAAAAATCCAGTTTTTCATGATTCCTGTCTTTTATATATTTATGTAAAAAGTAGTGAAGATAGAATGAATATGGGCATTCGACTGTTGCTGATTTGCTAAGATATGGAAGACTATTGTCAGAGTGCAAGGATATAAATGCTGTAAGAATGAACAAACCAAGAATTTACATCACGATACTCCGGACAGTCTGAAGTCCTCTTTCCTAATAATTCATAATCACCAGAAGCCCTGTTATAACCTTACAGTTGGACAGGGATTTTCAGGATTTGTACATGTAGGATTCCCATTCTTAAGGTGTTAATCTTGCAGACTGCAATTCTGAAGAGGGACAAACTGCAACCAAGGAAGAGTTCCCTTTCAATGTGTGTAAACAGGAAGTAAAGAGACCCGTGTTGTACAGAAGTACAGATCACAATACAAGTCCAGTGTAGCAATAAGCAAGATAAATGGAAACCAATGATAATGAAAAATAACAACTTCAGAGTTCGTCATGGGTAACGCACTTCAACACAGTCGACAAATTTCTCTTGGCAGAGGCTGTCAACGCCACTTCTATTTCTTTACCATTCCCCTTTTGGTATATTGTGGTATAAGTGTATAACTAACTAGCACTCTATTTCTGATTGTACGTGCAGGAAATATACTAGAAAACTTATTAACACTACTTGGTTTGTATTGTAGTATTGTAGAAGTCACTACCAGCCGACTTGATATCAAAACACAGACTGGACCAGGCAGTAAATAAAATAATAAGTGTAAACAAACTCATCATACGAAAATATCAATCAATCAAGTGCCGTCTCCACAATGAAGGTTGGCTGCAATGGATCTCCAACAAGCTCTGTCTCTTGCCCTTGATGTACAATCATACTGCTGTTCGTCCATCTCTTGATGTTGTCCTCCCACTTGTAACGCTGTCTGCCTCTTGCTCGCCTACCTTGAAACTTTCCCTCTAGGATGATCTTTACAATACTGTTATGTCTTTTAATGTGACCAAAATATTTCACTTGTCTCTTTTTTATTTCACCTTGCAACTCTCTTTTCATTCACGATTTCCTTAGTACCTCTGTAATTGATTGATAGCTTTTGTTTCCATGAAATACGACCTAATCTTCTGTATATCCACATCTCCAAAGAATTGATACGATTTTCCAGTTGTTTGTTCATTGTCCATGTCTCTGTGCCATACAGTAGGGTTGAGAATTCATAACATTTGACAATTCTCATTTTTAATGTATTGCTTATAATTTCTCTTGATGTCTTGATATACGAAAATATAGCAAAGTGCACAGCCACACTCGTAAAGATAAAAACAACCAACCGTAAATTGTAAACTTAAACTTTTTTTTAAAAACCACCTGTTGGCCTTCAATGGAGTCCCGGTTGACATTTACTTGTGGTTTTAACTTCTGCTGTTTCTTTATCATTATCACTGAATTGCTTCCAACCGCACAACAAATGTTTCCACTTCCTTCCACTTTCCACAACTTTTGTCAGCTCTTGTCAGGGTTGCCAGATAAAAAAAAAACATTTAATTTTATGCCAAACCATTTCCCAAAATATGCCAGAAAATGCCAGTTAAAGTGTAACATTGTACTCGCTTCACATCAAAAGCTCTAGATTGAATTCTTCACTGCCATCCTCACTGGAACAAGTGAAAGACACAGCGTAAACCTTTTCGGATGTAAAATCTTCAAGCATTTTCTCAGATGGGATGAAATCTGTGCAACTTATCTATAATGATGCATTGTTTAAAAGATTTAGTCGTAACCAGGTCATATATATTAATAGCCCAACTAGCAATAGGTGTTTTGTCCTTTTTTAGGACGATTTTTTTTTATTTGAAGCCCCGCAATATAGACAGGCCATAAATATGGTCAATTGTCTGAACGCGGTTTCTGGGACCTCTCCACGGCGATCCTCATCCACATGGTGACACTTTGTATCATTGGGCGTTTATCGCTTGCGTGATGTCCTGGTGGGATAGAAAGTCAGTCAGTCATATATATCAATCCTTACGTCCTTTTTAGGACGTAATTTTTTTTTATTTGAAGCCCCACTCTCTGGCTTTTGTCAGGGGCCGCAATATAGGCAGGTCATAAATATGGCCAATTGTCTGAACTGACGGCTGACTGACTTTCTACCCCCCCCCCCCCCCCCCCCCTGGACATCACACAAGCGATAAACATCCGATGACACAAAGTGCCACCATGTGGATGAGGACACCCTGGAGAGGTCCCAGAAACCGCGTTCAGACAATTGGCCATATTTATGGCCTGCCCATATTGCGGCCCCTCACAAAAGCCAGGGTGGGGCTTCAAATAACAACAAAGTTCATCCTAAAAAGGATGTAAAAGTTAATTACATGTACCAATAGTTGTCTGAACGCGGTTTCTAGGACCTCTCCACGACGATCCTCACCCACATGGTGTCACTTTCGGGTGTTTATCGCTTGTGTGATGTCCAAGTGGGGTAGAGAGTCAGTCAGTCACATATCAGTTTGCAAACTATCGAGGTGAGGTTGTAGTAGCTTGGGAAGCTGCTACAAGTCCAAGTCCAAGTCCTTTTGAGAGAAAAAAAAGAAAAGCTCGACCACGTTCAAACTGCTGCTAGCTAGCCTAGGCTGCTAACAGTCTCCGCCTATATTTGTGTTTGTGCCATTTCTGGCTTAATGCTTCCATCCGAATCAAACCGCAATGTTCTAAATATACAAAAAAGTTAGCGGATGCACTAGAAACGCTAGTTGATAAATACTTCTTCCTATAGTCCGTGCTATGTAGCATTTTTGTGTAGTTTGACAAAGGCTGCCCAGCAGACACATTACATTATTTGTTGTTTTGTGCACGTTTTTCTGCTTCCCCATTTCGTTAAGCTTTTTAGTCAAATTTCTCTGGAATTCTGTGTAGCATAGGAAGTCACGTCTACCCACAACCCCCTGTCTCGTGTACTTGCAGTCAATGATGGCACAGATGATATGCCATGCAATAATTTTTAACTGTCCAAAATCTTCTCCTTTAATCTCCCTCTACCTCTCCACTAACTTACCCAGTGTCACGATGCTCTCTAGTTTTCTTCTTATGACATGACCGAAGAGTGTAGAATGTCTCCTTCTGATGTGGGCAATCATTTCATCATCATAAATCAGTTGTTTTTTTTCAAGACATCTGCATTAAGTGCAGACGATATAATATTTTTTATTAGGCATGAACATTTAGTTATATGCAACTGTATGTGCTCCAGTGTACTCCCTGACCATGCGCTCTCATGATTTTACTTAGATGATCAATTGTGCGTATTGAACAATGGCAGGTCATGCCTACAGCAAGTTGTAACTTTGCTGTCTTTAACTTTATCATTACTTTGCCTAGGATAGGAGTCATTGTTGTAATAAGCCTGTGACTGGCTTTTTGACGGAGTTTTCATCCTGTGTTTTTCGGATTTTCCAGGATTTGATATGCTACTAATTCTTGGTGCAACAGTGCACTGACACAGTTTGCAATATGCTGCCTCTAATCCGTCTGAAGAACTTTTGAACCATGGGTATGTTTTCTTATATTTGCGATCTCATAAGATGCTTTCCATTTTTTGGGATGACGTGGCCATTGGTAAAAGTAATAATATCTATCATTGATAGAACTAGGTCTATATCCTCTCTATTTTCTGTCCTCGAGTAGTTTCTGAGCAGTCTGAATCACTTGGTATCAGTGGTGGGTTTTGGTTTTATATCCCGCATTTATTCTAGTAGGTTAACATAAATTACAGAGGGCCTTGGTTTATTGAAGTCACGATCCGTTTAGAAAGACAATAAACACGATAAGAAATGACGCGAATCTCCGTTAGTCCGTACCAAGATATCACAACAAAGTCAAACTGGAATAAAGATGTTAACTGTAGATCTAACTTGCTTTAAGCAAATCTGCGTGCTTCTAAAGGAGGAACCATGAAGCAAATGAGAGCACATCTTGATTAGAAAAGCCTGGAAAAACCCAAATATGCCAAAATATACCAGTTCATTATCTTATGCCAGTTTAATTAAAAATATGCCAAATTTGAGGAATGTGGCATAAAAAATGCCAATATGGCAACCCTGGCTCTTGTGGAGTCCAGTGTTGCCACTTTTCTTTGAAAGAAAACATTTAGAACCGGGTCAAAAACATTTAGAAATATTTAGATTTGTATGGTAAACATCTAGAAAAAAAAAAAAACATCCAAATGAAACTGTCAGAAATTACATAGCTACTGATATGACTTACCATATATAATTATGCCCTCATCTTCACTGATGTCTGTCTCACTAGATCCACGGGATAAACTCAGCTTTGATGATGAAGTTAAAGCTTCAGATCCAAGATGACTCTGATTTGCTTTAGCTGTTCCAATTTCTTTTAATATACAATCAGGGAGCTGATAAGTTGAAATGCATTTTCCTACTCTTATCACTCCAAACTTTATTGTCAAGATAGTTTTTAAGAGGTCAAATTTAATCCTATTTTTAGTTTAGATTTGATATAATTCATAGCACTGAAAAACTCTTCCTACGTCAGCATTCGAATGGGGAAGTATCATGACAGTCACAGCACATTTAGAGAGCTTACAGAATGGACTGATTCCTGAGGTATCTTTGGATTTCTCACTTAACTGATCACTTCTGATTATTTATTCATTTATTTGTGTATTTAAATTGAACTTATTACATGTAACAATTTTCATGGCTGACTTGGGTATCCCTGTTTCACCATTCTAACTGTCTAGCTTTGATGTTTGTGTGAGTAATAAGTGTTATCTGTGTTAACATGGCTATGATAGTATATTATCATAACCTGGGGGCTACCTTTTTATAGTAGTGGGGGTATCCAGCCAAGTGTGCCTAGGAATATTATATATTTTGTAGTGCCAAAACTTGAGTTGCCCTACTCCTGAAATAAGTTGAGCGTATATTGGCCACGGGGCATCCCTTAGACCAATACGAGCCAACGACTCAACATAATTATTTCAGAGTGCTGTTGGTTCTAAGGAGAAATCCTTAAATCAGGCACGCGACAGGAGCGATATGTGACACCAGGATATTCAGGTAACAGCAGGATGACATACTGACTGTTACCGATCCTCTGTGGGTGAGCTACTATATTATAAAGCGGATGCGGTGAAGGCTCGCTGGGTTCAAATGAAGTGCCAAAAGACCATAAAGATTCTATACACTCCTCATCAATCAACAATTCCTTTACAGAACATCGCTCTCTTCACGGCATGCCTGAAAGTATCGCTTTCCCTAGCCAGCTCTCCGGCCCTGCTTTCAGTGCCGATGGATCTTCAATGTATTGTATCCAACTTCGTAGTGTTCGACCCCTGCCTCGCCTTCCAAAAACTGAACCTTCCATCACCGTCTTTTCTAAGCCACCATGACGCTTAATGTGGCCAACACACTTCAACTTTCGGGACAAGATGCTGTGTATGAGACAGTTGTCCCTGATGTTCAACTCGTTCAGAATGTCGATGTTTTTCCTCTTCTTGGTTCACCGTATTCTAAGAATGTTTCTATAACATTTCATTTTAAAAGCTCCAATCTTTTTCCACAATGACTGAGTGAGAGTCCAGGATTCACAACCGTAAGTTGCCACAGACAAAATCCTTGATCTCAAGATTTTTTACTTTACCCAATTTACTAGTGCATTTTTCACACACTGAAGGACTAATTCAGGGTTGGGTGACTAGAGGTTCTGGAGGATATTCACCATTGAGGGGGAAACATAGGTTGACTTTTATTCAGGTTGCAACCGGTGTGTGTGTGTGTGTGTGTGTTGTCCATCAAGATGATGACGACCACTCTTTTTCATCAAGTATGGGTACGAAGATGACTGATGAGGCCCGAAAAGTTCTTGGAAAGTGATGTCGCGTGTGGATATGCACTAGAACGCACCAGTACTGAGTGCATTAGTTTTCTAAGGCAGACTGTGTGAAAGTGTTTCTGGCCTGGCGCTGTTATACGGTCCATGTTTTACATGCGTACAGCAGTGTAGTTAATATAACTGCTCTGTATACTTTCAGCTTTGTATGCAGGGTTGGGCCACTTCTGTTCCAAACATTATTGTACAATCTGCCAAAGGCAACGCTAGCCCTAGAGATCAGTGAAAGGGTGCATTTCCTGACAACATTTAATCTGTGGCCATTCACTCTGATATTGGGCTCGATGTATCTTTGCCCAGTGGCTGGCTAATGCATGGCTACAGTTTTATTTCGCTACTATTTGCATGTCAACTCTTCGTTGGTTAATGAAAAGGGAAACGGAGCACGTGTGAGAATGTTCCGGGTGCAGTGATGTCAGTTCTTGATTCATCATTATTTTATTCATTCTCTCATCCAGAAATAAACATGTACCACAGAGGCAGTACTGACAGATATCCTGACACACATGGGAGTTAGCTCGGTGTAAACGCTATAGTTCGTTCAACATCTCATTATGACACTTGTAAGCAATTTTCTCCAAAATTTCCTGTTAGATCGCAACGACTGTTTTCATTCAGCCTTAGAATATCCATGAGGCAAAAACATTGGTGTTCTTTAGCCCACAGATGCGGAATAGCAGCCAATTCCCATCATCTTGTCGAACCATTGTAAATAAATGGACAAAACTTTTCGATTTTCTAAATTTCCAGTTCTATTGCTGGGGGGGGGGGGGGGGGGGGGGGGGGGGGGGGGGGGGGGGGGGGGGGGGGGGGGGGGGGGGGGGGGGGGGGTGGGGGGGGGGGGGGGGGGGTTTAAAGGCGTGTCTTCATAATACATTGATTGGTTAAGTAAATTTTTTTGTTGTTGTCATTTATGTTCAACCAAGATGAGTTGAGCTGAGTCAAGAAAGACATCACAGCACTCAAAGCATTTTCATATCCGCTCTGTCCCCATCTTCAGCAGCCAGCGCAGAGTTCTAATACTAATGGTACCGGCCACAGTTTGATTATAAGTCCATCTTGCCATTCCTCTGAGTGTATTGTGCTGGCCAGGCCCTCTGGTCACACCAGGTGTATCATTCTCTCTAGGCCACGAGAATCAATTGTCTCTTCTATGTTCCCAAAGGGCTTTGACAACATCTGCCTTGTCATGTATAAACTAACCACCCAGTGGTGCAGATCCAGCCAATATGTCTGCCTTGTTCAATTGTAAACATGTCCCCAGTGTGCAACAGTTAGTATTCAACTTCAGTCACAATTAGACCCCACTGTGTATCTTAACTGAACATAAATTAAATTTTGGTTGACACCTTTGGATATAGGTTTGTATTTTTTGCAATTGTAGATGTTTACCTAACGGGTTGAGGATGTTCAACCACTCATTGGAAAAAAATGGTTTTAATTATTCCGAATCTGATGATCCCAAAAGGTTGATAATTGTAACTGACTGAACAAATTGTATCTCGGTGCCAAGTACTCTTCCTCTCGGAGCACATGTTTAATACACTTTTTCCAGAAATGAATGTCTTTTCTTAAGAAGAGCCTCACGTGCCAGAACTACAACATCACACATTTGAAATGTACTGTTTTTCTCAGCAACTTGTCTTTTGACTTTAGCTAAAATAAGCTCTATCGGGTTGAGGTGTGAATGATATGCAGGAAATAACAGGGAAGTGGCGGCATTCATTAATGATTTTGTGAATGTCATCAATCAATCAATCAATCAGGTGCCGTCTCCACAATGAAGTTTGACTGCAATGGATCTCCAACAAGCCCTGTCTTTTGTCCTTGATGTACACTCATTCATACTGCTGTTCGTCCATCTCTTGCTGTTATCCTCCCACTTGTAACGCTGTCTGCCTCTTGCTCGCCTACCTTGAACCTTTCCCTCTAGGATGATCTTTACAATATTGTTATGTCTTTTAATGTGGCCAAAATACTTCACTTGTCTCTTTTTTTTTATTTCACCCAGCAACTCTCTTTTCATTATGAATGAATTTCATACATTTTGTCCCCCCCCCCCCCCCCCCCCCCCCCCCCCCCCCCCCCCCCCCCCCCCCCCCCCCCCCCCCCCCCAATCCCCCCCCCCCCTTTACCCCCCCCATGTATCGTCAACATTGTCTTTTTCCTTAGCAATCAATGTCCTAATTTGATCTTTTGTATTTGATGTTGGTACTTTGTCTTTCTCTGATACGGCATTATGATAGACGGCATGATCCATTACTAGGCATGATGGTCTGTCCAGAACTGGAAGATCCAGTGTTTGAAAATGTGTCCATTCATTTCAGTGTGGTAGTCCCTACCATCCGTACTTTTTGATTGGGAAAATGTTCAGCATCATGGATAAGGCATTTTTTCACTACTTCCTGATCATAATGCGCTGGCCTTTGTTGCTTGGAATGTTCCTTTACTGTTCCCCGTTAACTGATTGCCATTCTTTAGCATAGGTATAGTGGACATTTACCAAGGATTCTTCCAAATATACAATATCGTGGCCTTGCGTCTGTCGCTCACTTATCTGCCTCAGGTATTTGCTTCGACTAGCAATTAAACGTGGCTTTTTACAAATAATATTCGTTCTACCTACAGTTTTCAGGAAAGTGAACCCGGTGGCTCTTACAATCTTGAACATACTCTTTTTAAAAATGTCAACACTGCATTGTGATCGCAATGCTAATTTCAGTTTTCAGAAAGTAACAAGTTGATTTGTCTCTAATATTTTTAAGATCTCACGGCAGCTACATTAAAGTCGCCAACTTTCATTTTCTTTCCTGGCTTGACATGAATGTACTCTGTGTCCTGTCTAATCCAATGGTTAAATGATGCTCTATCCAGATCATGTGCCAATAATGTTCGTTTCTATGGGTCATGAATATCACAATATAAATTACTCAGGATTTAGAATCACCACAAGGAGGTGCTGGTACAGTAGAACAGAAACCTTCTGCATAGTTATAAAATTGCATCTCAAATACATTTTGCAACTGATGTGTATGTCAGCTTATATAAGCTAGCTATGTGACACAATAACTCAACACTAATTTGTGGATACACTTTTGACAAAACAACCTTGACAGACATATTATTTCAGCGTCAGGTCACTCACAACAAAACGGCACAGAACCAATTCTAAATTACATACAAAGACAGCAAGTGAAATGGTTTGCCCACTTAGAGAATGCCCTGTGACACTATACCATAAAAGCATACATGGAAATAGAAGAAGGACGTAGAGCAAGAGGTAGACCAAGAACAAATAGAAGGATAACATCAGAGAAGCTTTACAACAGCACCATGTGCCTATGGTCGAGGCACGAGACAAAATTTGTTTCGGGCCCTCAAGGGAAAACACTTGACAGT
Source organism: Candidula unifasciata (assembly GCA_905116865.2). Taxonomy (NCBI): domain Eukaryota; kingdom Metazoa; phylum Mollusca; class Gastropoda; order Stylommatophora; family Geomitridae; genus Candidula; species Candidula unifasciata. The sequence goes on from CAJHNH020002726.1 coordinate 82,040, forward strand.
TTGATGCCCTGCCCTACACTAACTACCTGAAGGAATTAGTCATTTAGTGATCTCTCTCTCTCCTCCTCCCCTCTTTATCCCTCTATATTCTTGTATGTGTACATGTGCCTCTTTTTCCCCTCTCTACTTTGATGTGGGAGTACCTGTAAACTGTTAATTACTGTTATTTGTTGTCACAATTAATATTAGTATGTGCAAGTGTTTGTAAACATGTATACAAAAATACTTTTTAAAATTTTTTTATATATGTATGCAGGAACACATGCATGTGCTAATGTTATATGACAGAAAAATGATAAATTTTGTACACCAATAACACACAGGTGTCAGCATGTAGGGAGCCGGTAGTCCAGAACCCAAGTTTGAGGTGTTTCCTTCGTGCCAATAAACTGCATGGCTGTCGGGGAGCACAGTCGTTAACGAAGGCAGTCAGGATGTACAGGGGCGACATCTGGCTGATGGACGTTGCATCCCTGGTTCCTTCCCCAGCACGAGGCTCTGCTGGGGTGACCGTTAATAGACCCTCACTTTTGTATTAATTAAACCCTGGGCAGATGAAGCTCAAAAGCACTGAAAGGCAATTCATCTACGTGAAGGACACACCAAATGCCAAACCACCACTGCCTTGTGGAAGTTCCTGTAAGAACAAAGGCTAGGGCAACAAAGCCCGACAGAAAATGTGGGTAGGCAGAGCTCATAAGCCCTGGAAGGCAATCAGCATATGGGAGGGGGAATCCTGGAAATAAACCTCAACCGTCGAAGTCGGAAGATGTCAGCCTACTTGGCACGGGACTAAAAATCGGGCATCTACGCACTAGCGATATGGTCAATGCAAACAACATTATCACGTTTTGGTGTCATTCCTATGGGACGTGGACAGGTAGGGATGGTGCCAGGCCCCCTGCCTCAAGGGTGCCCACCCCAAGCTACTAGAGCCACAACCTCTTAATCTTATTGAGTGACCAGGGAAGAACAGAGTAATGCCACTGGACACAAACTGACAATTATGCACTGAAATGCTGAGGGAGTGAGGTTGAAGAAAACTGAACTGCAAAATTTCTTGAAGCAGCACAATATTGACATATGCTGCATCCAAGAGACTCACCTCACAAGTGCACAAGTGATTCTCTATCAGGGGATACCAAATCTTCCGACAGGACAGGTTAGATCGTCCAAAAGGAGGAGTCTTGACTGCTGTCAAGAACACGATCACAGCTTGTGAAACCCAGAGATCTCAGTGTGGGGATACAGAGTTTATCACAGTCACTATCAAGGGTGCAAGGGGAGATGTGACAGTATGCAACATCTACTCACCACCAAACAGAGATAATAATCTGGGACCCATCCTACTAAACACAGAAAACTGGATTGCTGTCGGAGATCTAAATAGCCACTCATCTAGCTGGGGCTACACAGACCTCAATGCGAAAGGAGAAGAGGTAGAAAACTGGATAATCAGCAACACTCTAGTTCTGATAAATCATCGTGACGACCCAGACACATTCTACTCTCGAGCTTGGTGGAAAACCAGCACCCCAGACTTGGCTATAGCAACTGAAGATGTGGAGAAAGTTATCAGCCGGAATGAATTTCAACAGCTGGGAGGCAGTGATCACAGGCCCGTAATCCTTTCTATAAACAAAAGTACATAAGTTACTAAGGAAAAGAACCCTCCCAGCTGGAACTACAAAAAGGCTAACTGGAGCCTTTTCACTTCCCATTTGGACGACATGTTGAAGAGAGTCTTCTACAGAAGACTGGAAATAAATGCCAAACTGAAGATCCTCAACACAGCTATTCTAAATACAGCCAAGAGTAACATACCACGAGGCAGCAGGGAAAACTGTAAACCTTACTGGTCGCCTGAACTGGACACTCTGCATTCCAAACTTAGTACCAGGAGGGAAAATATGGAGAAGGATCCCACAGATAAAAATGTAATAATTCATAACAGAGCAAAAAGCAGCCTTCATCAAAGAGAGAAATAATTAGATGAGGGAAAGCTGGCACAAAAAGACAGCGTCATTTAACCTCGAGAAGGACACTTCACGTCTGTGGAATCTCACAAAAAGCTTGAATGGAGACAGGACAGAAAAAGCCAGAGTTGTACTCCAAACAGACGATGGATCTGTTACTGGCAAGGTAGCAGCAGATGTGCTAGCTGAAACACATCAGAAGGAAACTGAGGTTCATATTCCCATGCAAAGAATAAAAGAAGTACGAAACCAGACCAAGACTCTTCTAGCAGAGTCTAGCACAAAAAAAACAAAAGAGGCCTGCATGTCAGAAAAGTTTACTATGCAAGAGCTAGAAGTTGGAATTTGAGAGTTGAAAATGAAGAAAGCCCTAGGGGCTGACGGCATTACAAACGAATTTCTCTCTCATCTTGGACCTGCTGCCAAGAAGTTTCTTCTCTGCATTTACAACCAAAGTTGGCAAAAAGGGGTAGTACCGTCAGGCTAGAAGGAAACCCTCATCCAGCCTATCCTTAAAAAGGGTGGAGACAAAAGAGACCCAAAAAGCTACAGACCCATCAGCCTTCTTAGTTGTGTAGGAAAATTGATGGAGAAATTAGTAAATAAAAGACTAATATGGTTCTTGAAAACAAACTCGGTAATCACCACCACATAGACAGGATACAGACAGCACAGAAATACAGAGGACCAGTTGACATATCTGACACAGGAAATTGAGAATGCCTTCCAGGAAAAAAAGAAAGTTCTTGCTGTCTTTTTTGACCTCTCTCGTGCTTTAGATAGTTTGGAAAGAAGGCCTACAACTAAAACTGCTACAGGCAGGAGTTGTGCACAACATGTACAAGTGGATCAAAGACTTTCTTTTCCAACGCAGAGCCAGATTCAGAATTGATGGACACATCGGCAAACTGGCAAAATAAGAGAAGGAGTTCCTCAGGGCAGTACGATAGCACCAACTCTGTTCCTTGTTTACATAAATGATATCACAGCAACCTGCCACCAGCACGTTTCTAATACCCTACATGCCGATGACTTTGCAGTTTGGACAGCCTCCGAATACACTACCACAGCCTTATATCTGTTACAGAAAACTGTGGAAAATGTAGAAGCCTGGACCGAAAAGTGGGGTCTAAAGCTAAATAATTCAAAAAGCACAGCATCACTTTTCTCTCTCTCCCCCAAAAAAGAAAAAATCAAAATTTGGATTAAAAACCAGCGCATTCCACAGACTGACACTCCTACCTTTCTGGGCGTTAAGACAATACAAAACTCTTTTACAGTATGAGAAATTAAAAAGACTTAAAAGTCACCCACTGCATTTTAAATTTCAAGAGAGAACAAAAAACAGACTGAAGCGTCAGAGCCCCATCCACCTTGCTAGAGAACTGTACAGACAGCACCAAGATCTGCTTGAAAGAGATGTTGCACTGTGCGAAAAACTTAGGCCAGAACCATGGACAAGCAAGCCAGAGAAGGCAAATGTAGTTCTAAAGGTACCAGGAATCACTTTAAAAGATGCCCAGATGGAGACACAACAGAGAACCCTGGCTCTTGCTATGCTTGATGAGAAGTATCCAAACACCACTTGGACTCAGGTTTTCACTGACGGCTCTGCTACAGATGCAGTCAGAAAGGGGGGGTTGTGGAATTTACATTAAACCCCCTATCCAAGGTAGATGCACCACTTTGCGAAAAGAATCATGACATCCAGTTTACTACCCAGTCACTCACTGAACTATTACTGACCAACCTCCAGTTAACCAGCATTCCCAAAACTACCCCATCACAACTCCACACTGGTCAACCCAACGTTACCAAGGCATCTTCTGTAGCACTGAAAGGCTCTCCAACAACCAGCATGCCACAGAGCCGCCACTTCGCCAACAGCAACACATATGAGCCAACACAACTGTCCATTCCAGAAGTCACATGGACAGCAGCCTGAAGTCCAATCTATGGTCCACCATATTTCACTGGACAGATTGTGAACTCTCACAGATAAAAAACATAATGTTAAAACTGTCACACCAATCCATTCGTGCATGAGACTTGAACAATTAACGCACATGACCACATACTTAGACTGACTCAACACTACTACGCACTCCCACCAACAGCAGTCAACTCACACATGGATCTCTGATTGCTCACAACCTGGAAAGTTTGCAGTCACCGTGAACATCAAACAACCTCTGTTTTACTTCAGTTATCTCAAGTGCTTACACTCACAACCCATCAACATAACATGAAGGCTCAAATATATGTATACGTCAGCAAGCGCTGGCTTCATCAACTCTTTAGACACCAAAATGACTTTCACAGCTGATGATGCTTCTCTTGTGCCCCACTCATAGAATCAGAGGCAAGTTAAAGCAAACTTGATGTGAGATTACAACAGTTAGATTTATAAATCAATAAATGAAAGACAAAGATAATGAGACTAACTCAGGCAAACAGTAATGTAATTTCTCTTAATAATATTGCATTCCAAAATGTGGAGTCATACTTGTACTTATGTAGTAATGTACATCCAAATCTGGGAGCTGAAAATACGAATACAAAAGGCAAAAGGATCTTTCACAGCACAGCAAAATTTGGTGGAGGTTAAAGGAAATTAAGATGAAAACTAAACTTTCAAATGTCTAATACTAATGTCAAATTAGTTGTGCTGCATGGAACAAAAACAATAAAAACAATTAATAACAGACTACATTCATTTATTCACTGGTGTCTGCGCAGAACAGAGGGAACTAAATGGTATGATAGAATAGCCAATTCTGAGCTTTAGGAGTGAACCAAGCAAATTTCTGTAAAGAGGTGAAAAAAAGATGATGGTGTTGGATACAACACACATTGTGGCACCTGAGAACAATATATCTGGAAATGTCTTCATACTGGAACCAACAGTAGCACAGAAATAAAGACAGAACAAAGAATTCTTGGTGAAGGATCTAGAGATTAAATTAAAAAGATGGGGAGGACATGGGGGAAGCTGAATGCAACAGCAAAGGATAGGATGATTTGCAGTGAGTTTGCTAAGGGCCTACGCTTTACTGAGGTATAGGGACAAAAGAAGAAGAAGCATCACAACAGTAACATTTCTTTCCTGTGTGTAATGTTATCACAATCAACGTCGCTGCACATTGGGCAGTCCCATGCGTGCTCAGTCCTCCAATGCAGCAGCCACTGCAGAGTACTTCTGCTAATTGTTTCCATAAGTAGCTGGTTATATTGTCTCCTATCTCGGCCTTGAAGACAGCATAGACGTGCTTAACCATGCTTTACTCCCATGTCATGGAATTGTGATAGTTAGTTGACAATATCTGCTCTCTCCTTGCTTTTCCCCACATGCCTTAGTGAGGTGCTTGCACATTGGTCCGCTTGCTATTTCTCTTTATGCCCACATGACTAGGTGTGTAGATCCAGGTGAGAGAGGTTAAGCGCGATTTTCCTGTTTGTATTTAGACTACCAAATACAGCAAATGATGCAACACAATCATCACAGTTGTGGCGCTTCTCTTCAGCATGTGTTCTCTTGTGCATCTTCAGACTGCCAAATAAAGTAAAATATGCACCACAATCATCACAGTTGTAGGGCTTCTCTCCTGTATGTGTTAGCTTGTGTGACTTTAAAGTGCAAGAATCAGAAAAAGATGCACCACAATCATAAGGCTTCTACCCTGTATGTGTTCTCTTGTGCTTCTTTAGATTGCTAGATACAGAAAAAGATGCACCACAATCATCACACTTGTAAGGCTTTTCTCCTGTATGTGTTCTCTTATGTACCTTTAGATTGCCAGCTTCAGTAAATAATGCACCACAATCATCACACTTATAAGGTTTCTCTCCTGTATGTGTTCTCTTGTGTTTTTTTAAATCGTTAGCTTCAGAAAATGATGCACCACATTCATCACACATGTAAGGTTTCTCTCCCGTATGTTTTCTCATGTGTGTCTTTAAATGGCTAGCTTGAGAAAATAATGCACCACAATCATCACACTTGTAAGGCTTCTCCCCTGTATGTGTTCTCTTGTGTTTCTTTAGATTGCTAGATACAGAAAAATATGCACCACAATCATCACACATATAAGGCTTCTCTCCTGTATGTGTTCTTCTGTGTGTCTTGAGATTGCCAGATTTAGTAAAAGATGCACCACAATCATCACACTTGTAAGGCTTCTCTACTATATGTGTCCTCTTGTGTTTTTTCAGATCACTAGCTTGAGAAAATGATGCACCGCAGTCATGACACATGGAAGTTTTCTCCCCTGTATGTGTTCTCTTGTGTTTATTTAGACTGCTAGATTCAGTAAAAAATGCACCACAATCATCACACTTGTAAGGTTTCTCTCCTGTATGTGTTCTCTTGTGATTCTTTAGACTGCCAGATCTAGTAAAAGATGCACCACAATCATCACACTTATAAGGATCCTCTCCTGTATGTTTTCTCTTGTGTGCCTTTAGATAGCTAGCTCGAGAAAATAAAGCACCACAATCATCACACTTGTAAGGTTTCTCTCCTGTATGTGTTCTTTTGTGTGCGTTTAGACTGCCAGATACAGTAAAAGATGCACCACAATCATCACATTTGTAAGGCTTCTCTCCTGTATGTGTTCTCTTGTGTTTCTTTAGATTGCTAGATTCAGTAAATAATGCACCACAATCATCACACTTGTAAGGTTTCTCTCCTGTATGTGTTCTTTTGTGATTCTTTAGACTGCCAGATCCAGTAAAAGATGCACCACAATCATCACACTTGTAAGGCTTCTCTCCTGTATGTGTTTTCTTGTGTGCCTTTAGAGAGCTAGCATGAGACAATAATGCACCACAATCATCACACTTGTAAAGCTTCTCTCCTGTATGTGTTTCTTGTGTATCTTTAGACTGCCTGATTCAGTAAAAGATGCACCACAATCATTACACTTGTAAAGTTTCTCCTTTGTACATGTCTTCTTGTTTCTGTTCAAACAGTGGTCAACACTGACAGTTGAATCACAAAGATCAGAAATGTTTGGTTTGTTTTCTATGCTATGTTTCAATCGACAAATCTTAATTGCCAAAGATAATTCTGTGCTAATTCCAATCAATGGAGCTTTATTCTCTGAAATCTGACTGCAATACTTTTGCTCTAGCAATGTTGTATTACTATTGATAGTCAGCCCTGATGCTATGTTATACTGTTCTGTCATCTCCTGATCCCTGCTACAACCTGTCTCATCCACCACTGTGCTCAACTTATGGTTGTTGTTCTCACCGAACACATCTGAAAGTTCTTGTTTCACAAACTTAAACTCCATGATACCAAACATCATCTTCTCCATCTGTGAATGTTCTTGTATGGGAAGGGAGGAAAGATTTTGGCAGCAGGTAAATGTTTCTGAAATACATACACAGTAAATATGGGTTAGCCAGTACAATAAAATATTTACTTTTCCAGTACACTCACACACTTACATTTTATATTTTGTCAGAAGATACCCAAGAAATCTGGCTTGCCTAACAGTCACCACTACTGCTATGTTACTGTTTTGAAAGTAATGCACTGATGAAATTCATCATGGATATTTATCTTTGACATCTACAAAACCTTATTCTGATACTAAAAAGAGTTGAAAAGGTGGTTGGCAAATTGTGGTTTACAGCGAGTATATGATGTCTACACCTTTTGGCCCAAAATATTTATTTCCACAAATCCATACTGAGTCCCTTTTTTGACATGCTGTTGGGGGTAGGGGAAGTGAATCTGTTTTGTTTTCCTAAGAAAGTATTGAGCCCCAGAACCAAAGAAATATAATCATGTAATGCAGGCTTGGGTATATAAGTGATTTATAACATCTCATTAGGATCTGACAAAACCAAACGTAAATCTAAATTTTCTAGACCAAAAAATAAATGCTTGTTTAATAAAGACAAGAAAGTGAAAATATGAGCCTAGATAACACTGATGGGCAGTCATTATGTAAAATAAAAGAAAACAGAAACATTGACATAACCAACAGGGACCAACAAGGAACAAAGCTAAAGTCCAGAGGTGGATGAATAACCAAAACTTTCCGCTGGAGTTTACAGCCGGAGAACACCAAGAAGGAGATTTACACATGACTAATTTGGAAAAAATACACTTAATCTTTGTGGACTAATCGCCACTTAAATCTTGATTGAATTCATCAAACTAGGACTAATCACTATTAACACAGCGTTTGACTCAGACACTCTAATATTTTTTTCATTTGCCGGGAAAATAAATTTGTACGAATATGTTTTAAAAAACTAGAATCAGCAATTTTTATGCTTTTGTAGGCTATCCTCCGAATAATGGTCCCAAATTATTGAGGCGGAAAATATACCCTAACAGGGCCTAAGTCACATGTCAATTGCGCACTTCCAGAGACTTTAATTGCACACTTCCACAGAGATTATCCCCCACGCCACTGGTGAGGCTTGGATTGGGGCTAAACTAGATGGCTGGGACCCACGAGCAGCAGCAACCGAATCTCCTGCAGATTCATTCATTTTATTTGCTCGTGAGTCCCAGCCATCTAGTTTAGCCCCAATCCACGCCACGTGAGCGGCATGGGATATACTCTCGGCGGTGGCGGTATAGTCCCCAGAAGTACGCAACTGACACATGACTGAGGCCCTGTTAGGGTATATTTTCGGCTTCGATAAATTTGCAAGGTTATTCGGAGGATAGCCCAATTTGTTCTATATCAAATGATAAGGGAAAAGGTCTTGAACTGTACATTCTACACTGTCGTTGATTAACCATGGCCAGATAGTGACAACAGTCTTGATATTATGACTGATAATGCACGTATAAACCTATTGCCGATAATTTAGGTTAGGATGGAAATTGAACAAAATATTTCAATTGAATCATATGTTTCGATCAGCTGTTTTTGTTTTTAAAAAAAAACTAACTGAACAGAGAAGGCATGTGAATTTTTAAAAATGAATAGCAAATTTTACACTTAAATAGTTTAGATTTATAGGCTCTCCTTTGAACTTCCACCTGACATTATGCGGCCAAACACATACCCTAACAGGGCCTCAGTCCTATGCAGATTGGGGACTTCATGCGGCAAAACTAGGATCAACTCCGAATAAGGAAACAAATACTCTAACATGGTCTCAATATGTTAATTGTGGACCTGTTCCTGCGACTATGGTGCACCGCCGACAAGGACTAAACTAGATGGCTGGGACACACTAGCAGAAGCTACCGCATCTTCTGCAACAGCCTCCAATTTATATGCCCGTGAGTCCAAGGCATCTAGTTTAGATCCCCATCTGCACCGCAGGAAGCGGCGCTTGGGATAGGCTCTGTGGTGAGTTTATTCGGAAGAACACTAATCTGTGTCGGGAGTACGTGGTCTCCTCGCCATCTCCACATTATCGTCTTTAATGTTGTATATCTCAAAATTGTCAATGGTCACTATTATCGTCTGCTACTATCGTCTGCAGTGTTGTGTCTCTTGAAATTGTCAAGTAATCCTAGTTTTGCCACGTTGTGTTCGTCGCAGAAAGTCCACATTTTACACATGACTGAGGCCCAATTAGGATGTTTATTTGGCGGTCATAATTTCGGGTAGAAGTTCAAAGGAGAGCAGATTTATTCTGCACTCATTTCTTTTTAATTTGATATATTATATGTCCTTATACAGCAATACGTTTTCTTTAGGAAAGTTTTAGCTTTGCTGTGTTGCAGTAAACAAATTTCCCCTCAAATTTAATGCTGTAAAAATCCCAGAACAAATGTGGTCCTGAAAGAGTTAAAGAAATTAAGCAATAATATATCTATCAGGTAAATCTATCCAGAATAAAGGTGAGCTGCAATGGATCGCCAGCATGCTCGGTCTCTTCTTCTGTTTGTACACTCTCTCAGACAGCTGCCCGTCCATCTCTTCATCATGTTGTCCTCCCTTCAATCTTCCCTCCAGTATGGTTTTTAAAAGTGTACTATGTCTTTGTGTATTGTGTTTCTAATGTGGCAAAAAAATGTTAATGTCTTTTATTAATTCTCTTTGCAGCCTTTCTATAACCTCTATTGTTAGTAATAATCAGTGTCATGAAAAAAAACAACAACCCAGATTTCTTTTCTGTTATATGTGACTTACTCTGATTTTGTTCTGTGTGTTCTTCATCTACTTCAGGGTGTTCTGTCTTGAAACATGTTGCTAGCGGACTATCCATCTTCTATCTTGTCAAGGGTGTGCTCACTTGTGACTTGGACTTCCGCACAACACGAACTCACAAATCTGAAAATGTACAGATAAGCCTGATGAGAACTATGTGCCTTCCCCCCCCCCCCCCCCCCCCCCATCCCTTAAAAAATAAAAAAGGTTTATAAATTTTGATTCTACAAAAATATATGCAGTGTTTTCACAAAATTTTGGTGCTCCTTTGAATCAACCGCCAAAATGGCGGCATGCCACATTCTGGCAATAAAATATCCAAAAATATTTGAACGACAGTGTTCGCGTATATCTAAAATACAGACTTTCTGCCAAGGAACAAATTGCGGCAAAACTAAGATTACTTGACAATTGATATCAACATTTGCACATGGTACTAGTAGCAGACGATTAATACCGACCGTTGACAACAATTTCGAGCGTTTCTGCAGACGATACCAGCAGACGATATTAGCGACCGTTAACCAATTTCAAGACATCACAGACGATGAAAGCCGATTAGCAATACTGTGTTCTTCCCATTGGAGGATTTAGCAGCGGTAGATGTCAGACTTGTCGGCATGCGCAAAACGCGATTAAACTCATCGCCGAGCGTATTCCCCGCGCAGCGCGGATAGGGGCTAAACTAGGTGCCTGGGACTCACGAGTACAGTAATTGGAGAAAGTTGCAGGAGATGCGGTAGCTGTCGCTCGTGAGTCCCAGCCATCTAGTTTAGTCCCCAACTGCTCCGCGCGTAGCGGCACGCTGGATACACTCGGCGGTGAGGCGACTCTCGCAGAAGCAGGTTGGCAAGTAACGTATTGCCGAGACACAGTCAGAGCATTTGTTTCGTTATCCGGAGTAGGCACATATATTTTTAATAGAACTGACCCACATTCGGATATTTTTGGATATTTTATGGTTAGAAATTGGCCAATTTAGCTCTCTTTCGAACGCCATCATATTAGAGCCGCCATTTTGGGGAATGATTCAAAGGAGAGCCAAAATTTTTATTGTGGGAGTGTTGAAATTAAATAAATGCTAGCTTAGAATAGATTTTTTATTTGAAAAACCCAGCTAAGCTGAACAAAAACCAAAGCAATAAAGAAGAGAAGAAAAAAATAAAAATAAAACCCAGATTGTAAAAAAAAAGCAAAAATTTTATAGTTACGAAATGGAACATTTAACCACTTTTATATAAGGGTATATTTAAAAAAAAAAAACTTATTTCAGAATTTGAACCCAATGAGACAAATAAAAACCCAGATCTGGGGGTAAAACCAATCATTGGCAAACCCTGATCCCAGGCGGAAGTTACAATTTAGCCACTTAAAAAAAATACATGTGGCTGTTTGAGCCGATACTTGTTCCCGTGAGGACAGGGCGGCCAATAATTGTGGGGGGAGGAGGAGATTGGGAAATATATTTTTGGTTTTACATGAAACATAATTAATTTATACGTAAAACATTTTTATAATGATATCATTATGCACAGATTAGCATGGGGTTTCTAGACTCGTGGAGCCCCGGCAAAGGGTTTATGCGTTAAGACGGTCTTGTGTAATAGTAGCAGTAGTACTAGTAGTAGTCTGGTAGTCTTAGTTTCAGCTTCATAGCAAACAGGTCACCCCATAGTTGCTTCGCTCCTGTGCCAATGTAAAACACACAGTATGTTTATCACAGTCCCTTGTGGAGAGATTGACAGACTGCTGTCTTAGCATATCTAGCATACACACGCATTAAAGCATATAGTAGCCATCCGAAGTGCTAACACAAACAGTCTGACATTAGAAATGCAGTTCATCATTGATGGTAACAGAAGTCAACAACAGATCAGCAGTTGCCCACACGATCAATTTTAATAACATTGTGACAACAGGCATCTTGCCATGTTCTGAATCTACAATTCACACCACCACATTGGTCACAGTCGAAAAAACATTATAAATGAAATCCACAGCTCACAGTGTCACACCATGCATTCAACTCAGAAGCTGGGAGACGAAACTATATCCAGTCTACAAATGGAACAAAAATGCATTGGCCACTGTCCGGCACAAGCAAAAAATGTGCCTCGGCTCCAAGCAAAAAATGTGCCTCGGCTCCAAGCAAAAAATGTTACTGGGCTCTAAAACAGTGCCCATGCCTAGCGTCCATTTTGACCTGAGTAGTAGTAGCAGCAGTAGTAGTAATAGTAGTATAAGTTGTGGTAGTAGTAATAGTATTAGTGGTAGTACTAGTTGTTGATGTTGTTTTCAAAAAAATATAATTCCTTGCTATTATAATATATATTAGGGCTGTACTAAATATTCGCTTTGGGGCCGAATAGTGGACCTATTGACTATTCGGTATTCTGCTGAATAGTTGTGGTCGGGCCCAATTTGAATAGTAGTTACCTTACACCCGCTTCTGCATACACGGCCCTAATACTGACAACATGGAACGATTGGTTTTGTTGAAAGCTAATGCAGCTTTCATGCATTAACCAAGCTGTCAGTGACAATTTCCAAGTTTAGTTAATTGTTATGATACTTAGGATTCTTTCATTTCTAGTTATTAGTTACCACAGACTGACTGAAGGATGCAAAACATAAAATATTTTTAAATGTTTACTATTCTGTACGAATATGAACTAGACATGGAGAGAATAGAAACTCCAGCCACATCCAAGTCAATATGAAAATTAAACGAACGGAAACATATAAGTACTTGGGTGCAAACTTCAACTGCTCCAACATGCTGAGAGAAGAAATACAATCTAGAATACAATCTAGAAATTAGGTATAATATGCCCTTCAACATTTGCTAAAGTCAAAGCGCTGTCTCGCAACAACAAGATCAAAATATATAAAACGTTGATAAGACCAGTAGTTTTAAATGGCTCTGAAACTTGAAGCAGAAATAAAAGAGATGAGGCGGTATTACAGGCTTTCGAAAAAAGCCTTACGACAAATCTTTGGACCCATCAAAGATGCTAACAGCTGGAAATGGAGAGTGAGAAGCAACAACATAACACCTAATATGTTTAAATCACCATTGATCACTGGCATCATGAGAGCTAACAGACTAAAATGGTTGGGGTATATTGAAAAAATTTCAGATGACAGAGAAGTAAAACTGTATACACCTAAGAGAGAAATGGGCGTAGACCACGAGGCAGACAAAAAAGAAGTTCAAGAGATAATGCCCAGACAGACCTGCAAACCACTGTGAAGAGAAGGCCAGCCAGATGAATGGAGACGAGTGATATCTGCAGTAGTAAACCACAAGGGCTCATAATACTAAAGAAGAAGATGACTATACTATTCTGTGCTACTTTATGTCAAGTGAAAGTTCAGCATACACTTGAATGGTTTTTTTTAAAGATATATACACTATTCGTATTCGGCTGAATAGTTGGTCCTATTATTCGTATTCAGCCGAATAGGGAAAATCACTTATATATATATACATATATATATATATATATATATATATATATATATATATATATAAATATCGTATAGTTGTTTTTTTAAGGCAGTTGTAACATTTATATCATTTTTTTCTTATGCAGCCATGGCAAAAGACAGGTGCACTGGAGATTTATTACAGCTGACCTTTAATATGGAGATGGCCCTTGTTTAAATTCTTTTTTGTCTGTGTTCACCCTTAATTATTTTGAGTCCCAAACAATGCATGTGTGAAACACTCTGTCTACTGAATCACTCCACAGCTTAATATATGGTGCGGGGGATACTCCCGGAGATGGCACTATAATCGGCAAAAAGCGGTCCGCAACTTACATATTACTCAGGCCCTGCTGTAGAATAGCGCTATCAGCAGTATTCTCGTCCGTAGTTAATCCTAGTTTTGCCTCCGTGTAATCACCGTAAAAAATCTGTTGCGTTTCGCGAAATTGTCGTGCGCAATTAATCCTACTTTTGACACGAATCGCCGCAAAAGAAATGCAAATTTTAGATATGAGTGAGGTTCTGTTTGGGTTTACTTTCTACATAGATCATCTTGGACCGTTATTTAAAGGAGAGCCAACCTACGTTTATCTAAAAAAAAAAAAAAACTTTACGGCTATCCTCCGACTAATGGTCGGCAAAGATGGCGGCTCACGCGGCGTGGAATGGGGCTTAACTAGATGGCTACGGCTACGACCCACGAGCAGCAGCCGCGGTGTACTCCTGACCGCCAGTGCGCAATTGACACGCGACTCTGGCTCAAAAGGATATTTTGCGGCTGCCATCTTTGCCGACCGTTAGTCGGAAGATTTTTTAGATAGCCCTGTTTCCTTAAAATATAAGTTAAATAAAACATTTAAAACATATTTCTTTTCTGTTATATGTTACTTACTCTTATCTTGTTCTAGGTATTCTTCCTCTGCTTCAGGATGTTCTGTTTTGATACATGTTGCTCGCGGACTATGCATCTTGA
>CAJHNH020002727.1:0-96519 GCA_905116865.2 Candidula unifasciata
AGTAAAAAGGGAAAAGTGGGCAGAACTATGTGAATAGATGAGCAGAGAAAAGTCATTAAAACCTTTTTGGTGACTCCACAAGAGCATGAATGAGGCAGGGAAGAGCAGAGGCATTCCTGACTTCCAGACCACAGACTTTTCCTGGCATAGATCAGATGAAAATAATGGCAAGGCTCTATTCGCTCACTATCCAGAACAGAGTGAGCAGAAAAAAACAGCAAAGAAACATGTCTAGAACAGCCATCTCAGATATGTGTAAGACCCAGGAAGTCAATAATGACTGTCAATGAAATTAAGGCTGCACTACCATGAGCAAACAACAGCGCACCAGGTCTAGATGGCAAACAATACGAAGATGTATAAATGACATTTAAAATAACTTTCAAGCCACAGTTGCAGATGACTTAAGCTATATAGATTAGCAACGAAAATATTAGGATAGCTAACAATAGGAAGCAGTAAGCCTTATCAGTGCTAGAGTAATAGCCAAAAACAGGGCTAGTTAATATCAGTAAAGATAAATCAATATGTTCAGTGTTCTCCCTCTTAAATAATATAAAAAACAAAAACAGCCAACTAAGCTAGTGCTGAACAGGAAAATATTGTGTCAAGAAAACAATCCAAAAATGTAGGTACTGTCTGTCTGTAGCGTTGTTTGTATCTGTAGTATTGTTTGTATCCTTGTCATTGTTTGTATCTGTAGTATTGTTATTTCAACGCCAGAGGACACCAGTGGGGCAATGTAATCACTAATAAACAGGGGGAAGACCTGGAGGATGCCCTAGTGTCTGCCAATCTAGTATGCTTGAACGACGGAAAGGTTACCCGAATGGCAACACGACAAGGGGATTCTGACAGCGTAATTGACCTGGCCCTAGTGTCTCCGTCCATTGCATCAGGATGCAGGTGGAGCACACTGGGATACCACGACAGTGATCACTTTCCTTGTGTCGTCCTGGTAGAGAAGAGCAACAACAAAGGTCATGTAATCAATGTGCCTGCTTTTATATATGACCGTACAGGGCAAGATGCCATTAGCAAAATCCGACGACGTAAAACAAGAGCAGATCGCAGACGGCGGGAGAGATGGGCCCAGCCACCATGGTGGAATGAAGTAGTCAACATGGCGTGGCTAGAAAAAAGGAAAGCTGTCAAGGCATGGCAAAAGGCAAGGAAAATTGATCCGTCACTTTCTGAACGCCTGATCAGTCTGAAAGATGAGGTCAACAAGCAGACAGTGGCTTTCAAGTTAATTGCGAAGGAAGCTAAGACAGCGAAATGGAACGAATTCTGCAAGAGCGTTTGCTCCGAGGGATCTCTTGTGACATTCTGGCGCCTTCAACGGAGCATGCACGGTGCCGCACGACCAAGGGGTATCCCTGATTTTCAAGGTACAGACCTGATATGGCAGAGAACTGATGCTGATAAAGGAAAAACCCTTCTGGCGCGCTACTTGGAGCAAACTGACCAAAAAGACGAAGCTACAAGAATGGGGGTTAAGATGAAACTGTCGATGCTGTGCGAGAACACTGTGCTAGGCACTGATCTCACAATCACTGCAGATACCTTAAGAACTTGCCTCAAGAAATCGCGCAGCACTGCTCCAGGCCCTGACGGCATCCGATACAACGACATGCTGATGATGTCGAATGCTGATTTGAAAAGCGTGGCAAAGGAATTCAATATCAGCATCCAGAGTGGCCAGATACAAGAGGAATGGCTCCATAGTTATTTGTTCCCACTACCAAAGCCTAATAAAGACCACTCGAAGATCTGCGGCTACAGAATCATCTCGATGCAGAATACTGTTGGCAAACTTTTGGAAAAAATTGTCGCACAAAGATTGACCACCTACTTGGAACTACATGATAAGTTCCCACCAACACTTGGAGGGTACAGGTTAAATAAAGAGACATGGTTCAATGCTGCAGTTTTCGCCTACGATGTGTACGAGGGATTTCAGATTCAAGAAGAGACATGTGCGGCAGTGTTGGACTTAGAAGATGCCTACAATAAAGTACCATACGATTATTTAATGCAATTACTGCTTAAACTAGAAGTTAATCCTATTCTGATCCGCTGGATTGCTGCGGTCCTGTTCCAGAGAAAGATTGTACTAAGATGTGGTAGCTGGTCCTCAGAACCGCAAACGATATGTCCAGGCTTGCCACAGGGATCACCGCTATCACCAGTCTTATTCAACGTTTATACGGTGATGATCACTGAGCAGCAGTTGAATGGAAGGGGAGGACTTTGTCATTTGCTGATGACATTTTTGATTTATCGACGAGGGCGTGATAGACAGGAGATCGCCAGCACTATGCACAAAGAACTCGATCGAATTGCCGCCTGGTGTGATGGTTCCAATGCCTATGTCAATCCTTCGAAGGCATCAGTGTCATGGTTCTCTTTGAACAATCACATTGTCAAGTCGGACTTACCAGAAGTGAAAATGCGTGATAATGTATTGATCAGAACCAACGTTATGACGTTTCTCGGGGTGAGGTTCGATCGCAGCTTGTCATTCAGGGAACACGTTGACCATGTGATAACAAAAGCACGCAAAGGTCTATCTGCAATGAGGATTATGGCTGCTTCCAACATTGAGCAAAGACTACTAATACTTCTATTCTACGGTCTGGTCCTTTCCCCCATTGAATACGCTCTGGCCATCCTCACTGTCAGTGCTACCCAGATTGAACGACTCGAAAAGGTGCAAAATGAAGCCATGCGCATTATTTTGGGATGTACTAGAGACACATCCTGTGGAGCAATGAGGTATCTACTTGACTTTCCAACAATGAACCAAAGGATCAGGATGTGGAGGGCTCGGGCATATCTCAAAATATGTGCTGATAAGAAACACCCACTGCATCAAGCGCTTTTTAGTGAAAAGGGCGACAGACTGAAGAGGGGGAAATCGTGGCTAGGTCGGGCAGAAGATGTTATTAGGCAAATATGCAGCCTAACCGACATCATACCTGGTGCAGAATGGATACCTGTGCCTCAGGCGTTTATTTGTACATTTTCCTGTATTGTCACACTCAACAGGCGATGTAGAGAAGAGAATCCCGTTGCTGTTAATGCAGAGGTCAACGCTCTCATCGGTGAAAATTCAGACGAAGCAGATGCAATAATCTATACAGACGGATCCGTTACACGCCAAAGAAGAAGCGCATGGGCATTTACAGCACGCTCAGCGGGCAGAACAGTCAAAGAAGCCAACGGCGCCTTCTCCATGACAACCAGCAGCATGACGATGGAGGTGATGGCAGTGACACAAGCGCTTGCCTGGCTTGAAACACAGAAATACACCCGCGTGTGTATACTCAGTGATTCAATGAGTATGATCCGGAGGGTTCAGGCAGGTTCAGTGCGAAGACAATGGCTTGAATCATTACAGAAGTCCACTGTCCGTGGAGTCACCTTTATTTTTGTTCCGGGACACGCAGGCGTCGATGGAAATGAAAGAGCTGACAGGTTGGCTGGATCCGCTATCACTACCGACGGTCAGCCTATGGATCATGCTGATATTATCAATGCCCTCAGAGAAATGGGAAGGATAGACGACTTTGGTGGCAGTGAATCCACATCACTCGCCAGAATGGCAGACTTGGGAATTAAGATCGGCACAGCAAAAAACGAGACGCACACCAGCTACGCCAGAAGACTTGTTAATCAACATAGAACTGGTACTATTAGCCATCGGACGTTGGGGTTCATACTGAGGGGAGGATCTGAGCACCTATGGACATGTCCGGAGTGCAATGAGGATAACCCAACTAACTAACTAACTAACTAACTAACTGTAGTATTGTTTGTATCCTTGTCATTGTTTGTATCCTTGTTATTGTTTGTATCTGTAGTATTGCTTGTATCTGTATTATTGTTTGTATCCTTGTTATTGGATGTATCTGTACTATTGTTTGTATCTGTGATATTGTTTGTATCTCTTGTATTGTTTGTATCTGTATTATTATTTAATTTTAGTACTGTTTGTATCTGTAGTATTGTTTGTTTGTTTTTTAGTCTGAAGTATTGTTTATATATGTTCTATTGTTTCTATCTGTAGTATTATGTATTTCTGAAGTACTGTTTATCTGTTGTTTCCTTTGACAGTAGTTTTGTTTTGTCTGTTGTATTATTTAGCTGCAGTATTGTTTGTCTGTTGTATTGTTTTTTGTTATAATATATGCAGTTTTCATAAACTAAATTAGAGGATGACAAGTATCTGTTGGGGAACATGTGCAGTTTTTAGAAACTATTTTAGAGCATGACAAATATCTTTTGGAGTACATGTGCAGTTTTTAGAAACTATTTTAAAGGATGTTAACCATTTGAAATAAAAATAAATCTCATTATTTTTGTTTTCACTTTCCTGGCAGGAACAAAAGTCTGTCTTCAAAGGTAATGTTACCAGGGAACAGACAAGTGGTTGCAGAGAAAGTAAGGTTCCAGGAATAGACTGGAGCCGTCAGCTGGAAACAGAAAGACTGGCAGCACAGCCACATCTTCTCTACACACAGCAGTGGCAACAAAATCAGATATTGGTAGGTTTCTATGACAACAGAATCTGATGTTGGTGGGTTTCCATGACAATGGCAGTCAGTTAGTCATAAAACTATGAATGGTGTTTTGTCATATACAGCAGCAGTTATCATCGTCAGCGTCATCATTAAGTAGCAGCTCCTTTACAAAACATTGCTCCCATCACAGCCTACATAAAAGAAACACTGTCCATCACCAGCTCTTCCACCTCATGCATTTTACCGCCCCATGTGTCTTTGATTTCCTGTGCCCATATTCCTTTTGGTTGGTCACTATGTAGCTTATCCAGTACAATTCCCTCCCCTAAGTTATTTCAAAGCAACAGCAGTCATTGAGTCGTAAAACTATGAAATGTATGTTTTCCTATAAAACAGATTAAGTGTGGCATAAAACTATGAAATGTATGTTTTCCTATAAAACAGATTAAGTGTGGCATAAAACTATGAAATGTATGTTTTCCCGTACAACAGGGTCAGTGAGTTATAAAACTGTGAATTGCATGTTTTCGCATACAACAGGGTCAGTGAGTTATAAAACTGTGAATTGCATGCTTTCCCATACAACAAAGTCAGTGAGTCATAAAAGTGTGAATCGTATGTTTTCATGTAAATAAAAAAGTGTCTCCTATCTTCAGCATGCACTAACAGATGATGGCAGAAGTGAAATTAAAAACTAAAAGTTCAGCATCATGCAAAAGCTGCTGATATCTTCAACATCACGCAAAAGCTGCTGATATCTTCAACATCATGCAAAAGCTGCTGATATCTTCAACATCACGCAAAAGCTGCTGATATCTTCAACATCACGCAAAAGCTGCTGATATCTTCAACATCATGCAAAAGCTGCTGATATCTTCAACATCACACAAAAACTGCTGATATCTTCAACACCATGCAAAAACTGCTGATATCTTCAACATCACACAAAAGCTGCTGAAATCTTCAAAATCATGCAAAAGCTGCTGAAATCTTCAACATCATGCAAAAGCTACTGATATCTTCAACATCATGCAAAAGCTGCTGATATCTTCAACATCACACAAAAGCTGCTGATATCTTCAACATCATGCAAAAGCTGGTGATATCTTCAACATCACGCAAAAGCTGCTGATATCTTCAACATCACACAAAAGCTGCTGATATCTTCAACATCACGCAAAAGCTGCTAATATCTTAAACATCATAAAAAATGTTCATGTTTATGTTTATTCGAAGGATCAGCATCATAGCACATGGATGTAACCCAAAAGTGCTCCATTCTACTTCTAACTCAAGCCTGAGTCTGAAGTATCTCAGCACAGTGCACGAACTCAGTTGCACCCACGAGGATCCTGACCTGAAATACTTTGGGTAGATTTTTTTTAAACTACAAATTTTGCCTTGGCAGTGCCATTAACTATTTGAGTCCCAGGGGGTTTAGCATCACAGGCCCAGGGGGTAGTAAAGAAAGTAATAAAATCCCCGCATCATGCGTTCATTGGGTGTCTAGGTAGGAACCTATGAACGTATGATGCGTTCCTTGGGACTCAAAGAGTTAAGCTACTAGGCTACTCTTTACGATTTCAAACTGCTAATGGATTTTTTTACATGCACAACAATACACACTGGTGTATGATATGACTACCCAGAGACCAGAGGAATTTACTAGAAGTCTATGTAAAAAAATCATAGCCTTCACCGGGGCCTGAACCCAGGATCTGCAACACTCGAGGCGGACACCATGCCTCGAGACCACTCATATTGATATCTTTAACGTCAAGCAAAAACTACAATTATCTCAAATGTCATGTAAAAACTGCTGATATTTTCAATGCCATGTAAAAATTACTGATATCTTCAATGTCATGTAAAAACTACTGATATCTTTAATGTCATGAAAACTACTAATATCTTCAAGATTAGGCAAAAACTACTGATATCTTTAACATCAAGCAAAAACTACTGATATCTTCATCAAGCCAAAACCACTGATATCCCATTAACAAGGAAAAGTGTCCAGTGTTATGTGTCTTTAGGTGAGAGAACCCAGACAATGAACATGCTACTAGAAAATTGAACTAGGTCTCTGGAAATGTGGATGTTTAGATGAATTTTTCCATAGAAGTAAAAATAATTAAATACATAGCATTTAGAGTTCTGAGATGACAAGAGAGTTAAAAAAAAAAAAAAGACAAGGCAAATATTTCAGCCACCTTAACAAAATATAGCTCTTTTGAAACTCAGTCTCATGGGGAAGTAAAAGGCAAGAGAGAGGAGAGGTAGACAGCATCAAAATATGTAAAGTACATCAGCTGATAGACTGTAGAGCAAGTACAAGAGACAGAGAGTATCGCAGATCCACTGCATTCAACAGTATTTGTGGAAATAGCACTTGATTGATTTATATTTCCCTAACCAAAAGCACTCAGTGGGTCATACAATTATGAATGTTATTCAAGCCATATAGAGCAAACAATAATCTTATACCTAGTTTATACAGACAATATAATCTTGTACTTAGTTCATACAGACAATATAATCTTGTACTTACATCATACAGAAAAAATAATCTTATACATAGTTCATACAAACAATATAATCTTTCACTTAGTTCATACAGACAATATAATCTTTCACTTAGTTCATACAGACAATATAATCTCTTACTTATTTCATACAGACAATATAATCTTGTACTTGGTTCATACAAACAATATAATCTTTCACTTAGTTCATAAAGACAATATAATCTTTTACTTGATTCATACAGACAATAAAATCTTTTACTTGATTCATACAGACAATATAATCTTTTACTTGGTTCTTACAGACAATATAATCTTTTACTTGGTTCATACAGACAATATAATCTTTTACTTGGTTCATACAGACAATATAATCTTTTACTTGGTTCATACAGACAATATAATCTTTTACTTGGTTTATACAGACAATATAATCTTTTACTTGGTTCTTACAGACAATATAATCTCTTACTTAGTTCATACAGACAATATAATCTTTTACTTAGTTTATATAGACAATATAATCTTTTACTTGGTTCATACAGACAATATAATCTTTTACTTGATTGATACAGACAATATAATCTTTTACTTGGTTCATACAGGCAATATAATCTTTTACTTGGTTCATGCAGACAATATAATCGTTTACTTGGTTCATACAGACAATATAATCTTTCACTTAGTTCATACAGACAATATAATCTTTTACTTGGTTCATACAGACAATATATTCGTTTACTTGGTTCATACAGACAATTTAATCTTTCACTTAGTTCATACAGACAATATCATCTTTTACTTGGTTCATACAGACAATGTATTTTTTTACTTGGTTCATACAGACAATATAATCTTTTACTTGGTTCATACAGACAATATAATCTCTTACTTGGTTCATACAGACAATATAATCTTTCACTTAGTTCATACAGACAATATAATCTTTTACTTGGTTCATACAGACAATATAATCTTTTACTTGATTCTTACAGACAATATAATCTTTTACTTGGTTCTTACAGACAATATAATCTTTTACTTGGTTCATACAGACAATATAATCTTTTACTTGATTCATACAGACAATATAATCTTTAACTTGGTTCTTACAGACAATATAATCTTTTACTTGGTTCAAACAGACGATGTATTCTTGTACATTGTTTATACAGACAATATAATCTTTTACTAAGTTCATACAGTTTTACATAATATTGGCTTGGATTGCACCTTGATTTCTAAAAACAATAAAAAAACAAAACAAAAACAACAACAAAACTTTTAATTACTTGTTCTTTTATAACAGAAAAGAAAGCTAGGACCTGGTTTGTATGAAATCAAAGACTTCATTCAATTGGCTAATGAAAAACCTAGAAGTGAAAGAAGATTGTGTGGAAATCAGGCTCCTAGATTTGTGAAAAATACAAAGGTATGTCTGCTAATTGTTAATGTTATAATGAGAACCATGTCAGCAATGCTGGACTCATATACTACGTTTTACCACTGCAAAGAGAGGCTCCTGATATTCTGCAAATTTGCATATTTTGTCTCTGACATATCTGTTAGTTCTATTTTCTAGATAACTAATTCAGAAAATGCATCTGTATCATTTACATTCAAAAGCATTAATCCTCCTTTTCATTTGCACAGTGAAAGTAACTCTCACATCTGTAAACGAAAAATAGACAGTACCAGTGATTTGTATACATTGACCTTAACTGCAGTTCTGATTTTGCTCTTCCATATAATATTCAGCTGGGACATCTTGGCTGTTGCCATATCAAGCCTTGCCTTGATCTCTGTGGTACAAGTGCCATCATTACATATATGGGAGCCGAGATATTTAAACGTTTCATCTTCTTCTAGCTTTTTTCCCTTTTATCTGTATGTTAGTAGGTACTTGATTATTGTAGCTGTTAACCAAAATTTTGCTTTTCTCTGCATTAATTACAAGACAATTACCATACTTTGGCCAGACCAGAGCAAGTGATTATTCTACAACTTAAAACAGGACACAATCGACCTTGCAGCCAAATGTACATAAAATTTAAGATTAGTGAATCAGCAATGTGCACTTGTGGATTGGCACCTGAGATTACAGATCACTTCCTCCAAGACTGTCCCAAATACATGTCAAGGCAAAACTTCTGGCCAAGAGAAACACTGGTGCAAGCTGAACCTCACTGGTCGCTTAGTGAATTACAAAAGACTAGAGACAATATTGCAGATACAGATCTTTTTCAAGCGAAGAAAAGAAGAAGGAAACAAGAAGAAGATGAAGAAGAATTTTATTTTAGACTGTTCTGTTATCATCTCCATAACTGTAGATTATTGCATAATCATTTCTATAGCTGTAGACTGTTCTATAAGTATAAACTATTCTACTAAGATTTCAATTTCGGTTGACATCCATTTCTTTTTTGCAACTCTATGGGTTGGTGGGATTGTCTCTTTTGATGTTTGCTGAATTGACTCACGCAACATATCCCACTGTTCATCAATAGTCTGTATAATTTCCATTGCATTATACCGGTTTTGTACAGTGACATTGTACTGTTCCTTAATTTCTTTATCCGTTCTAAGAATTCCTAAATTTAACTTGATGTTCTGTGGTGTTTTTCTAATGTTCTTTAGATTTATTTTAATTTTTCCTACAACTGGAACATGGTCACTAAAGCATTCTGCCCCTGGTCTAGTTTTTGCTCCAACTAAGCTGCTCCGGAATCTTCTTGAAATCAAAATGTAATCAATCTGATTGCGGACATTATCACCAGGACTTTTCCAAGTCCACAATCTTCGAGGATGGCGTTTAAACCATTTGTTACCTATTATCATGTTGCACGACTCAGCCCATACTATTAATCTGTCACCTCTCACATTCTTTTCTCCTAGGCCATAGCCACCCGTTATTCCGTACACTTTTTCACTTCCTACTTTCGCGCTGAAATCTCCAAGTACCATTGTTACTTCACAATTTTTGCATTGATTAACAGCCATGTCTAACTCGTCATAAAATGCTCAATATCATCCTCTGAACTATCTGCTGTTGGGGCATAAATCTGTACTAAGTTGATGCCAAACGGTTTGCCGCGAAGTTTTACTAATAGTACTCTATCTGATATTGTCCAAAATCCTTTAACAGTTTTTGAGTTCTTTGGATCCAAAATAATACCAACTCCCTTACTATATTCCTTCCCACCCGAGTAGATAATTCTGTGCTGATCTTAATACTTTTCCCCTGCTCCTGGCCATCACATTTCACTAATTCCTAATATGTTGATGTTCATTCTCTTCATTTCCATCTTGATGTTATCCAGCTTTCCGTTTTGTACGAGTGTTCTGACATTCAATGGACCAATGTTCATGATGTTTCTACCATTTACTTTTTCTACTAATATTGTAAATTATGGCATGTAAATAACTGCATAGAAAGGCAAGATACTGATAAATAGCCGCAACAAACAACAGCCTACCAATATAGAGATCAAAGGGAAGGGGGGGCTAGAAGAAGTTGAAACCCTTAAATACCCCAGGTCCCACATATGTATTGATGTCAATTATATGAAAGAGATCAAAACAAGACTTGATATGGCAGCAGCTGCGATGTCACAGCTGAATACAATTTGGAAGAACGAACGAACGAACAAACAAACTTTATTTTTAAAGGTCACAAATTGGGCACACAGGCCTCTCATACATTCGGCCCTTCCAATAGTTGTGTGCTAACTTGGGTTAACAGCAACCAGCAAGTCGGCCTAGTGTCTAAGGGTACAGTTCACGCTCTCAAGCACAACTCACAAGAAAACTTAAAGACGTAATGTCCACGATGTAAGCACATTGATTGTTACGATCACAGAGGGTATTCACAATTCCTCACACACTCAGCAATGCCAGTGAAGTGATGCAGACTTCTGTCCTGTCTAACATGCAACAAATAGCCTGCCTTTCGCTCACTCCTCAGGTATAACATTGCTCTCCCAGACAGCTTGTACTCGCCATCACTTTATAGACGAGCTGACCGCTACAGTTCTAGGTCTACGGCATCCCGCAACTCTGGGCTCGCTGCACAGATGAACAGGATATCTCCCCTAATCAACTGGACCTCTACTGCTCTATATGGAGCAGACCATCGGCTGACTGGAAACGCCACAATACTTGTTCTCCAGCATGTGCACACAGCACATCAGCCTTGTCGAAGGAACTCTGATGACTGGCAGGACTCCTGGCTCTGAGTCCCCTTCAGCACACAGCTATCGCTGGCATCTCTGCTGTCTTGTTTCACTAGTGATCCTCCCGCTTACATGCGTAGTCACCCAAAACAGTGTCTCTTGAGTAGTCCAGCTCACTTGGCCTGACTTGCCAACTGGACTTCTCTTCCTTCGGCTGCACTCTCGACCAGTATCTTGCGAGTGCTATCCCTCGAATGTTGTCGACTCAATGTTTTGAGTTCTCAACTGCCACTGCTCAACAGTCCACTCAATTTCAGTATATACCCTTGCCTGCCCCTTGTGAGCTGATCGTGCACACGAGACACACGTTGTCACCCCAAACTTCTTCCATGCGACAGCGGCTATCTCGCCCAAGTCATGATACTTAGCCCACACCAGCTAATACTTCGTGAATCCACTAGTCCATCCCTGGCCAGGTCAATTCCAACTTGCCACAAAATTGACTCAACCAACAGATATTTCCTGGCTCAAGTCAACACTGTGCCAAATATTGACACAGGTCATTGGACATTCCTGTGGACTTCCGAAAACACTATTCATACCACATTGTCCCTCTACAATGTTACAGCTCACACAGATCAGTACGCAATACCATCTCCTCCCCCATCCCCAACTGACAACTAACTGAATTAAGTGAGGTTGTCAGTTGTGAAGATAGAAGTTCTGTTGCGAGCTGATTCTATAAATATAATACATTTCTAGGATATGTGATATTTATATCAATATTATTCTCACATATATAACTAGCATTCATTATTCAATAAATTTCATAAACATTGAAACATCGATATAATTACATGACCTCTAAGGTGACACTTCTCTTGTATTCAACCTTGAGAGGAAATCAGCTAGCTGATTCTTTCTTTCATTGATAAACAGCACATCATATGAAAACTTCTGTAAAACTAAAGACCACCACAGGATCCTAGCATTCCTGAATTAAAGATTTACAATGGTTGATGGTCCGTCCAAATGGTGAAACGACACCTGTATAAGTAATGGGCAAACTTGGAGACAGCCTAGTAAATGGCCAATGCTTCCCGTTCCCCGACGCTGTATCTGGTCTCTGCCGGTGTCAGTTTCCGGCTGGCATATAGGACTGGATGCAAAAATCCACTGTGGTCATTTAAGAACACAGCTCCCAGGGTGACATCAGAGGCGTTACATGCAACATGGAAAGGTAAAGATAGATCAGGCAAACGTAACAATGGCATACAAGTGAATGGTTTTTGTAAGTCTTGTAATGCTATTGCACATTGTTCTGTCCATTTTATCTTGATTGGCATATTTTCCTAGTTAACGAAGACAGTGGAGCTGTGATGATTGAGTAGTGTGGGATGAATTTCAAATAAAAATTTCCTAAACCCAATAAGGCTCTTACTTCTTTCTTCATTCTCGAAACAGAGCATTTCATGACTTTCTTCATGAAACCAATTTCTTTTTAACCAACGCTGGATGGCTGTTCGACAACTCGCATTTGTGCACTGCCACTGTGGTCTTGCCTGAACTGCCTGTCACAATACTGTCAAATGTGGCCAGTATTCTACAGTTTTGACTGCGATTTTCTACTGGACTGGCAGTGGATATTTGTTCATCCTTCCAGTACTTTCCAGGTAGCAGATGTGGCAGATGCATTTAGAGTTTGCCATTTTTATCCACTTTCTCAACTGTCTCCTTAACTGCCTGACAACAAGACGCTGCTTCCGTCTCTTTATGCTCTGGTCTGTCTACCTTCAGGACGTAGTCTGCCTTTCGTAAGGTAGGATCTGCTTTCTGCTTGTCACTGAAATTAGACTGATTTTTTGCTCGTTTTTCTGGACTGGTTATCCCAGCCTGAATGACCACTTTCCTTTGGACAGAATTGTTGCCTTTATGTAGTCTGGCCTCTTGGCTCTCACGCACTAGCTGTGCTCTTGTAGCAACAACATTGGCTGTGTTAAGATGCTTCTCGTACCACTCTTCAGTCTCCTTCCCACTAGGTATGGTGGTTCCTTTGACTGATCCCACCAACACATCAGCTGCTGGATGTTTCAATACACATACCTCTATCAAACCCTGAAAATGACAACAGTTTATATAGACTTTTGCAACAGCATATTTCTGCCACCAAAAGTACAACATCTTATACTTTTGCCCAAGTACGCCAACTTTGGTACTAGGTACTTTGCAACTCCAGTCACGTTTGTGCCTGTGTCTCTAGCAAATGATACCACAACATCCAGCTTAAGAATGGAGGTGGAGGCAGTCACTGCAGCTTTCCGCTGGTAAGAGAACACGATACACACACACATCGTGATTGTAACTGACTTAGAAAGCATGCTGAGGAAGATCAGGACAGGCATGTTTCGTGCTGAGTGGCATGCTTCGCTGCGGAGGACACGGGTGATGAGTATTGTCTGGATTTTTTTTTCACCGGGTTCACCGGTGTGTTGGGAAATGAACAGGCGAACAGACTGGCTGACTTTGCAAAACTTGATGGAATACTGATATATGATAAGGCAGATGTGTACAGTTCGGAGGAGCAGATGGATCACCACAGTCTGGTGAGGTTGATGCAGAGGGAAGTGACGAGAGGTTCTGTCAAATGTTCAAGGCTCAGAGGAAAGGCAGGAGGGACGTTTAATCAGAATGCTACTGGCACCCTTAGTATCAGAACTCTTTGCTGGCTGCTGTAGATGGGGATGGAGCGCTTATGGGAATTTACCAAGTGCTGTGATGTCGGTTCTTGAATCAAATCAGATCAATCAAATCAAATCTTTCTTTGGGCTTTGTAATTTTGCCATGGAATTGCCACTTAGGCTTCTGACCTTTAGGAGGCAACTTCACTTGCTGACTTGCTGCTGCTGGGAAAAGTTCTCCTGTACTGTATGGGTTTACCTGGATGAGCAATAATCTACTGCTCTCCCAGAAACATCATTTCCTCTAGCGTTTGCAGCTTTCTCTACTTGAAAGAAATCAAACAAGTCTCTGCTACATGAAGATAATACCTTATCTCTAAGTATTAGGTCAACAAGTTTATCAAATGATTTCCCAATACTCACTAATGCTAACCACCTGAAAAAGAAGGTTTTAATGTTAGCAATAAATGCAGCAAAAGACATAGCATTAGCTAGTAAGGCATCATGAAAGGGCTGCATATAAGCCCTTTAGTCAGTTGCTTGAAGACTAGCAACTTTTTTTTATAAATCATGCAGGCGTGAGATCCATTGTAATTCAGGAATACCTGAACACCTATGTGCTTCTACAAATCTTTCAATGTAGATCATTCAATTCATCATCAGGTTTTAGAAAGGGACATTTGTGTTTATATTTCCCCACATCTTCAATTGAGTGGTTCGAACCCATTTCTTTATTTAGCTCTTCCAACTTTGCTATCTCTTTTTCCTTTTCTGTAATGGCTAGTTTAGTTATCTATGGCAGCTTTCTCTGCTATCTCTTTCAACCTAGCTTCTGCAAAGCTTAGAACCTCTTCGGACTTGAGTCCCAACTCCTTAGCCATGCTGACAGACTCAGCAAAAGACATTTCTACTATTGATGATGATGATGAAATGTAAATGAATGACGGACGCCACGAGACACTACAATAAAAGCGATTACCTTTAGGATAACAAGATCCCGAATAAACAAGCTATATATGACAGTGAATTATACATTCAGGTAAAATAGACAAAAAGCACAAATGATAATCACAACCGATCACAACCGATAACAATCAATACATACAGGACTGTTAACACCACCTGACGCATACAAACTAGCTACTACAGTCTATGAAGTGATTGTTACGACTAACAGTACGTTCTAAGACAGAAATAACCAAAAGACAGCCCTAAATTATGCATCACAACAATGATCCTAAATAGAAGCTCTCCTCCCAACCGCCCACCTATCAAACACAAAATGCAAATCAGATCTCAGGCATACCAAATATAGAACATGGCAAGACAATGTAAATAATGCAATAAAACATTACACAATTTACAATTACATACCCGTAATGTCGGACAGTGTAAATAATGCAATAAAACATTACACAATTTACAATTACATACCCATAATGTCGGACGGTGTAAATAATGTAATAAAAGATTACACAATTTACAATTACATACCTGTAATGTCGGACGGTGTAAATAATGTAATAAAAGATTACACAATTTACAATTGCATACCCATAATGTCGGACGGTGTAAATAATGTAATAAAACATTACACAATTTACAGTTACATACCCGTTAATGTTGGATGTTTGTATGCATGCATACATACATACGGACAGAAAGACTGACACACAGACACACACACACATAAATAGACACACACAGACATACACACACACACTCACTCACTTACTCACGCACGCACACACACACACACACACAGGCACACACACACACATGCACACACACACACAGAGAGACACACATGCACACAGACACACACACACATACAGACAAACACAGACACACACACACACACACACACAAGTGCACACACACACACACACACACACAGACACACACACACACAGACACACACACACACAGACACACACACACACACACACACACATACACACATACATACATGAGCAAAATCAACATAGCAGTAAATGTCAATATACACAGATCACTGGTATTCTCTGTCTTCTTATACTGATGTGAGAGTTGACTCTCACTGTGGAAACGGAACAGATGATTCAGGTTTTTGGACATTCCTGCTATAGATGAATCCTAGGAATTAGCTATTTAGAACATGAAACTAAAAAATATGTCAGAAGGAAAATAAAGAAATTCCCACAACATCTGGAGTCTCTTGTGAAATGGCATCAGGGGCGTCTTCTGGTTGTGGTGAAATGTCACAACTAGTTTGGTTCAGGCACATGGTGAGACAGGATTCAATTGCAAAGATTATACTTCAAGTAACACTGCGGGGTAGTCAAAGAAGAGTGGGGAGGGGGAGAGAAGAACCAGGAATGACCATATAAAGAAATGGACAGGACTAAATGATTATACACTTATTCAACAATCGGAAGACACAGAAAGATAATGGGTTTTATGTGCTAGTGTTTCCATTGATAACCTCCATGACCCTAACAGGTCAAGGGTTCTGTGATATTATGTGTCTATTATACTACTGACATTTCCATGACTAAAGATTGTACTAATATTTCTATGACTGACCTGTTGTCAGAAAATAACTACAATCATTCACTGATCATGTCTGTATCCTGTTTGTTACCAGGATTGTGCCCCAGCTCCAGGGACTTATGGATGTCATGTTGTTGTTGTTGTTACTGTTGTTGCCAAAGTTGTGAATCAGGTCCAGAGACTTATCAACATCATATTATTGTTTCTATTGTTGTTGTTTTTTTTAGGGTTGTGCCCCAGGTTGAGGGATTTATGGATGTCATGTTATTGTTGTACCAGGGTTGTGCCCCAGGTTGAGGGATTTATGGATGTCATGTTATTGTTGTACCAGGGTTGTGCCCCAGGTTGAGGGATTTATGGATGTCATGTTATTGTTGTACCAGGGTTGTGCCCCAGGTTGAGGGATTTATGGATGTCATGTTATTGTTGTACCAGGGTTGTGCCCCAGGTTGAGGGATTTATGGAGGTCATGTTATTGTTGTACCAGGGTTGTGCCCCAGATTGAGAGACTTATGGATGTCATGTTATTGTTGTACCAGGGTTGTGCCCCAGATTGAGAGACTTATGGAGGTCATGTTGTTGTTGTACCAGGGTTGTGCCCCAGGTTGAGTGAATTATGGAGGTCATGTGGTTGTTGTACCAGGGTTGTGCCAAAGATTGAGAGACTTATGGAGGTCATGTTGTTGTTGTACCAGGGTTGTGCCAAAGATTGAGAGACTTATGGAGGTCATGTTGCTGTTGTTGTACCAGGGTTGTGCCCCAGGTTGAGTGAATTATGGAGGTCATGTTGTTGTTGTACCAGGGTTGTGCCAAAGATTGAGAGACTTATAGAGGTCATGTTGTTGTTGTACCAGGGTTGTGCCCCAGGTTGGGAGACTTATGGAGGTCATGTTGTTGTTGTCAGGATTGTGCCCCTGGTTGAGAGACTTATGGAGGTCATGTTGTTGTTGTACCAGGGTTGTGCTCCAGATTGAGATACTTATGGAGGTCATTTTATTGTTGTACCAGGGTTGTGCCCAATATTGAGAGACTTATGGAGGTCATGTTGCTGTTGTACCAGGGTTGTGCCCCAGATTGAGAAACTTATGGATGTCATGTTTTTGTTGTACCAGGGTTGTGCCCCAGATTGAGTGACTTATGGAGGTCATGTTGTTGTTGTACCAGGGTTGTGCCCCAGGTTGAGAGGCTTATGGAGGTCATTTTGTTGTACCAGGGTTGTGCCCCAGGTTGAGAGACTTATGGAGGTCATGTTGTTGTTGTACCAGGGTTGTGCCCCAGATTAAGAGACTTAAGGAGGTCATGTTGTTGTTGTACCAGGGTTGTGCCCCAGATTGACAGACCTAAGGAGGTCATGTTATTGTTGTACCAGGGTTGTGCCCCAGATTGAGAGACTTATGGAGGTCATGTTATTGTTGTACCAGGGTTGTGCCCCAGGTTGAGAGACTTATAGAGGTCATGTTATTGTTGTACCAGGGTTGTGCCCCAGATTGAGAGACTTATGGAGGTCATGTTGTTGTTGTTAGGGTTGTGCCCCAGATTGAGAGACTTATGGAGGTCATGTTGTTGTTGTACCAGGGTTGTGCCCCAGATTGAGAGACTTATGGAGGTCATGTTGTTGTTGTAACAGGGTTGTGCCCCAGATTGAGTGACTTATGGAGGTCATGTTATTGTTTTACCAGGGTTGTGCTCCAGATTGAGTGACTTAAGGAGGTCATGTTGTTGTCAGGGTTGTGCCCCAGGTTGAGAGACTTACGGAGGTCATGTTGTTGTTGTACCAGGGTTGTGCCCCAGATTAAGAGACTTATGAAGGTCATGTTGTTGTTGTACCAGGGTTGTGCCCCAGGTTGAGAGACTTATGGAGGTCAAGTTGTTGTTGTCAGGGCTGTGCCCCAGGTTGAGAGACTTATGGAGGTCATGTTGTTGTTGTCAGGACTGTGCATCAGGTCCAGAGACTTATGGAGGTCATGTTGTTGTTGTACCAGGGTTGTGCCCCAGGTTGAGAGACTTATGGAGGTCATGTTGTTGTTGTCAGGGCTGTGCATCAGGTCCAGAGACTTATGGAGGTCATGTTGTTGTTTTACCAGGGTTGTGCCCCAGGTTGAGTGACTTATGGAGGTCATGTTATTGTTGTCAGGGCTGTGCACCAGATTGAGAGACTTATGGAGGTCTTGTTGTTGTTGTACCAGGGTTGTGCCCCAGGTTGAGTGACTTATGGAGGTCATGTTGTTGTTGTCAGGGCTGTGCACCAGATTGAGAGACTTATGGAGGTCTTGTTATTGTTGTACCAGGGTTGTGCCAAAGATTGAGAGACTTATGGAGGTCATGTTGTTGTTGTATCAGGGTTGTGCCCCAGATTGAGTGACTTATGGAGGTCATGTTGTTGTTGTATCAGGGTTGTGCCAAAGATTGAGAGACTTATGGAGGTCATGTTGTTGTTGTACCAGGGTTGTGTCCCAGATTGAGTGACTTAAGGAGGTCATGTTGTTGTCAGGGTTGTGCCCCAGGTTGAGAGACTTATGGGGGTCATGTTGTTGTTGTACCAGGGTTGTGCCCCAGGTTGAGAGACTTATGGGGGTCATGTTGTTGTTGTACCAGGGTTGTGCCCCAGATTGAGTGACTTATGGAGGTCATTTTGTTGTTGTACCAGGGTTGTGCCCCAGGTTGAGTGACTTAAGGAGGTCATGTTATTGTTGTACCAGGGTTGTGCCCCAGATTGAGTGACTTATGGAGGTCATGTTATTGTTGTACCAGGGTTGTACCCCAGGTTGAGTGACTTATGGAGGTCATGTTGTTGTTGTACCAGGGTTGTGCCCCAGATTGAGAGACTTATGGAGGTCATGTTGTTGTTGTACCAGGGTTGTGCCCCAGATTGAAAGACTTATGGAGGTCATGTTGTTTTTGTACCAGGGTTGTGCCCCAGGTTGAGTGACTTATGGAGGTCATGTTGTTGTTGTCAGGGCTGTGCACCAGGTCCAGGGACTTATGGATGTCATGTGCTAGAAGACAACACAAAGAAATCTGTCCAGGTGCCCAGATCAAGATCAAAACATGATAACAAAGACAGGACTGCTGCTTCTGTTGTATGTAAAGATTATTTGTTTTAACCTATGTATTTGCTATAACTTAGGTATTTAACCTATGTATTAGCTATAACTTAGGTATTTAACCTATGTATTTGCTATAACTTAGGTATTTAACCTATGCATTTGCTATAACTTAGGTATTTAACCTATGTATTTGCTATAACTTAGGTATTTAACCTATGTATTTGCTATAACTTAGGTATTTAACTTATGTATTTGCTAAAACTTAGGTATTTGTTTTAACTTATGTAAGTGGAAAGTAAAGGACCTTTTTCCAACTGGCACTCGGTAGGTGATGTGGTCAACACCGTGCTGGCCACCTTTACTTCCCAGGACAACACCTGGTACTTATTTGAGACTAGGTCATTTTTGAAAAATAAATAAAAATAAAGTCTTAATCCATCAGAACCTGAATTGATGACTTTCTGATGTAAAGATTATTTGTTTTGAGTATTAACCTAGCTGTATTTAACCATGTATTGCTATAACCACGTATTTTAACCTATGTATTTGCTATAATAAGTATTTAACCTATGTATTTGCTATAACTTAGGTATTTAATATTATTTGCTATAACTTAGGTATTTATGTATGTTTTGCTATAAGAGTATAACCTATGTATTTGCTATAACTTATGTACCTATGTATTTCTATAACTTAAGATTTAACCTATGTATTTGCTATAACTTATGTATGTTGTCAAAACCTATATGTATTTGCTTAACTTAGGTATTTTATGTATTTGCTAAAACTTAGGTATTTAACCTATGTATTTGCTATAACTTAGGTATTTAACCTAAGTATTTGCTATAACTTTGTATTTAACTTATGTATTTGCTATAACTTAGTATTTAATTTGTATTTATTTGTTGGAAAGTAAAGGACCTATTTCCAACTCGCACTCGGTAGGTGATGTGGTCAACACCGTGCTGGCCACCTTTACTTCCCAGGACAACACCTGGTACTTATTTGAGACTATGTCATTTTTGAAAAATAAATAAAAATAAAGTCTTAATCCATCAGAACCTGAATTGATGACTTTCTGATCTGCAGGTGAGTTTCTAGCTGCTACACCATGGCTGCCCACGAATTATTTTTTTAAATTATAACTTATGTATTTTTCAAAAGAGATATATTTGTTATAACTTATGTATTTTTCAAAAGGGATATATTTGTTATAACTTATGTATTTGTCAAAAGAGATATATTTGTTATAACTTATGTATTTTTCAAAAGAGATATATTTGTTATAACTTATGTATTTGTCAAAAGAGATATATTTGTTATAACTTATGTATTTGTTAAAAGAGATATATTTGTTATAACTTATGTATTTTTCAAAAGAGATATATTTGTTATAACTTATGTATTTGTCATAAGGGATATATTTGTTATAACTTAAGTATTTGTCAAAAGAGATATATTTGTTATAACTTATGTATTTGTCAAAAGGGATATATTTGTTATAACTTATGTATTTGTCAAAAGAGATATATTAGTTATAACTTATGTATTTGTCAAAAGGGATATATTTGTTATAACTTATGTATTTTTCAAAAGAGATATATTTGTTATAACTTATGTATTTGTCAAAAGGGATATATTTGTTATAACTTATGTATTTGTCAAAAGGGATATATTTGTTATAACTTATGTATTTGTCAAAAGGGATATATTTGTTATAACTTATGTATTTGTTAAAAGAGATATATTTGTTATAACTTAATATTTGTCAAAAGGGATATATTTGTTATAATCTATGTATTTTTCAAAAGGGATATATTTGTTATAACTTATGTATTTGTCAAAAGGGATATATTTGTTATAACTTATGTATTTATCAAAAGGGATATATTTGTTATAACTTATGTATTTATCATAAGGGATATATTTGTTATAACTTATGTATTCGTCATAAGGGATATATTTGTTAAAATGTATGTATTTGTCATAAGGGATATATTTGTTATAACTTATGTATTTGTTATAAGGGATACTTTTGTAAAAACTAATGTATTTATTGTAACTTATTTATTTATTATTAATGTTTTTATAATAGCTTAAATTTTTTTTAATTAACTAATGTGTTTGTTATTATTTATGTATTTATGTTTTTCATATTGATTATGACTGTGCTACAACATATTTATTTGCAATATCTTATGTGTTTGTTGTTATATAATGAATGTATTTTAAAATTATCTACAGGCTAATACTCATATGTATTCTACTTGTACTCTTGACGTTATCACTAGTACTTCTGTATTTTCAACTCTGTCCTCAATGTTTGTCACTAGTACTCTTGTGTTTTTCACTAATACTTCTGTGTCTGTCACTAGTACTCTGTCACTAGTACTTCTGTGTTTTTACTAGTACTTCTGTGTTTTTACTAGTACTTCTGTGTTTTTACTAGTACTTCTGTGTTTTTACTAGTACTTCTGTGTTTTTACTAGTACTTCTGTGTATGTGACTAGTACTCTTGTGTTTGTCACTAGAACAGACTAGAACTTCTGTGTTTGTGCCGCCGACCCCAACTGGATTTACACTTATATAGTGAGTGGCTGGCTTTGAATCCTAACACTGCACACCCACTTGAGAACTCGGACTAATATCTGAGCTATGCTGATCCCAGATACAGTCCTGGATAACCAAGAAAACAGCAAAAGTGGCTCGTACAGTTAAATGAAAATAGCTGTACTCGTATCCACAGGAGTAAGAAAATGAATAAGCTATCAAGATGTATCCAATGAAATAATGTCAAGATATACAGTTAACCCCTCAGAACTTTCTCCTCTCCTAGTATTAATATATAACAAAAGCCCCCATCAAGTGATTGACATAATGTGAGCTGAGGTTAACTAATATGTACCAAGAAAACGAACGAACGAACAACAAGATTTAAGCCTAAGTACACAATTTATTAAACTATTTTATAACCTGAATAAAAATTTAGTCTTAAAAATTTTTTTTCTTAAATTGAATAATATTCATCTTGCAATCACAAAAGATAATAGCTCAGTGATGGTAATGAGTTAATTCAGTGAGCTCAGTAAATGCATATAATAGTAGAGTGAGGATGGTGTTATGATAATGATATTTCTTAGAAATAAAAATGTTAACTTTATAAACCTCAGACAGGTCTCAGGTTGAGACTGCTTATCTTTTCCCCGCTTGATGTCCTCCTAATTCAATTAGATCATTACACTCAGACCGTCTGCACAGAATAGATGCCAACTGGTCCCTGCCACATGCAGGAATTAGGCAAATTTTAACAATTTGCCAAAAAGACTCACACAACTAGGATACTTTCTAATGTAGCTTCTTTATTTCTTGCTGGCCGCAGTCTGAATTGAACAAGGTTTGTGACTAGTACCTCTGTGTGTATTACTAGTACCTCTGTGTCTGTGTCTAGTACCCATGTGCTTGTGACTGGTACTTCTGTGTGTGACAACATGATCTGTGGCTTCAGAACATGGTTTTTCCTAACCTAATTTTTGTCTCTATATTTTAAGTTATAGAGGAAATATGCTCCTGGGCTGTAACCTAAATCTAGGTCGATACAGAGCAAAGCTATTTTAATTTCCCTGGACTGCAGTTGATATCAAACACTCAGACTCTTAAACAGTGATAAGGTGTTAAGCATACAGATGAGACTGAGCAGGTAAACTTAGTGGCACCATTGAAATGGAAAGTGCAGACCACCTAAACTAAGGTGTCATGTTATTAATTATAATTCTTGAAACCATCCATTCTTTGCAGACAGTCTGAGTGTAACGATCTACTTGAAGCAGCTAGGACAACAAACTGAAAAAGTTGCAGTCTCATCCCGAGAGCTGTTACGTTCCAATGAATTATCACCATCATAACACCATCCTCACTGTAATGGGCGATATTTTCACCCTGATTCACTTCGATGAGGTACAAGGTGGAAGAGAAGAAGAAGAAGAAGAAAAAGATTATGAAGGTTGTGGGGGAAAGCCCAAGATTAACAAGTATACCGAGAGAAGCCAGATACTCGGAGTAAACGAGGTTTTCAAGATAGGTTATGACCACGAATTATCACGGGGAACCCAATGATAATGACCACAGATGCCATGTGGAACCCAAGAACAACCATGTGTTGCCACGTGGAATGAACACTGGGTATAAGGCAAGACCATAGTCTGATCAGTTAGTATGTGTTGACTGTCGAGCGAAAGGACGGGAGAGTGATCGAGAAAATGACAACGTGAGACTGATTGCTGTGAGAGGAAGATCAGACGACGACATCCATTGTAGCCAGGACCAGCCAGGCAATTCTGTATGAAGTCAATGAGAATAACCAGATCCATCTGTGACGAACTCTGGTCAATGATTGTGTGAGAAACCAGCATGTTGGAGTCTGATTGATGTGGTGCGTGCAAGCTGTAAACTAGGACACGGACATGACTTTTGTGTAAGTGATATGTCAATAAAATGTTTCTTACTTCGAAGTCGGTGTCAGCTTGTCCCAGTTATGTCTTCGTAAAGAATGTGTGCTAAGAGCATTCACAGACGAATCATCTCCTAGACAACAGCTTATTGCACTCACTCAACTAGCATATGTACATATCAAACTCATTGACTGAATCATTGCCACCACTGAGCTATTACATTTCAATTACGCAAGATCAGTATCATTCAATTTTTTTTGTTTAGACTATTATTAAAATCTTTTTCATGTTATTATAAATAGATGGGTAAATTGTGTACTTAGGTTCAAGGGTCTTGGTGCATACTAGTTCACCTCAGCTCACTTTAATGTAATCACTTGATGGGGGTTTTGGTTATAAAATAATACCAGGAGTGGAGAAAGTCAGAGGGGTTAACTGTATCTTGATATTATTTCATTGGATACATCTTGATACCTAACTATCTCTTTTCTTACTCCTTTGGATAAAAGTACAACTACTTTCACTTTATTGTCCGAGCCACTTTTGCTGTTTTCTTGGTTATCCAGGACTGTGTGGGATCAAATAAGCTCAGATATTAGTCCAAGCTCACTTGGGTGTGCAGTGTCAATTCAAACCCAATCACTCACTGCATAAGTGGGTATATCCACGTAGAATTGGGGACAATTGAGGCGCTCGCCGGAATAAAAACCTGACACTGTGTATCTCTAGTATCACCGTTTATTACTAATACTACTGTCTTTGTTACTTGTACTCCTGTGTTTTTCACTAGTAATTCTGTGTTTGTTACTGGTCCTCTGGTATTGTCACTAATACCTCATGTTTGTAACTTGTACTCTTGTGTTTGAGACTAGTTCCTCAGTGTTTGTTTCTAGTACCTCTGTGTGTGTAACTGGTACTCTTGTGTTTGAGACTAGTACTTCTATGTATCATTAGTCTCACTATGTTTGTCACTAGTACTGCTGTGTTTGTCATTAGTGCTTCTGTGTTTGTCTGTAGTACTAATGTATTTGTCAGTCATACTTCTGGGTTCTTCATTAGTACTTCTGTGTTAGCCAAGAGTGCTTGTGTGTTTGTTATCTGTACTTTTGTGTTTGTCACAGGTACTTATGTGTTTGTCAGTCCTACTTCTGTGTTTGTCACTAGTACTTTATATTTCTTGCAATTGCCTTGTTTTGTATCACTCGGACTTTTGTGTTTTCTATTCTTAGAATTGTCTATCTGAATGCAAATATTGTGCGTAGTTTTGGTGCTGACAGAATGAAACTGTGGTTTATCTCCAGGGCTCTGGCCTAGGTCCTGGTACCTACAACCTGCATACTAGATACCTCCCACAGAGAAACAAAATAGAGGCAGCCACCATGGGCTGAACAGATTGAAAGGGCATGGCTGGAAAAGAGACAGGTCATTAAGGCAGAAGATTAGGAAGAGTAGCATGTTGCAGTTTCAGCTCCTGGGTGACCTGAAAGACAAAGTCAATAAGACAGTATTGGCTGTCAAGCTATGCGCTAGGCAGGTCAAGAATGGGGAATGGGATGATTACTATATGAAGGTGTGCTCTGAAGGGTCTCTTGCCATATTTTGGCAACTTCATCGGGTGATGAACGGCACTACATGACGTCAGGATATCCCAGACTTTTAAAGCACAGAAAGATGAAGCGGTAAACCTGAGAGTTAAGTTGACACTTTCAGAGTTTTTTGAGAAGGATTAGCTGAGTGATGATTTCAATATTACAACTGAGACCATATGGACAACATACTAGTTCCAAAAGCGCTCAGCCTCACTTTCTCCTGTGTCCTCACGCTTGATAGAAGTTACCGAGAGCAGAATCCCGTTGCTGTCAATGCTGAGGTCTGATCTTATCAGTGACAAGTCAGATGAGACTGATGTGCTGATCTTCACAGACGGGTCCGTTATACGAGGACATAAGAGTGCATGGGCATTTACAGCTTGCTCTTCAGGCAGAACAGTTCAAGAAGTCAGCAGTACCTTCTCCATGACTACCAGTAGCATGACAATGGTGGTGACACAAGCTTTCACATGGCTAGAATCGCAGGATTATTCCCGCGTGTGTGTGCTGAGTGATTCTTTGAGCATGATCTGGTGGGAGAGACGGGCTCGTTATGCAGACAGTGGACTGAGTCATTGCAAAACTCTACTATATGTGCAGTTACCTTCATATTTGTCCTAGATCATGCAGATGTTGTTAACAATGAAAGAGCTGATAGACTGGCAGGTTCCGCATTAATTGCAGATTGTCGGCCCATGGATCATGCAGACATTGTTAGTGCCCTCAGAGAGATAAGAGGTTCTGGGGATTTTGGAAGCAACTTGTCCACATCACTGCTAAGAATACAGGACCAGGGAGTAAAGATCAGAACAGCCAAGCATGAGAAGCATACCGGACGCACAAGAAGTCTTGTCAACCAGCATAGAACTGGCACTGTTAAGGGTATGACGCTGATGAATATATTGAAGGGTGAATCTGAGCATGTATGGACGTGTCCAGAGTACTGTGAAGATAATCTAACTCATAACTTACACATGTCTTTATTTATAACAGAAACTGCATGACTTTATCAATGACAGAAACTACATGACTTTACTTACAATACAAACTACAAGACTTTACTTACAATACAAACTATGTGACTTTACTTACAATACAAACTACATGACTTTACTTACAATACAAACTACAAGACTTTACTTACAATACAAACTATGTGACTTTACTTACAATACAAACTACATGACTTTACTTACAATACAAACTACATGGACTTTACTTACAATACAAACTACATGTGACTTTACCTACAATACAAACTACATGACTTTACTTACAATACAAACTACAAGACTTTACTTACAATACAAACTATGTGACTTTATTAAAAGAAACTACATGACTTTACCAATAAGAGAAACTACATTACTTCATTGATAACAGAAACAACATTATTTTACAGATAACAAACACTACATAACTTCACAGTTAGCAGGAACTACATGACACTAAATTTAATAGACACTACATGACTTAACAGGGAGTCGCTATGGCCTAACAGTCAGATGCTCGCAAGCGGATCGGAAGGTTGTGGCTTCGCTCACTTGTGGAGCCGGACATTTTTCAAAAATGACCTTGACTCCTAGGTTGACCTAACCTTGAGTGGGTACCGGGTGCAGTCCTAGTAAGTAAAGGCGGCCAGCGTGATGCTGACCACATCAGCCATCTTGAGCCGATTGGTCCATAAAAATATAGGTCTAGCCCTATATCCCTATACGCCTAAAAGCGTGGAAAAGGGACCTTTACTTACCTTACTTACATGACTTGACTGATAACAGAAACTACATGACTCTACATTTATCAGACACCACATGACTTTTCTAATTACAGGCACCACATGACTTAACAGTTAGCAGAAACTATATGACTTTAGATTTAACACACACTACATGAGTTTTGCAAATCTGTTCTTGAATTTAAAGAAAACGAAAATAATTTCCACAGATAAAACTGGCTGTCACCCAAAATAATAAATGATGAGGAAATTCAAAATGTCACAAACTTTGAATATCTAGGCTTTACAATAAACAACAATGGAGACTGACGACAGAAATTAAAAGGAGGATGGCCATAGCAATGCAAAGATTGAACAGCCTTAAAAGTCTATGGTTAAGCACCAGAAGGATGATAAAAATTAGAATTTTGAGAGCATGCATCTTCCCTGTGGCTGCTTACGGGTGTGAGTCATGGACTATCTCTCAGTACTTAAGAAAGAGAATAGGGGCTTTTGAGCTGTAAGGCTATAGATAGATTCTCAGAATATCTTGGATAAAGAAGATGAGAAATATTGACATCTTAAAAGATCTGAACATCAACGAAGATTGACTAATAAACAGCACCCTTTCTCGAAAGCTGAAATATTTTGGTCACATCAAGCGCCACAATGGATTGGAAAATATTATAGCAGAAGGCACAGTACCAGGCAGGAGGGTCAGGGGCCGACCGACACGAAGATGGGCACAGGATATAAGTGACTTTTTGAGTCAGTGAAAGTGCATGAGGCGGGAGAGCTGGCGAGAGACCGAGTTTCTTTCAGGCAGACTGTGATGAGAGTGACGTTCTGCAAAGGACCTGCTACATGATGATGATGATGACATGAGTTTTCTAATTACAGCCACTACATGACTTTACAGTTATCTGAAAATACATGACTCTACATTTAACGGACACTACATGAGTTTTCTAATTATAGACACTACATGACTTTACAGTTATCAAAAACTACACGACTCTAGATTTAACATACACTACATGAGTTTTCTCATTATAGCCACTACATGACTTAACAGTTAGCAGAAACTACATGAGTCTTCAATTAATAGACACTACATAAGTTTACTGATAATAGACACTACATGGTGTCCGCCTCGAGTGCTAGAGGTCCTGGGTTCAAGCCCTGGTGAAGGCTGGGATTTTTTCACATGGAATTCTAGTAAATTCCGCTGGTCTCTGGGTAGTCAGACCGGATGCCTGTGTGTATTGTTGCACACATAAAAAAATCCCTTGGCAGTTGGAAATCGAAAAGAGTAGCATAACGGCACAGTGCGGGCAAAATTTGGAGTTCAAAATCTACCCAAAGTATTTCAGGATCCTTGCTGGTGCAACTGAGTTAGTGCGCTGTGCTGAGAATCTTCGAACTCAGGCTTGAGTTAAAAGAAAAATGTAGCACTTATGGATTGCACCAGTGTGCCATGATGTTGATCCGTTGAAAAAAGATAAACTTAAACTTTACAGTTAGCAGAAACTAGATCACTCTACATTTAATAGACCATGTATTTACTGATCACAGACACTACATGAGTTTATGATAACAGACACTACATGGGTTTATGATAACAGAAACTACATGACTTTACAGTTTGAAGATTACATAACTCTATGCTCAATAAACACTACATGGCTCAACTTATAACAGAAACTACATGACTTTACTGATAATTAAAAACTACGTTATTTTACTGATAATGGAAACTAAAATATTTCTCTGATAGCAGAAACTATATTATTTTACAGATAACAGTCACTAAATTACTTTACTGATAACAGAAATCACCTGCCTTTACTGATAACAGAAACTACTCGGCTTTACTGATAATAGTACAAACATTAAGTAATGATACACAAGTGAGGGTATTGTACAATAATTGGGTAGTGTTACACAAGTGAGGAAAAATATAAAAGTGAAGGAATAGTACAAACACAAACAAAACATGAACGTTGCGGCTATAAAGCCTTCATAAGCACATACATAAATCAAACCTTACCATACTGAGAATCACAAACACACAAAATCACCTAATGTTAGACAGCATAGACAAGTGTGACAGGTACAAGCAGATAGTAGCAGTTACACAAGTCAAGGTATTGTATAATAATCTATATAAATAAAAATCTAAATGTTTCGTTGTTTGTTACTGCTAATCATCGATTGCTTTCAAATTTTCACGTTGTATTAGAAAATGCACATGTTTTTATAAAAGAGTGTCAACCAAAGCACGAACTACATAGCTCCAGCAACAATCACATCAGTTTTTGTTTCGTTGCCTCCCTAGCGCAAGTTTTATTTCCGTTGGCAGGACCAGGGCTGTCAATAATTGGGTTTCCCCCAAGATCTCAGTTTTTAAATGTCGATTTAGGTTCCGATTTTGGAATCTTGTTTTTTTAAATATATCCTTATATAAAAATAGTTAAATTTTTTTCTTTCGTAACTATAAAATTTGTACTGTTTATCAATCTTAGGTTTTTGATTTTTTGTTCTTTGCTGATGTATTGCTTGGGTATTTTTGGTCAGCTTAGCTTGGGTTTTGATTTTTAAAAATCCCATTGGCAGCTCTGCTACCTATTGATCTCACAAATCTGCATGAAGCTGTATGCTTAAAGTTCTT
The DNA here is from genome assembly GCA_905116865.2 of Candidula unifasciata. Taxonomy (NCBI): domain Eukaryota; kingdom Metazoa; phylum Mollusca; class Gastropoda; order Stylommatophora; family Geomitridae; genus Candidula; species Candidula unifasciata. The sequence goes on from CAJHNH020002727.1 coordinate 29,903, forward strand.
CACCAATTGCTTTTAAACTTTCACACAATGTTGCATTAGAATGCATGAGTGTTTTTATATAGGAGTGTCACACAAAGAACAGTTACCATAGCTTTAATTTGGTGAGTATACTTTATTAATTTTTTTGTTAATTGCTTTGCATTTTGTTTTTGCTTTTTTTTTTTTTAAACTATTTCTATTATTTTTCATCGCAAATGGCGGTAAAGTTGAACTGTGTTTATTCATTTGCCTTTGAATTATTCTGCATGACACTGTATGAGAAAGTAATTATCTTGTTATAGGCATGATCAGTTGTTGAATGAATATATGGAAATTTAAAGACCTGGGACTTGATGATAGCTATTATTCAGTTTCGTCCTTTTTAGGACGAAATTTTTTGTTATTTGAAGCCCCACCCTGGCTTTTGCCAGGGGCCGCAATATAGGCAGGCCATAAATATGGCCAAATGTCTGAACGCGGTTTCTGGGACCTCTTCACGGCGATCCTCATCCATATGGTGGCACTTTGTGTCATCGGGTGTTTATCGCTTGTGTGATGTCCTGGTGGGGTAGAAAGTCAGTCAGTCAGACCTGGGACTGAGAAATGAGTAATTAGTGAGGACTATCATCACCGCTTTCCAGACAATGTTTGGAACTGAGCTGTGCTTTTCTAGTAGGTGCGCCTACACTCTCTAGTATGTGTGCTTACACCCTGTGGTATGTGGGCCTACACTCTCTAGTATGTGCACTTATACTCTGTAGTATGTGCACCTACACTCTCTAGTATGTGCACCTACACTCTCTAGTATGTGTGCCTACACTGTCTAGTATGTGGGCATTCTCTCTTGTATGTTCGCCTACACACTCTAGTATGTGGGCCTACACTTTCTAGTATGTGCACCTACACTCTCTAGTATGTGTGCCTACACACTCTGGTATGTGTGTGCCTACACATTCTAGTATGTGCCCCTACACTCTCTAGTATGTGGGCCTACACACTCTAATATGTGCGCCTACACTCTCTAGTATGTGGGCCTACACTCTCTAATATGTGCACCTACACTCTCTAATATGTGCACCTACACTCTCTAGTATGTGTGCCTACACACTTTAGTATGTGTGCCTACACACTCGAGTATGTGCCCCTACACTCTAGTATGTGGGCCTTCACTCTCTAGTATGTGTGCCTACACACTCTAGTATGTGGGCCTTCACTCTCTAGTATGTGGGCCTTCACTCTCTAGTATGTGTGCCTACACACTCTAGTATGTGTGCCTACACACTCTAGTATGTGCCCCTACACTCTAGTATGTGCACCTACACTCTCTAGTATGTGTGCCTACACACTCTAGTATGTGTGCCTACACACTCTAATATGTGCGCCTACACTCTCTAGTATGTGTGCCTTCACTCTCTGGTATGTGCGCCTACTCTCTAGTATGTGTACCTACACTCTCTAGTATGTTAGCCTACACTCTCTAATATGTGCACCTACACTCTCTAGTATGTGTGGCTACACACTCTAGTATGTGTGCCTACACACTCTAGTATGTGCCCCTACACTCTCTAGTATGTGAGCCTACACTGTCTAGTATGTGGGCCTACACTCTCTAGTATGTGAGCCTACACTTTCTAGTATGTGGGCCTTCTCACTAGTATGTGAGCCTACACTTTCTAGTATGTGTGCCTACACACTCTATAATATGTGTGCCTACACTCTTTAGTATATGGGCCTAAACTTTCTAGTCTGTGCCTGTACACTAAACGATTTCACTGTCCTATAGGCTGCTTGTCCATGAAACTTTGGTTCTACTATAACAGCATTGTTTATCTAACATTCTGAATAGGATAAAACAGCTACTACAGTTAAGGTTAGTTGTATATCCTTTACAGGACGTTGCAGAACCAACCCAGCAGCCCCTGGCTGTTGTGTGGTTTCTCTAGGCAAATTTACATCCATTAGTTTGCCATTGTTGAAACCAACGCAATGCGCATGGCCCGCAGCTTGGATCGAACCCTGCTCCCCAGGATTACGAAGCGTTCGCATCGACTACAGTTAAACAAACTAATTATTAATAACTAATAATTATCCCTGTAAAGTAAACAAACTAATAATTAAGCCCTTCATTGAGTATGCTGAACACCTCAGGAATCTGGCTCAACAGTCCACAGGACCCTTGGAGAACAACCCCTCCTAAAGCTACACCATCGACTGCCTCACCCTCCTCCTCAATCACGGACAGATTATAACGACGATGACGAATCCATGGAAGAGACACAGGTTCGACGGCTTTTTGCCCATTTGTTAGGAATGAAACATAACAAGCTCGATGTCGACTTCTAATAGGAGACTCAGGTTCAACTGCTTGGCACCCATTTGCTATATGCGATATCTCCGAGGCATCGCACTCTTGCCAAGTGTCTAGGGAATTTGTTAATGCCTCACCCACACAAACCAAAATTTCTCAAATTGACAACGTACTGCAAACTAGAATCACAAGGTCAACTCCAGTACACTAAAAGTCATCTCTGTAATAGTGCATTTCTCTTTATTATGGACGCGACACGTTACGACGAAGATGAGTGGTGATCAATGACACACTGTCAAGTCTTTGACTACCTTCCCAAATATTCACATCGGCAGTCACTCCAGACGTGAGTAGTAGGCGCTATTTATCCATAGTATTTTCTGCACATTGGCACTGTGTCATGTGTGGATAGAAGTTGGAGGTGGTGGGAAGTTGGAGGGAAGCTAGAGGTGGAGTTGGAGGTGAAGATTGTCCGCAAAATGAGGGTCAAGTGACCCTGTGGTTAACCGGCTTTTTCTCCCCCAAGATGTCGGTCAGGAGGGATTCCCCCTTTCACATTGGGCCAGTCCGAGCACCCTATATTGTAGTCCCCAAACTAATACTGCTGTGGTGGGGCCCTCTTTCTAGCCCCTGTACCGTCTTATGTTATTAATGTACAGGGTGGGTGACTAGCTGGGAAGAGACATGAGGAAGTCAAGGCGAAACAACCATTACTCTTCAAATATTCTTCTAGGCAACGCCCCTGTTTTGAAAAATATAAACAGACAGTCCCCATCAAAACGTATTTATTGGTCACACCATATCACACCAAAGGACAGAGACCCTTTGGTAATCTGGTAATCCTAGTTTCAGCTTCATAGCAAACGGGTCACCCCATAGTTGCTCTGCTCCTGCGCCAACGAAAAACACACGTAGCTCACAGTGTCATGCCATGCACTCAACTCAGAAGCTGGGCGACGAAACTATATCCTTCCAGTCTACAAATGGAGCAAAAATGCAACGGCCACCGTCTGGCAGGAAAATTTAAAAACAATTGAAAAATAAAAAAAATAAAAAAGTGGCCGTGCCTAGCGTCCATTTTGACCTGAAGCATTATATGAGGGTTAATAAACGGTCACCCCAGCAGTATCCTCATTATTAGCTGGGGAAGGGACTTAGGACATTACATCTACCAGCAGGTGTCGCCCCTACAACGACCTGCCTGCCTTCATTAACGACTGTTCACCCAACAGCCATGCAGTTCTTTGGCACGAAGGAGACACCTTGAACTTGGGTTACGGACTGCCGACTCCCTACAAGATATTATTTTATGTTTTGTTATCACACTTGATGTCACTGCACATTGGACATACCCATGCGTGCTCAGTTCTCCAAAGCAGCAGCCACTCCAAAGTACTTCTAATAATTGTCCCCATGAGAAGCTGGTTATATTGTCTCCTTTCTCAGCCCCGAAGTCGGCAAAGACGTGCATCACCATGCTTAACTCCCATGTCACGCAATCGGCCGTTTATAACTATCACTTACAAATTACTGGCCGACTCATCCCAGAGTGACCATAGTATTTACGATAATATAGGTTTCAGATGTAACTATGTGAACAATTTTGTCAGTAAAATTTCATTTTTTGTTACTTTTGTAAACACGCTATCATAGCTCAGTGACAATCTTATACGGGTCCGTTATACGAGGACATAAGAGTGCATGGGCATTTACAGCTCACTCTTCAGGCAGAACAGTTAAGGAAGCTAGCGGTGCCTTCTCCATGACCACCAGCAGCATGACGATGGAGGTGATGGCGGTGACACAGGCTTTCATGTAGCTAGGATCACAGGATTATTCCTGCGTGTGTGTGTGTGTGTTGAGTGATTCTTTGAGTATGATCTGGCGGGTCGAGGCAGGCTGGTTACGCAGACAGTGGCTTGAGTCATTGCAAAATTCTCCTGTGTGTGCAGTTACTTTCATATTTTTCCCATGCAGGTGTTGTTGGTAATGAGAGAGCTGATAGACTGGCAAGCACTGCATTAATTGAAGATGGCCAGCTCATGGATCACACAGACATTGTCATTGCCCTTAGAAAGATATGATGTTCTGAGGATTTTGGAAGCAACGTGTCCACATCACTTCTAAGAATACGCGAATTGGGAGTAAAGATCGGCACAGCCAAGCATGAGAAGCACACTGGACACACACAGTCTTGTTAACCAACATAGGACTGGTACTATTAACCGCACGACGCTGATGAGTATGTTGAGAGGGGAATCTGAGCGCCTATGGATGTGTCCGGAGTGCTGTGAAGATAATCTAACTCATAACTCATACCTCACAATCCTATAATAATTGTGTAATGTTACACAAGTGAAGATATTGTACAATAACTGTGTAATGTTATACAAGTGAGAGTATTGTACAATAACTGTGTATTGTTACACGAGTGAGGGTATTGTACAATAACTGTGTAATGTTACACAAGTGAGGGTATTGTACAATAACTGTGTAATGTTACACAAGTGAGGATACTGTACAATAATTGTGTAATGATACACAAGGGAAAGTAAAGTATTAAATTTGTTTCCACAGAAACCTTCTCATATTGGACCAGGACAGTATAATTTCAGAACATTTGTAGACGACCTTCATGGACCACATCGGAAATATCGAGGTCGCTTTGGTAAACTGGCTCAATACCCAGACGTCCCCATAGACAGTATTTTCTCAGACTCAAAGACAAAGGTAATGTGTGTGTATGTGTGTGTGAGTGTGTGTGTGTGGGGGGGGGGGTAAAGGGGAGAAGAATTAGAGAGAGGAGGGACTGTGTATTTCTTTGGGAGGATGTGTCTATGCATGATAGGCAGATATCTCCTCTGTGTGCACGAGTGACGGACAGAAACCTCCTCTGTGTGCACGAGTGACAGGCAGAGATCTCCTCTGTGTGCAAAAGTGACAGGCAGAAACCTCCTCTGTGTGCACAAGTGATGGGCAGAGACCTCCTCTGTGTGCACAAGTGACAGGCAGAGATCTCCTCTGTGTGCACAAGTGACAGGCAGAAACCTCCTTCTGTGTGCACGAGTGACAGGCAGAGATCTCCTCTGTGTGCACAAGTGATGGGCAGAGACCTCCTCTGTGTGCACAAGTGACAGGCAGAGATCTCCTCTGTGTGCACGAGTGACAGATATAATATCCCTGTGCTAATGTCTGTGTCAGTTTACAACAGAGAGACACAATATTCCTGTGCTATTGTCTGTGTCTATGTACAGTAAACAGACACAATATTCCTGTGCTATTGTCTGTGTCTATGTACAGTAAACAGACACAATATTCCTGTGCTATTGTCTGTGCCTATGTACAGTAAACAGACACAATATCCCTGTGCTAATGTCTGTGTCTATGTACAGTAAACAGACACAATATCGCTGTGCTATTGTCTGTGCCTATGTACAGTAAACAGACACAATATCGCTGTGCTATTGTCTGTGTCTATGTACAGTAAACAGACACAATATCGCTGTGCTATTGTCTGTGCCTATGTACAGTAAACAGACACAATATCCCTGTGCTAATGTCTGTGCCTATGTACAGTAAACAGACACAATATTCCTGTGCTATTGTCTGTGCCTATGTACAGTAAACAGACACAATATTCCTGTGCTATTGTCTGTGTCTATGTACAGTAAACAGACACAATATCGCTGTGCTATTGTCTGTGTCTATGTACAGTAAACAGACACAATATCGCTGTGCTAATGTCTGTGTCTATGTACAGTAAACAGACACAATATCGCTGTGCTATTGTCTGGCCTACCTACAGTAAACAGCACAATATCGCTGTGATATTGTCTGTGTGCATGTACAGTAAACAGACACAATATCGCTGTGCTATTGTCTGTGTCTGTGTACAGTAAACAGACACAATATCGCTGTGCTATTGTCTGTGTCTGTGTACAGTAAACAGACACAATATCGCTGTGCTAATGTCTGTGCCTATGTACAGTAAACAGACACAATATCCCTGTGCTAATGTCTGTGCCTATGTACAGTAAACAGACAGAGATATTCCTGTGCTATTGTCTGTGCCTATGTACAGTAAACAGTGTGCACAATTCCTGTGCTATTGTCTGTGCCTATGTACAGTAAACAGACACAATATCGCTGTGCTGCATCTGTGTCTAGTACAGAAACAGACACAATATCCCTGTGCTAATGTCTGTGCCTATGTACAGTAAACAGACACAATATCCCTGTCTAATGTCTGTGCCTATGTACAGTAAACAGACACAATATCCCTGTGTGCTAATGTCTGTGCCTATGTACAGTAAACAGACACAATATTCCTGTGCTATTGTCTGTGTCTATGTACAGAAACAGACACAATATCGCTGTGCTAATGACAGAAACCTGCTCTATGTACAGTAAACAGACACAATATCCCTGTGCTAATGTCTGTGCCTATGTACAGTAAACAGACACAATATCCCTGTGCTAATGTCTGTGCCTATGTACAGTCTAAACAGACACAATGATCCCTGTGCTAATGTCTGTGCCTATGTACAGTAAACAGACACAATATCCCTGTGCTAATGTCTGTGCCTATGTACAGTAAACAGACACAATATCCCTGTGCTAATGTCTGTGCCTATGTACAGTAAACAGACACAATATCCCTGTGCTAATGTCTGTGCCTATGTACAGTAAACAGACACAATATTCCTGTGCTATTGTCTGTGCCTATGTACAGTAAACAGACACAATATTCCTGTGCTATTGTCTGTGCCTATGTACAGTAAACAGACACAATATCCCTGTGCTATTGTCTGTGCCTATGTACAGTAAACAGACACAATATCCCTGTGCTATTGTCTGTGCCTATGTACAGTAAACAGACACAATATCGCTGTGCTATTGTCTGTGTCTATGTACAGTAAACAGACACAATATTCCTGTGCTATTGTCTGTGCCTATGTACAGTAAACAGACACAATATTCCTGTGCTATTGTCTGTGCCTATGTACAGTAAACAGACACAATATTCCTGTGCTAATGTCTGTGCCTATGTACAGTAAACAGACACAATATCGCTGTGCTATTGTCTGTGCCTATGTACAGTAAACAGACACAATATTCCTGTGCTAATGTCTGTGCTTATGTACAGTAAACAGACACAATATCACTGTGCTAATGTCTGTGCCTATGTACAGCAAACAGACACAATATCCCTGTGCTATTGTCTGTGCCTATGTACAGTAAACAGACACAATATCGCTGTGCTATTGTCTGTGCCTATGTACAGTAAACAGACACAATATCGCTGTGCTATTGTCTGTGCCTATGTACAGTAAACAGACACAATATCCCTGTGCTAATGTCTGTGTCTATGTACAGTAAACAGACACAATATCCCTGTGCTAATATCTGTGTCTTGAAACAACAGACATGATATCTCTGTGCTTGTTTGTGTGTCAATTTTCAACAGAGAGACACAATATCTGTGTGCTAATGTCAGGTTTATGTACAAGAGATAGACACAATATCTTGGTGCTGCCTGTGTCTATGTACAACAGACACAATATATGTGCTAATGTCTGTGTCTATGTACAACAGACACTATCTCTGTGCTAATGTCTGTGTCTATGTACAACAGAAGGCACAGAATCTTTGTTCTGTGCTAATGATTGTGTCTATTTGCAACAGACACAATATCTTTGCAATAATATCTGTGTACAAAAGACAGACATAGTATCTCTGTGCAAGTGTGTGTGTGTGTGTCTGTGTACAACAGATAGACATAGTATATCTATGATAATGTGTGTGTGTTGGTGTACAACAGACACCCTATCTCTGTGCTCATGTATGTGGCAAACATAAACAATGCCTTTGTATGTGTAAGACATAGACAGCATCTGTGTGTGTGTATATGTGTTAGATAGCAAGAGAAAGATGAAGGGGAAGAGGGAGGGAGGGGGAGGGGGAGAGGGAGCAGATTTACCTTGTTTAGCCATATACGTGAAAAATGCAGCAAGTAGATTACCCTAGTTTAACTTATATCTAGTAGATTACTCTTGTTTAGCTGTGTCTAGTAGACTACCTTAGTTTAAAATGTAGAGAGCAGATTAAAATATTTTACACATATAGCTACTAGATTGCTCTAGTTTAATTTGTGGCTAGTAGACAACCTGTTTGAACCACGCAGCTAGTAGATTACCCTAGCTTAACTATGCAGCTAGCAGATTACTCTAGGTTAACTGTTTAGTAGGTAAATTACTCTAGTATAACCAGGTAGCTATTAGCTTATCTTTGTTTAGCCATGTATCTAGTAGATAACCCTCATTTAGCTAGTATATTTTACGTGCACTTAGCCATGTAGCTAGTAGATTCCCTAGTTTAGCCATGTAGCTAGTAGATTACCCTAGTTAAGCTAGTATATTACGTGCACTTAGCCATGTAGCTGTAGATTACCCTAGTTTAGCCATGTAGCTGGTAGATTACCCTAGGTTAGCCATTTAGCTAGTAGATTATTCCTAGTTTAGTCAGGTAGCTAGTAGATTACCCTAGTTTAGCTAATATATTACATGCACTTAGTCATGTAGCTAGTATATTACCCTTGTTTAGCCATATAGCTAGTAGGTTACCCTAGTTTAGCTAGTATATTACATGCACTTAGCCAGGTAGCTAGCAGATTACCCTAGTTTAGCCATGTAGCTAGTAGATTCCCTAGTTTAGCCATGTAGCTAGTAGATTACCCTAGTTTAGCCATGTTGCTAGTATATTACCCTAGTATAATGTTTATTAAAAGAAAATTATTTACATATTGTTAAGGAGAGTGAATCATCTTCATCTTTTCTTTAAACGCGGAACGAACCCACCTGGAATGCGAATTCGATTTGCAGAGAAAAAAGTCGAAATAATTATGATACATAGCTTTTTATTTTTTTACTAGAAAGATGTCCAGAGACATTTGTTTTTGCTGACGCTTCAAAATTTGGCGAAAATGTGATACAGCATTATCATTAAATAAATTTGCAGCGCGCATAGCCACTTCCTTATTGGGGTGATGCTTCTCAATGTAAGATGAAATTGTTTGCCATGCTTTCAGCATTTCTTTAATTCGTCAGAAGATTGCTGCTTTTCTCCTACCTCCTCCTCCTCTGACAAACTTTCCTCCAAAACTTCTTGCTGGGAAACACAATGCAACTCCATAAGATCCTCGGTGATCAGCTCTTTGCTGTGCTCTTCCACAAGCTCTTCAATATCACTGTTATCCACCTACAATCCCATGATAGTGGCCAAAGAAACAATCTCGTTGACTACAGGTTTCACTGGTAGTGTCTCGAACCACTCAAAGTCACAAATTGACAACGCTTTCTGGCCAAAGCTTCTTCCAAGAAGAAGTTAGGGTTCCCTTGGTAACCCCTTCCCCCGCCTTGTTGATCATCTTGAGGCAGGCAACGATGTGGAAGTGATTTTTCCAAAACTCTTTGAGAGTGAGATTGGTCTCTTCAGTCACTTGAAAACAATGCTCGAAGAGTGCTTTGGTGTAGAGCTTCTTAAAGTTAAAAATAACTTGCTGGTCCATGTGCTGGAGTAACGGAGTGGTGCTGGGAGGCAGAAATTGGACCTTGATGAACTTAAATTCTTTAGGGAGGTCATTTGTAGGCCTGGAGGATTCATGTACATATATCACAATATAACACAAGTTTGAGAAAATGTGTGATCACAAGCGACACTACGATGCTACTGGAACGAGTGCTAAACACAGACTGATGTAACATGCGCACAATTCGGGACTTTCCTTCTCCTTGCCACTCGTTATGCGAAACATTATTCTTTTACAATTTGTTTTGCGAGGTTCTACTGTATATTACGTGCACTTAGTCATGTAGCTAGTAGATTACCCATGTTTAGCCATCTAGCTAGCAGATTACCATAGTTTGGCCGGGAAGCTATTAGATTACTCTAGTTTAGCTAGTATATTACGTGCACTTAGCAATGTAGCTAGTAGATTACCCTAGTTTAGCCATGTAGCTAGTAGATTCCCTAGTTTAGCAATGTATCTAGTAGATTACACTAGTTTAGCCATGTAGCTAGTAGATTACAGTGCAGTTATGTCTTTAGAATAAGCTGTAATATTGATTTTTTTTTTCACCCCCTGGGGTTATTACCTCTAAGAATTCTCTTGGGCCAGGAGCATATTATATCAAGGAGTTGTCCAAACCTGCATCAACAAACAGTCCAGCATTCTTGTCATCTTCAAGGCGTGATGATAAAATGGCACAGAAATTTTTCACTAGAAATTTTGTGAGTAACATCTGACACAAATTCATGTTTCAAGAGAACAAACCTCTATATAGGTCTTTTTATTAATTTATGTCTGAATCAGAAACGTCTTAAAAATGTATAATATTTTCAGTAACAGAAAGAAAACTGCACATTTCGTAACTGTAGATTCTTCTGTAATTAATAAACAGGTCAAACAATTTTTTGAGGCCACGGAGTTGTGGTTTCACAGAAGGATCCTTAGAATTCCTTGGAAAGCTAAAAACAGAAACCCAAATGTTTTGAAAGAGGCAAGAATTTGAAGACAACTTATCAAAAACAGCCAGTCTAAGATTATGCTGTAACAGAACAAACAGCCAATCTAAGACAATGCTGTAATATAACAAACAGCCAGTCTAAGACAATGCTGTAACTGAACAAACAGCCAGTCTAAATTGATACTGTAACAGAACAGTCAGTCAGTCTAAAATGATGCTGTAAGAGAATAAACAGCTAGTCTAATGATAAACTGTAACAAAACAAACAGCCTGTATCAGATGTTGCTGTAACAGAATTAACAGCCTGTCCGCTACTTTAACAGAACAAACAGCCTGTATCAGATGATGCTATAACATAGCAAACAGCATGTCTAAAAAAAAAAAAAGGTAAAGTCGGGAGATGTGAACCAGTGCCATTACACACAGTTATAAACCATAAGTGCTCTGCCACCTGTCTCAGATGATGCTTTAACAGAACAGCCAGTCAATCTAAGATGATGTTGTAACAGAACAAACAGCCAGTCTAAGATGACACTGTAACAACAAACAGCCAATCTCAGGTGATGCTGTCACAGAACAAACAGCCAGTCTAAGATGATGCTGTAACAGAAACAGCCAGTCTAAGGTAATTGTGTAACAGAACTATTAGCCAGTCTAACAGCCGTCTAAGGTGATGAAACGGTCCTGTAACAGCAACAGCCAGTTCTAAGGTGACTGAACAAACCAGCAGGGTGTCTAACAGGAAAAACAGCCAGTCTGAAGTGATTCTGTGCTGTCACAGAACAAACAGCCAGTCTAAGATGATGCTGTGTAAAGAACACAAGTCTCAAGGTGCTGCTGTACACAGAGCCAGTCTACGGTGAGCTGCAACAGAACAGCCAGTCTAAATGCTGTTCCAGTCTAAGGTGATGCTGTAACAGAACAGCCAGGTCTAAATGCTGTAAAGAACAGCCAGTCTAAGGTGATGCTGTAACAAAGTCTAAGGTTGATGTCTGTAACTTTAACAGATGGCCAGTCTAGCAACAGAACCAATAAGGTGATGCTGTAACAGCCAGTCTAATATGCTGTAACAGTTCAAGATTGATGCTGTAAATGATGTAACAGAACAAACTAAGATGTGCTGTAGGAGAACAGTCTAAGGTGATGCTGTAACAAAACATGCTAAGGTGATACTGTAACAGAACAGCCAGTCTAAGGTGATGCTGTAACAGAACAAACAGCCAGTCTAAGGTGATGCTGTAACAAAACAGCCAGTCTAAGGTGATACTGTAACAGAACAGCCAGTCTAAGGTGATCCTGTAACAGAACAGCCAGTCTAAGTGATGCTTGTAACAGAAACAGTGTCTAAGGTACTGTAACAGAACAGCCAGTCTAAGGTGATGCTGTAACAGAACAGCCAGTCTAAGGTGATGCTGTAACAGAACAGCCAGTCTAATGTGATGCTGTAACAGAACAGCCAGTCTAAGGTGATGCTGTAACAGAACAGCCAGTCTAAGGTGATGCTGTAACAAAACAGCCAGTCTAAGGTGATGCTGTAACAAAAAAGCCAGTCTAAGGTGATGCTGTAACAGAACAGCCAGTCTAAGGTGATGCTGTAACAGAACAGCCAGTCTAAGGTGATGCTGTAACAGAACAGCCAGTCTAAGGTGATGCTGTAACAGAACAAATAGCCAGTCTAAGGTGGTGTTAAAACAGAACAGCCAGTCTAAGATGATGCTGGTAACAAAACAAACAGCCAGTCTAAGGTGGTGTTAAAACAGAACAGCCAGTCTAAGATGATGCTGGTAACAAAACAAACAGCCAGTCTAAGGGGATGCTATAACAGAACAGCCAGTCTAAAGTGATGCTGTAACAGAACATAAAGCCAGTTTAAGGTGATGCTGTAACAGAACAAATAGCCAGTCTAAGGTGGTGTTATAACAGAACAGCCAGTCTAAGGTGATGCTGTAACAGAACAGCCAGTATAAGGTGGTGTTATAACAGAACAGCCAGTCTAAGGTGGTGTTATAACAGAACAGCCAGTCTAAGGTGATGTTATAACAGAACAGCCAGTCTAAGGTGGTGATAGAACAGCCAGTCTAAGATGATGCTGTAACAAAACAAACAGCCAGTCTAAGGAGATGCTATAACAGAACAGCCAGTCTAAGGTGATGCTGTAATAGAACAGTCAGTCTAAGGTGATGCTGTAATAGAACAGTCAGTCTAAGGTGATGCTGTAATAGAACAAATAGCCAGTCTAATGTGATTCTGTATTGGAACTACAAGATAACACATAATAACTAAAACAGTTACTAATAAACTCCAGACATTAATTAACTGATCTTTGAGCAAAATAGAGGGAATTAAATTATAGACAATAATCATTAATGTGGAGGCAAATTCAGCAAATAAAAACGTGAAGATGTTATTTGTTGAATTAAGAATCGACATCATAGCACTTGGAACATCCCTATAGGCACTCCATCCCCACCTTCAGCAGCAAGTGAAGAGTTCAAATTCTGATGGCATCAGCAACTGTTTGATTGTACATTTGTCTCACCTTTTACTTGAGTGTTGAGCATCGACCAGATACCCTTGTAATTTTCACCATTCTCCTTAGATCGTAATGATCTATGCACTGTTCTCATGCTTCCAAAGAGAACTCATAACATCTAGCTTGTCAATTGTGGATTCACCACCAAGTGTCGCAGAACTGGCCAGTCTACTTGACCTTTTCCCAAAACACTGACAAGACCTGGAGATAATATCTAAAGGTGAGGAAAAGACACCGGTGTTGGATAGGACAGTTAAATAATATACACAGCGAGAAAAAAAAAACTGTTAATAATTTAACTAGAATGTCCCTGCGTTGAAACACACAAGGTCAAAGAATTGTATTGAGATTAGTGAGGACACAGAGAGGAGAACTAGAGACTCAGAATATGAGAAAACATGGAAAGAGCATGTGAAGAATATGATGAGAACATGGGTGAAAATTTAGGGAAAACACATGGAGAGCATGGGGAGAACTTGGGAAAACATGAGGATAGCATATAGGCAGCATAGGGAAAATGCGGGGAGAACAAGGGGAGAGCATGAGGAGAACTTGGGGAAAACAGGAGGATAGCATACAGAGAAAGTGTTTGGAGAACACGGGAGAGCATGGGGAGAACATAGGAAAAGCATGGGAGAACACAGGGAGAACATGCAAAGAACATAGGGAGATTTGGGGAAAGAATTAATAGAACATAGGGAAGAACACTGGCAGAACACAGTGAGAGCTGCATGCAGGCTTGATTGATTGATTGATTTGATTCAAGAACCGACCTCACAGCACTCGGGGCATTCCCATAAGCGCTCCGTCCCCATCTTCAGCAGCCAGTGAAGAGTTCCGATACTGATGGTGCCAGCAGCATTCTGATTAAATGTCCGTCTTGTCTTTCCTCTGAGCCTCGAGCATCTGCCAGAACCTCTCGTCACTCCCAACTGCATAAATCTCACCACACTGTGATGATCAATCTGCTCCTCCGAACTGTACACGCTCTCCTAAAAGGCACTCAGCACGTCTGCCTTATCCTAAATCAGTATTCCACTAAGTTTTGCAGAGCCAGCTAGTCTGTTCACCTGTTCATTTCCTAACACACCAGCATGCCCTGGTGCTAAAAATCCAGACAATTCTTCTCACCCGTGTCCTCCGTACCACTCTGCACGAAGCATGCCTGTCCTGATCTTCCTCATCATGCTTTTTGAGTCATCATGATGTGTGAGTGTGTCGTGTTTTCTAGCCAGCGGAAAGCTGCTGTGACTGCCTCCATTTCCATTCTTAAGCTGGATGTTGTGGTATCATTTGCTAAGCTCTCCTGCACCAAACGCCGACCATTATCTTTTGCTAAGAAAGCCCAAGCACTTCTTTTGCCTCTTGACACTGAACCTTCTGTGTACATGATCAAATCTTCTGAGCGAGCATTATCTTGAATTAATTGCTGAATTTCCGTCTCTGTGGCACCTGCTGGCAGGTCTCTGCATTCCCGGCTCAGTGTGATTATGACCCTACACAAGTCTGACTGTTCAGGTGGCACTTTGACCCACTCCTCTCCTCATCTAATGTTCTCAAGGATGCAAACCAAATGCAGTGCCAAAGAATGGAATGGCGTGGTACCAGCTGGTTAGGGACCTATGCTCCACTGAGGCACAAGGAGGAGACAATAAGATACAAACCTTTCACATCTATCTATCTTCTGCAATATTTCTCCTTTACTTTTTTTCTGTGGCTTGTTGAAAGTAATTAAAGGAGGCAGTTGAACTTTTACGTTGTTTCAAGTTGTATTTACTTGTGTTGGCTAGAAATCTTTCTTATCAAATGTCTCTTCAATCAGAACCCAGTTGGCCCTGGTCGTTACGACATTCAGAAATTTGAAGAGGCCCAAAATGTGAATGGCCACAGCAGTGTCTTCAAGTCAAACACAGGCAAACTGAGCCAACAAGTATCAAAAGTTTTACAGTAAGTACACATACTGCATCCTGTTTTACAGTAACCAAACATACATCCAATCTTAAAATAAGTATTCACACCTGCATCCAGCTTTACAATAAGTATACACAACTGTATCCAGTTTTGCTAGACTCAAGTGTTAATGGATGAAAAATAATGTACCATTTCTGTAGGTACATATACTGAGCATGCTTGTTTGTACATGGTTGTACACTTGTGAAATCAGGACCGTGTACAGCTAGTAAATTTGTACACCTGGGAAATCTGGTCTGTGTACACCCAGAATGTTTGTAAACCTGTGAAATCTAGACTGTGTACAGCCAGTATGCTTGTGCACCTCTGAAATCTAGACTGTGTACAGCCAGTATGCTTGTGCACCTCTGAAATCTAGACTGTGTACAGCCAGTATGCTTGTGTCCCTCTGAAATCTGGACTGTGTACACCCAGAATGTTTGTCCACCTGTGAAATCTGGACTGTGTACAGCCAGTATGCTTGTACACCTCTGAAATCTATACTATGTACAGCCAGTATGCTTGTACACCTCTGAAATCTATACTATGTACAGCCAGTATGCTTGTACACCTCTGAAATCTATACTATGTACAGCCAGTATGCTTGTACACCTCTGAAATCTATACTATGTACAGCCAGTATGCTTGTACACCTCTGAAATCTATACTATGTACAGCCAGTATGCTTGTACACCTCTGAAATCTATACTATGTACAGCCAGTATGCTTGTACACCTCTGAAATCTATACTATGTACAGCCAGTATGCTTGTACACCTCTGAAATCTATACTATGTACAGCCAGTATGCTTGTGTCCCTCTGAAATCTATACTATGTACAGCCAGTATGCTTGTGTCCCTCTGAAATCTATACTATGTACAGCCAGTATGCTTGTACACCTCTGAAATCTATACTATGTACAGCCAGTATGCTTGTACACCTCTGGAAATCTATACTATGTACAGCCAGTATGCTTGTACACCTCTGAAATCTATACTATGTACAGCCAGTATGCTTGTACACCTCTGAAATCTATACTATGTACAGCCAGTATGCTTGTACACCTCTGAAATCTATACTATGTACAGCCAGTATGCTTGTACACCTCTGAAATCTATACTATGTACAGCCAGTATGCTTGTACACCTCTGAAATCTATACTATGTACAGCCAGTATGCTTGTACACCTCTGAAATCTATACTATGTACAGCCAGTATGCTTGTACACCTCTGAAATCTATACTATGTACAGCCAGTATGCTTGTACACCTCTGAATCTATACTATGTACAGCCAGTATGCTTGTACACCTCTGAAATCTATACTATGTACAGCCAGTATGCTTGTACACCTCTGAAATCTATACTATGTACAGCCAGTATGCTTGTACACCTCTGAAATCTATACTATGTACAGCCAGTATGCTTGTACACCTCTGAAATCTATACTATGTACAGCCAGTATGCTTGTGTCCCTCTGAAATCTATACTATGTACAGCCAGTATGCTTGTGTCCCTCTGAAATCTATACTATGTACAGCCAGTATGCTTGTACACCTCTGAAATCTATACTATGTACAGCCAGTATGCTTGTACACCTCTGAAATCTATACTATGTACAGCCAGTATGCTTGTACACCTCTGAAATCTATACTATGTACAGCCAGTATGCTTGTACACCTCTGAAATCTATACTATGTACAGCCAGTATGCTTTGTACACCTCTGAAATCTATACTATGTACAGCCAGTATGCTTGTACACCTCTGAAATCTATACTATGTACAGCCAGTATGCTTGTACACCTCTGAAATCTATACTATGTACAGCCAGTATGCTTGTACACCTCTGAAATCTATACTATGTACAGCCAGTATGCTTGTACACCTCTGAAATCTATACTATGTACAGCCAGTATGCTTGTACACCTCTGAAATCTATACTATGTACAGCCAGTATGCTTGTACACCTCTGAAATCTATACTATGTACAGCCAGTATGCTTGTACACCTCTGAAATCTATACTATGTACAGCCAGTATGCTTGTACACCTCTGAAATCTATACTATGTACAGCCAGTATGCTTGTACACCTCTGAAATCTATACTATGTACAGCCAGTATGCTTGTACACCTCTGAAATCTATACTATGTACAGCCAGTATGCTTGTACACCTCTGAAATCTATACTATGTACAGCCAGTATGCTTGTGTCCCTCTGAAATCTATACTATGTACAACCAGTATGCTTGTGTCCCTCTGAAATCTATACTATGTACAGCCAGTATGCTTGTACACCTCTGAAATCTATACTATGTACAGCCAGTATGCTTGTGTCCCTCTGAAATCGACTGTGTACAGCCAGCAATGTAAGTATCATCCTCTTGCACCTAAGCTATGCCAGAAAGTGACACAGTAAAGTCACATGTGTAGACATTTTTCATAAATGATAAATAATCAGTCACTTCTCTGAGTCATACAGTCAGAATGATGACTGGGGCAGGCAAGCATGTCACTCAGTGACACAGTCATTTAGATGACACTCATAAAGACAGATAAACTGAGTCAGCTATCCCTCCTTTCATTCATCATTTCATTTACACATCAAGTAATAGTAAACTTTATCAATAGCATCAAATATAGACAGACAGATGGGCATACAGACAGATAAATACAAATATATGCAAAAATAAACAGTCAAATAGTTGGGCAGATGGACTAAGAGATTTTTTTTTTAAACCAGGTCAATAGACAGCTAGCTAGTTAGACAGACAGATAGGCAGGCATACAGATAAATGTATACAGATGCAGACATATAGCTAGACACACAAATAGGTGGGCAGATGGACTGAGAGATTTAAAAAAAAAAACCATCGCCTGCAGGCCAAAAATAGCACACCCTGCTATAATTATGAGAATAAAACATGAAGACGCAATATAATCTGGGCCTCACAGAAGGGCAGACATCTGACTAATTACCCACTCAAATTGATTGAGTCTCCATTCATCACTCCCAAACACGCTGTCATCCTCTGTGCCCCCACCCCAGCCTGTGTTAAAATGATGTACTGAGTCAACTGTTTGAGTGACACAGTCATATAGATGATACTTTGATAGGCAGATATACTGAGTCAACTTTTTTCAGGACACATTCATATAGATGACACTCGTATAGACAGATATACTGAGTCAACTGTTAGAGTGACACAGTCATATAGACAGATAACTGAGTCAGCTTTTTTCAGTGACATATAGATAACACTCAAATATACATATATACTGAGTCAACTATTTCAATGACACAGCCATATACATGATACTCATGTAGACAGATATACTAAGTAAGCTATTTAAGAGACAGTCATACAGATTGCACTCATATAGTCATATTTACTGAGTCAGCTATTTGAGTGACAGTCATATATATGACACTCATCTAGACAGAGATACTGAGTCAACTTTTTTAGTGACACTGTCACATAGATGACACTCATATAGACAGATATACTGAGTCAGCTATTTGAGTGATACAGTCATATAGATGACACTCATCTAGACAGATATACTGAGTCAACTATTTTAGTTACACTGTCACATAGATGACACTCATATAGACAGATATACTGAGTCAACTATTTTAGTTACACTGTCACATAGATGACACTCATATAGACAGATATACTGAATCAGCTATTTGAGTGATACAGTCATATAGATGACACTCATATAGACAGATATACTGAGTCAACTATTTGAGTGACACAGTCAAATAGGTGATATACTGAGTCAACTATTTGAGTGACACAGTCAAATAGGTGACACTCATGTAGACAGATATACTGAGTCAACTATTTCAGTGACAGTCATTTAGATGACTCATATAGACAGATATACAGAGTCAACTGTTTCAGTAACACGGTCAAATAGATGACACCCATATAGATAGATATAACGAGTCAACTATTCCAATGACACAGTCATATGGATGACACTCATAAAGACAAACTGAGTCAACTATTTCAGTGACACAGTCAAACAAATGACACTCATAAAGACAGATATACTGAGTCAACTATTTCAGTGACACAGTCAAATAGATGGTACTCATATAGACAGATATACTGAGTCAACTATTTCAGTGACACAGTCAGATAGATGGCACTCATATTAGACAAATATACTGAGTCAGCTATTTGAGTGAAACAGTCACATAGATGACATATAGACATATATTGTTCAAAAAAAAGAAACGCAAAGTTATCCGATGGCGCGGGTTTTTTTTTTTTTAGTATGTAAATAAAATACCGTACTCTGGTATGTGAAAAGCAGACTCAAATGTTTACCGTGTCCAGTAGACATGTGGGCGTGAATTGCATGGGTTTTTGTAATCGTTACAACGCAGTGGTCAGTTGTGTTTAAGACCATATTTGTGAGCATAGCTCACGATGCGTGTACAAGAAAGCAACACAATTTGCGATGAACACTATTTACTGCCTACGCAATTGAAACCAAAACAATCAGTTCATTTTCAAGCAGTCACGAATGGTGCTTTCTTTCGATAAGTTTGAGGAATATTTCTATTGGCCGATTGCAGGCAGGAGAAAGTCAAAGTCAGGTTGCTAGGAATCTAAACGTGCATCAGAGTATCATCAGTCGACTTTGGCACCGGTTCCAAGCCACTGGTTTAGTTGATGACCAACATCGCAGTGGACGACACAGAGTGACAACAGCAGCGGAGAATCGCCTTATTCGGCTTCGTCACCTTAGAGACAGGTTTACAACAGCTTCCTCAACTGCACAGCATTGCCTCCAGGACGTCATGTGTCTGATCAAACTGTTCGGAACAGACTGCATGATGTTGGACTTTGGGCTCCACGACCACACTGAGGACCTGTCTTTACACGTCGCCACCGCCAAAAGCAACTTCTTTGGGCCAACCAACATCGTCCCTGGGCAAGTGACAATCAGTGGAGATGTGTCTAGTTCAGTGACGAGTATTTTTGTTGTTGTTGCAGCATCATGATAGACACACAGGGTCTGCCATAGACGAAGTGAAGGTTTAGCCCAAAATTGTGTTGATGAAGCTCTACAGCACAGTGGTGGAGGTTTAATGGAATGGGGAATGATTAGTTACAATGGAAGGAGTCAATTGGTACACATTAATGGAATGGGGAATGATCAGTTACAATGGAAGGAGTCAATTGGTACACATTAATGGAATGGGGAATGATCAGTTACAATGGAAGGAGTCAATTGGTACACAATAATGGAATGGGGAATGATCAGTTACAATGGAAGGAGTCAATTGGTACACATTAATGGAATGGGGAATGATCAGTTACAATGGAAGGAGTCAATTGGTACACATTAATGGAATGGGGAATGATCAGTTACAATGGAAAGAGTCAATTGGTACACATTAATGGAAGCTTAAATGTGCAACGATACGTCCATGAAATTCTTCAACCACTTGTCCTTCCATTTTGGGATGCCAACAGATATCTTTATCAACAGGACAACACCAGACTCCATTCTGCAAAGCTGACCAAGCAGTTACTGGCTGCCAAAAACATTCAAACCCTTCCATGTCTGCAGACATGAGTCCGATTGAGCACGTGTGGGATGAGCTGCAAAGATGTGTATGTCACCGAAACGTTGCTCCAGCCAATAGTCGTGATCTGTTTCATGCACTCCATGAAGAGTGGGCAGCCATCCCACACCAGACATCTGATCGCATCCATGCTAAGGAGATGCCAGTCACTGATCCACGCAAGAGTGACCACACACCATACTAACAGGAAAGGCCTACGCTTAAAAACTAATTGATCGGTGGAACCCTAAGGTATTCTTGTGTGAAATTTGAGTAATTTCCCTAACTGCATTACAAAGATACAGAATGTCAAAATTGTATGTTTGTTCCTTTCAGTAACTATGCATTTCTTTTTTTTCTTTTTTTTTTTTTTTGAACAGTATATATACTGAGTCAATTATTTCAGTGACAGTCATATAGATGACATCATACAGACAAACATACTTAGCAACTATTTCAGTGACAGCCACATAGATGACACCCATATATACAAATATACTGAGTCAACTATTTCTTTCAGTGATGTGGGCAAATAGGTTACTTTACTCTGAGTGTGTTGTTAGCCAGATCCATCATTCTCGTATTCCAAGTGAATCAGCTTTGATATTTTGCAGAGAGAGGATTCAAGGCAACTCAACGAAGGCAGAGACAATCTTTCCATACCTGCAGACAGGTCCAAGCCGATCTATAACAGTGATGTGATTTGTAATAATATAGTTCTTAAGTTTGGGCTTGTCCACATGCATATCTATGTCTATATATTATGGGGAGACATCATGTGTCTATGTATTGTAGGGGAGACATTATGTGTCTGTGTATTGGAGGGGAGACATCATGTGTCTGTGTATTGTAGGGGAGACACCTTGTGTCTGTGTATTGTGGGGAAAACATCATGTGTATGAGTATTGTAGGGGAGACACCATGTGTCTGTGTATTGTAGGGGAGACACCATGTGTCTGTGTAATGTAGGGGAGACATCATGTGTCTGTGTATTGTAGAGGAGACATCATGTGTCTGTGTATTGTAGGGGAGACATCATGTGTTTGTGAATTGTAGGGGAGACACCTTGTGTCTGTGTATTGTAGGGGAGACATCATGTGTCTGTGTATTGTAGGGGAGACATCATGTGTCTGTGTATTGTAGGGGAGACACCTTGTGTCTGTGTATTGTAGGGGAGACATCATGTGTCTGTGTATTGTAGGGGAGACATCATGTGTCTGTGTATTGCAGGGGAGACATCATGTGTCTGTGTATTGTAGGGGAGACATCATGTGCCTGTGTATTGAAGGGGAGACATCATGTATCTGTATTGTAGGGGAGACATCTTGTGTCTGTGTATTCTAGGGGAGACACCATGTGTCTGGGTAATGTAGGGGAGATACCATGTGTTTGTGTATTGTAGGGGAGACATTATGTGTCTATGTATTGCTGGGGTGACAGAATCTGTGTATTGTAGGGGAGACACCATATATATATATATATATATATATATATATATATATATATGTACTGTTCTTCAAGTTTATGTGTGCTATAGAGATTTTGTCAGTGCTATATTTCTTGCCTGTGGTATGGAGTTTGTGTCTGTGCTGTAGCATTTGTGTGTGCTATAGAGTTCTTGTCAATGTTATAGAGTTTTTGCCTGTGCTTAGATTTACTGCAGCGCCATAGAGATCTTGCAATATGGTATAGATATGATTCTTCTTCTGTCCTGTATCCCCCCATGAGAGAGTAGGTCGTCCTCCAACTTTCAGCAAGTTGTGCTAAATACAACATCAAATGCGACTAGAACACAACAGAGCGAACAAAACAGACACACAAAAGTCAGCCTAATTTATAACCAAAGTCTTCATGTTGTATGATAAATACTTTTGTCAAAACAGTGGTTGTATTTGTCCGTTCCCTTTGTTGAGTTTTCTGGTCGAAATTTATGTTGTATTTAACACTTTTGGTCATCAGCTAAACGGCAATTATCCCTACTGATGCCACGCCAAGTTTTCTTTTAAACTTTGCTACGTCATGCAGTTCACCCCATATCATCCCCTCATTTTAACTTCAGTTCCTGGCTGCCTAATTCATTTTTTTGGGTCTGCCTCTATTTCTATGCCCCTTATGGGTTCCACTACAAAGATATTCTAGTTACCTTTTTCTACAGAATAACTGCCTGATCGATAAAGTTCTTGCCTGTGTTATAGCATATTTTTGGGTCTGTATTACTGAGTTCTTGCAAAGTGCTATAAAGTTATTGTCCTTCTATAGATTATTGTGTGCTAAAGAATATTTGCCTATGCTATAAAGTTCTTGTCCTACTATAGAATTATTGTGTGCTAAAGAATATTTGCCTGTGCTATAAATATATTCTTGTCCTTCTATAGATTATTGTGTGCTAAAGAATATTTGCCTGTGCCGTACAGTTCTTGTCCTTCTATAGATTATTGTGTGCTAAAGAATATTTGCCTGTGCCGTACAGTTCTTGTCCTTCTATAGATTATTGTGTGCTAAAGAATATTTGCCTGTGCTATACAGTTCTTGTCCTTCTATAGATTATTGTGTGCTAAAGAATATTTGCCTGTGCTATACAGTTCTTGTCCTTCTATAGATTATTGTGTGTTTTAGAATGTTTGCCTTTGCTATAAAGTTCTTGTCCTTCTATAGATTATTATGTGTTTTAGAATGTTTGCCTTTGCTATAAAGTTCTTGTCCTTCTATAGATTATTGTGTGCTAAAGAATATTTGCCTATGCTATAAAGTTCTTATCCTACTATAGAATTATTGTGTGTTATAGAATTTTGCCTGAGATATAAAGTTCTTGCACCATGCTATAAAGAGTTGAGATTATAAGTGTATGTTCTGTGGTAAAGACTGTTAAACCTTCAGAGATATTTATGCACAGTGAAAGCCATATTTTATCAAAATCCGTCCATTCCCTACTAGTCCTCCCAAAAATGTTGTAGACAAGAAATGATGTCTATGTACTGTCACAGACAGGAATTTAGGTCTGTGTACTGTTTTAGACAGGATTCTAGGGGAGCCGCCATAGTGTAGAGGCTAGAGGCTTGACTGAGGATCCAAAGGTAGTTGGTTCACATCCAGATAGTGCTAGCTTTTGTTTTCCCAGAAATGACCTTGGTTTCCAGGTCAACCCAGCCTTAAATGGGAAGTAAAGGTAGCCGGTGTAATGCTGACCACATCACCACCAAGATATAGTTATAGCCCTACATGCCCAATATGCCTGAATGGTGTGGCAGGGGTCTTTCATTTTCCTACTGTTGTAGACAAGAATTTATGTTTATCTACTGTTGTAAACAAGAAGTGATGTTTATCTACTGTTGTAAACAAGAAGTGATGTTTATCTACTGTTGTAAACAAGAACTGCTGTTTATCTACTGTTGTAAACAAGAACTGCTGTTATCTACTGTTGTAAACAAGAAGTGATGTTTATCTACTGTTGTAAACAAGAAGTGATGTTTATCTACTGTTGTAAACAAGAAGTGATGTTTATCTACTGTTGTAAACAAGAAGTGATGTTTATCTACTGTTGTAAACAAGAAGTGATGTTTATCTACTGTTGTAAACAAAAAGTGATGTTTATCTACTGTTGTAAACAAGAAGTGATGTTTATCTACTGTTATAAACAAAAAGTGATGTTTATCTACTGTTGTAAACAAAAACTGATGTTTATCTACTGTTGTAAACAAGAACTGCTGTTTATCTACTGTTGTTAACAGGAAGTGATGTTTATCTACTGTTGTAAACAAGAAGTGATGTTTATCTACTGTTGTAAACAAGAACTGATGTTTATCTACTGGTGTAAACAAGAACTGCTGTTTATCTACAGTTGTAAACAAGAACTGCTGTTTATCTACTGTTTGTAGATGAGAAATGATGTTTATCTACTGTTGTAAAGAAGTGATGTTTATCTACTGTTGTAGACAAGAACTGCTGTTTATCTACTGTTTTAGCCAGGATGAGACATGTCTTTGATGTCCTTTAAAACTGTATGACTATTTGATGGCTGACCTCACCTGATACAACCACAACATTGGTTCACAGTCACAAATATGTTTCTTTATAATTCACAAATTAATTTATCAATATCATGTACTCACATATTTTAACAAGCCTTTAATACAGTGTGGGTGCGGCACTCTGGAAGACAATAACTAATATAGGTCCTTGGCGTATGACACAGATGTATAGCACATCAAATCACCAATCTACAGTTTTATAGATTACGGTCTGAGCCTCCTCAGTGTCAGCTGAACCCAGCTAGAAAGTCTGGACCGGGTACAAAATGAGGCCATGAGACTCCTACTCTGCCGCCCAAAAAAAAAGACACGTCGTGCCATACCATGCGGTATGGTCTGACTTTTCTACCATAGCCACCAGAAATAAAGTGGCACCGGTGAAAGCATACACGAAGATATCAGCAGGCATCAACCACCCACTGCACAATGCAATCAATTATATAAAAAGCATGCATTTAAAAAGAGGTTCCTTTGGATGGCCGAGGCAGAAAATCTAATCCAGCAAGTATGTGACCTAGACGAGATCAGTCACAGAAAAGAATGGATGGATGCACCAGTAGACATGCATGACTTCTCTAAGGCTGTAATAAGACTGGAGAGGTACTACAGGAATTAGACACCTGGCACTGTACAGGCAGAGATTAGGGCACTGATTGATCAGCATTCATGCCCAGAAGACGTCATTTACACAGATGGGTCCGTGAAGTCAAGGTCAAGTTCAGCATGGGTATACATAGCACGAAGGATGGGGGAAAAAATAAAAGAGAATAGCAGTGCTTACCAGTAGACTATGTCAAGCATCGTCTGGATCTACACACCTGGACAGGAATAAATGGTGATGAAAGAGCTGACCAGCAAGCAAGTAAAGCACCAATGCAAATGGGAAGAAGCATGGACAGAGCTGATATCATCAACGCTGTACGGACTAGTATTGGGGATAGTAGCGAATCTCTGTCGCTAACACCACTGCATGACTGAGGAGTTAAGCTTGGTGAAGCAAGACTATGCTCTCTTCGAGGTAAAGACAGGAGATAACCAAATCCTCATTGGAACACTCAGTACAGGTATCCTGCATTAGGATGCCCAATGTGCAAAGACGTCGACTGTGATAATATAACATAATCAATATACATTTTACTGCTCTTCACAAACCTGCACTGTTTCATACATATATACTGTGTGCCCTAATGGATCTGCCCCAGAGATCACCAATGTGTACACAGCAGGAGTCA
This sequence comes from Candidula unifasciata, assembly GCA_905116865.2. Taxonomy (NCBI): domain Eukaryota; kingdom Metazoa; phylum Mollusca; class Gastropoda; order Stylommatophora; family Geomitridae; genus Candidula; species Candidula unifasciata. The sequence continues at coordinate 56,044 of CAJHNH020002727.1, forward strand.
CCAGTGTATAAAGAACAATGTTGTGTGTACTGACGATGAAGAAATGGGAATGAAATTACATTACAGCATGTGGTAGACTATAGCTACCAGACATAAAGTTGCACAGACACAAAGTTGCGTAGGTCAAGGTGTACATGAGCGTATCAGCCAGCATTAATCACCCATTGCACAAAGCTACTAATGACATAAAAGGAAAGTGTCTCAAAAGAGGCCACTCCTGGGTGGCAGGGCTGAAAATTTAATTAAGCAGGTATGTGACCTGGATGAGATCAGTCATGGAAAAAAATGAATAGATATACCAGCAGACATGCGTGACTTTTCTAAGTTTGTCATCACACTGGGAGGTATTACCAGGGACCAGATCTCTGCAGCAACCAGATTCCTGCAGCAGCCAGATTCCTGCAGCCGTAAAGATCGAGATAAGGGCACTGATAGATCAGCATTCCCACCCACAAGACATCATTATCTACACAGATGGGTCCGTGAAGCATGTGTCAAGGTCAGCATGGGCATACACTGCACAAAGGATGAGGAAAACAATAAAAGAGGACAGTGGCCCTTCCCAGACAGCTACATCAAACATGACCCCCGAGATAACTGCTGCTTCCAGAGTACTAGCATAGGCAGCAGAAAAGCACACGCACATACTGTTCAAGATTTATAACACACATAACGTGTCTAAAATCTACAAAGTACACTTATCCCCACACAGATCTGCAGTTCTTGTCCGGACATCGTTTCTCTGTGCAATGTTCAAACAGTGTCCGGGCACACTTTTTGTGAATTTTGATGGTACAACTGTCACAGTTCTCACCCTGGGAAACACATCAGTACAAACACAATAAAGAAGCACACCAAATAAAAATTTAACAATAAAAAATGACCGCAAACAGACAATACACATGCCCATAGACAAACAATATAGAGATGCACAGACAGACAGTAAAAAAGGCCCATAAACAGACAACAGACAATACACAGGTGCACAGAAAGACAACAGACAATACACAGGTGCACAAACAAACAGACAAAACACAGGTCCACAGACAGACAACAGACAATATACATATGTACAGAAAACAGACAGTATACAGATGCACAAACAAACAAAAAAACGTCACACAAACACAAACAGCCACACGAACAGATAATAAACAGGTGCCCAAATAGGCAATAAGCACACATATGAACAAACATAGTGTTAAAAAAAAATTAAAGGACCCTTTTCTACGCCTTTAGGCGTTTAGGGCATATAGGGCTAGACCTATATTTTATAGAACGATTGGTACAAGATGGGTGATGTGGTCAGCATCATGCTGGACGCCTTTACTTCACGGGACTGCTCAAGGCTGGGTCAACCTGGAAGCCAAGGTCATTTTTGAAAAAAAAAAAGTCCAGCTCTGCCAGGGAGTGAACCCACGACCTTCCGATCAGTGGCAAACGTCTAGCCGCTCTGCCACAGTGACTCCCATAAACAAACATTGTCAGCAACAAATTAATTCAAATATGTAGTGATGTTAAATATAGGATAATGTAAGGGTTTGATTGGTGGGTAGAACTGAGAAAGTTCCCAGGCTGTAAGACATGAAGTTGACGTGGCAGAGGAAAAACACGGGACTGTGTGAGCTGACTTAGGAATATGAGATAACTGAGGAAAAAGCTGAATAGTGATTCATTCTATGACAGCGCCCCAGAATGAGAAGCTAAACAGTAAGTCATTTTGTGACAGCGCCCCAGAGTGAGAAGCTGAACAGTAAGTCATTCTATGACAGTGCCTCAGAGTAAGTCATTCTATGACAGCGCCCCAGAGAGAGAAGCTGAACAGTAAGTCATTCTATGACAGCGCCTCAGAGTAAGAAGCTGAATAGTAAGTCATTCTGTGACAGCGTCCCAGAGTGAGAAGTTGAACAGTAAGTCATTCTGTGACAGCGCCCCAGAGTGAGAAGCTGAATAGTAAATCATTCTATGACAGCGTCCCAGAGTGAGAAGCTGAACAGTAAGTCATTCTGTGACAGCGCCCCAGAGTGAGAAGCTGAACAGTAAGTCATTCTATGACAGCGCCCCAGAGTGAGAAGCTGAACAGTAAGTCATTCTGTCACAGCACCCCAGAGTGAGAAGCTGAATAGTAAGTCATTCTTTGACAGCGCCCCAGAGTGAGAAGCTGAACAGTAAGTCATTCTGTGACAGCACCCCAGAGTGAGAAGCTGAATAGTAAGTCATTCTATGACAGCGCCCCAGAGTTAGAAGCTGAATAGTAAGTCATTCTATGACAGCACCCCAGAGTGAGAAGCTGAATAGTAAGCCATTCAATGACAGTGCCCCAGAGTGAGAAGCTGAACAGTAAGTCATTCTATGACAGCGCCCCAGAGTGAGAAGGAGTGAAAGCTGATCCACAGCTGGAAGGAGTGGAAGTGAATTGTCTGCTTCGAAAGTTATTTAAAAAGACGAGAGAAAGACGACTGTGTCCCGCTGACTGCCAAATGGGTGCATGTCAATTTTGACCGCCCAAAGCATGGCTGTATGCTTCCAAGTGCGAACAGAAGGGACCTGGATGGATGAAGCAAGTGTCAGGTAGTAAAGCTGATATTAAACGTAGACTGATCCTCGTAGCTCATGCTTCATGACCAATGAACAGCGAGTTGTTAAGTAGTTATACTCAGTGACAATAACTGCATTAACATGGTGGTGATAATGATTATTGATAAACAGTAGTGAAATTACTTGATTGAGATGGAGTAATTACTTATGAAACAGTGAATCATGGAAAATAGTGGTGAACGTTAGGCCGTGTTGGAGAATAAAGACTGAACAGTGATCTATGAGACTTGTTAAGATTGTAAAAATTTTAATTTGCTAAATATTGATTACATAAATTGGCTATCCTTTGAATAACTGTCCCAAATTATTGAGGCTGAAAATATACCCTAACAGGGCCTCAGTCACGTGTCCATTGCGAAATTCCGGCGAATTAAATTGCGCACTTCCTGCGACCTCCACCACCGCCGAGAGTATCCCCCACGCCCCAGCAGTGAATTGGGGCTAAACTAGATGGCTAGGACTCACGAGCAGCAGCTACCGCATCTCCTGCAGCTTCCTTCATTTTATTTGCTCGTGAGTCCCAGGCATCTAGTCTGAGATGCTGAAATGTTAGAGGCATGATTTCTGAGATGTTGAAATGTTAGAGATATGATTTCTGAGATGTTGAAATGTTAGAGATATGATTTCTGAGATGTTGAAATGTTAGAGGTATGATGTCTGAGATGTTGAAATATTAGAGGCATGATTTCTGAGATGTTGAAATATTAGAGGTATGATGTCTGAGATGTTGAAATGTAAGAGGCATGATGTCTGAGATGTTGAAATGTTAGAGATATGATTTCTGAGATGTTGAAATATTAGAGGTATGATGTCTGAGATGTTGAAATATTAGAGGTATGATGTTTGAGATGTTGAAATATTAGAGGTATAATGTCTGAGATGTTGGAATATTAGAAGTATGATGTCTCAGATGTTGGAATATTAGAGGTATGATGTCTCAGATGTTGAAATATTAGAGGTATGATGTCTGAGATGTTGAAATATTAGAGGTATGATGTCTGAGATGTTGAAATATTAGAGGTATGATATCTGAGATGTTGAAATATTAGAGGTATGATGTCTGAGATGTTGAAATATTAGAGGTATGATGTCTGAGATGTTGAAATATTAGAGGTATGATGTCTGAGATGTTGAAATATTAGAGGTATGATGTCTGAGATGTTGAAATATTAGAGGTATGATGTCTCAGATGTTGGAATATTAGAGGTATGATGTCTGAGATGTTGAAATATTAGAAATATGGTGTCTCAGATGTTGAAATTTTAGAGATATGATTTCTGAGAAGTATGATATCTCAGATCTTGCAATGTTACAGGTATAATTTTTGAATTGTTGAAATCAGAGAGGTATGTGGTTTCACAGCTGACATTCTGAGATGTTGAAATATTAGAAATATGGTGTCTCAGATCTTGCAATTTTACAGGTATAATTTTTGAATTGTTGAAATCAGAGAGGTATGTGGTTTAACAGCTGACATTCTGAGTTACTTACAAAGAGTTGACAAAAAGAGTTATTCACAAACAAAGAGTTGATGAAATGAGTTACTCACAAATAAAGTGTTGACAATCAGAGTTGTTTACAAAGAGTTGACAAACTGAGTTAGTTACAAAGAGTTGACAAACTGAGTTACTTACAAACAAAGAGTTGACAAAAAGAGTTATTCACAAACAAAGAGTTGATGAAATGAGTTACTCACAAATAAAGTGTTGACAATCAGAGTTGTTACAAACAAAGAGTTGACAAACTGAGTTAGTTACAAAGAGTTGACAAACTGAGTTACTTACAAACAAAGAGTTGACAAAGTGAGTTATTTACAAACAGCTGACAAACTGGGTTACTTATAAATAAATGAAATTTATAAACTCACTTACTTACAAACAAAAAGTTTATAAACTGAGTTACTTACAAATAAACAGTTTACAAACTGAGTTACTTTCAAACATAGTGTTGACAAACTAAGTTCCTACAAACAAACAGTTAATAAATGGAGTTACTTTCAAACAAATAAACAAACAGCTAACAAATTGGGATACTTTCAAAGAAACTGTTAACAAACTATGTTACCAACAAATGGTTGACAAACTGAGTTATTTACAGTTAAAAAACTGAGTTACTTACAAACATACAAACGGTTAAAAAACTTAGCTACTTACAAACAGTTTACAAATTGAGCTATTTACAAACAAAAAGTTTGCAAACTGAGTTACTTAGAAATAAACAGTTTATACGTTGACTTAATTACAAACAGTTTATAAACTGAGCTACTCACTAATAAACACAATTTGGAACAAATATAGCATATCCGGATCACATCTGGATACATATCCTTGAGATACTGGTCTAGCTCAACGATGCTGCGTACTGACAATGAGATTTTTCCATCCAGTTCCTGGAACAGTAGATATACATATGCAAATGTACATACGCTTGTGTATACATATATATAATACATACATATTATACATACATAAGATGTGTGAGTGCGCATGTGCGCATGCACACACATATGTGATGGCAACAACAGATCTGGAATCCAATGCAATTATTGTGAAATATTCTTTTGAACATGAGCTGGTTTTGCCATTAACTATAGTCTGATTCCCAGGCCTCCATAAAGCACAATGGAATACTGTCACCTGGAAAGAGAGAAAGCTGCTAACAAGATAACATAAGCTTATACTGATACTTGTAAACATAGATTAAAATTGATACTTGTAAACACAGGCTAATATTGATACTTGTAAACATAGGCTAATATTGATACTTGTAAATATAGGCTAATATTGACACCTGTAAACATAGGTGTATATGTTACGCCGAATGTTGAGCGGCATATATTAACCCAACATCCCATATTGTGCAAACGGCTTCGGGCGGAGGAGCGCGTTGGGGAGGATACTAGCCTTATCCTAGGAAGAGGAAATGCAACCTGAAAACCTTATGTTATGGCAGGGAAGACCAGGCCCTTGGCCTTGGCTGGCAGTTGGTCTAGGAGGAAAGCTCTGACAGGTGGACAGATAGAGCACTGCTCTTCTGATCCGGCAGCTTCTGCAACCTGCCTCGTTCCAAACGTACTGGTTTTACCTTTCCTTTGGGGTAAACAAGGCAGGTCGAGGGAGTGATCATTATGCATGGGCAACATATGGTTTCTACAATACTGCCCAGGCAGTGTGCTATGGAGAGGAGGAACTTCATCACTGGCTTAATCGGTCTCGGAAACAAATTGAGAGGCAGCAGTTACAGGTTATAAGTCCTTGTCAGGTGGTGTAGACGAGGGCGCCACGGGTTGCCTTTGACAATGGGAAACATCTTTGAATGTCACTGATCAACTACCGCCTGTCTCTAGCTGGGCAGCCCCCAGCCAATAAGGTGTTGATCCGCCGCAGCTTGTATGCTTCAATGGGTGCTTGGAGCTAAGACAAAATCCAAACTGCAGGCTGTAAAACCAATGCACCAGGCAATTAAAAAGAAAAAAAACATAACCCCAAGCTTCGACTTGGCTCTTGGAACGTGAGAACCATGTGTCCAGGGTTTTCCACTGACCTGGAAAACATTATTGATGTAAGAAAAGCGGGTATCATTGATGCTGAACTCTACAAACTTGACATAGATATTGCTGGCCTACAGGAAACCCGTCTGCCAAAGGATGGGTTATTAGAGAAAATAATTATAAATTTTTCTGGAAAGGCAGAGGCCAGGAAGAAATCAGGATGTATGGAGTGGGATTTGAGGTAAAGAATTCATTGTTAGGATCAGTTGAGAGTCCAACTGGAGGAAGTGAAAGAATATTATCCCTACGATTGTCTACATCAAGCAGTTTTATTACCCTTGTTACTGCATATGCACAACAAGGAACACTTTCATTGAATTAAGAGCAGCTAGAAATCATTTGCAAAAGGTAGCTAGGCAATTTGCCAACAACTTCTGGATCCAGTTATGTGAAAGCATTCAAAATTCTAGCAGTAGTGGTAATGTTAGAGGCATATATGAGGGAATCAAGAAGGCCATCGGTCGTACTATTTAAAAAAAAGTGCACCACTAAGGAATTTGAATGGGGAGATTAATAATGACAAGAAGAAGCATCTAGACAGATGGGTGGAACATTATCTGGAGCTTTACTCAGTTGATACTAAACTAGCAGATGGTGCTCTCAATGCCATGAAGACGCTACCAACTCTTGACTATCTGGACACATTTCCAACAGTTGTAGAAGTTGGGAATGCTATTGATGAACTGGCTTCAGGGAAACCCCCAGGCAGTGATGGAATTCCTATTGAAATCATCAGGAGTGGGAAAGACATTCTAACCCCACACATCCATCAGCTAATAACACTCTGCTGGCATGAGGGACAGGTTCCGCAAAATTTCAAAGACACAAGCATCATAACTATGTACAAGAACAAGGGTGATCGGAGTGACTGCAATAACTACAGGGGAATATCACTGCTGTGTACTGTTGGGAAATTGCTTGCGAGAATTGTTCTGCGAAGACTCCAGATCTTAAGGGACCGCGTTTACCCAGAGTCCCAGTGTGGCTTTTGTGGGAACAGATCTACCACTGATATGATATTTTCATTACTGTAGCACAGCTCTCTTCTTGGTTGCGTATGTTGATGTTACACCCAGGTTCGTCTTTAGGTTTTGCTACAGGAGGAGTCGATTAGAAGATTATAGACGAGGAGAAAGATGGTCGTTTCGATAGTGGTGGTGATGATGATGATGTCATGCTAGCTGCATGCCTTTCACGTGACTCTCATGCTTGTACAATAAAATGTCTGGAAACAACTGTTCTCATCTGTACTGTCTTTATTGTGATACTTCAGCAATGTCACAAAATAACAGCAATGATATTCTAAATAGCGCTGTGTTCTCTCTATGGCTAAATACTCGTAGGTTTGCTTTGTGTTCTTCATCTCTAGTTACTTTGTTAACTGGTTCTAGTGTCTGTAACTGCCACCTGGCTTCTAGTGCTGTCTGGTACTAACGGCTTGATCGTCGAGTCTAACATCTCTATAGTTCCTACCTAATGTGTCTCCGTTAACCACGGATCCAGGTATCTTGTGTCTTGTTTCTGTGGCTCGATGTCTCGTTTCATGTCTACTCTCTAGTGATTGTCTTCGAGGCTAAATATGACCAGCTGCTCTCCTTCCAGTGTTGAGCTGGCACCAAGGATCATTAAGACTAGTCGCTCGTCCTCTGAGTCTCAATGACTGAAGGCTTCTAGTGTTGAGTTTACATCTCTACCACTGAAGGCTGTCGTGCGGGTCCATGACTGGTCCCTTATCTCTTGAGTCTTGTGGACTGAAGAATTGCTAAAGTACTTTGTTACTCGTTATTTATACTTGGATGCTGGAATGCTAGGTATTTGTTTTCTTAGGCTTCTAGAGTATTCTAGTACGTCTCCACTTGTTTATTAGGTACGTTTTCACGTGGGATTTTCTAAAAATATCTAAAGTGCATCAGATTTCATCATCCTATTCTACACAGATATAGTAGTTAAACTGACAATTGAGGTCATAGAAGTTTCTAAAAAACAAGGACAATTGCGTTTGCTTTGATAAGGCACGACAACAAGGTATTTACTAGTACAACAAGGTTGGGTCACATGATGATAATAAAACGCATTTCAAAACTTCTAGAAAGAATGCCAAGGCCAGACAACATCAGTTTGATGTCAACAGCTAGTTTTGGCGGGAAAAGAAGATTCTGGAAAAGGGAATGTCAAGGTTACTAAAACTTGTTGATCTCCTAATATTCTAGCTTTGTGCCTCTTAACAAACAAGCTATGAGCTCACTCTGTTACATTACAACAGTTGCAGGAAAAATGCAGTGAACAAAATCAACCACTGTATGTTGCTTTTATTGATCTTACTAAGTCATTTGATTTGGTTAGTCAAAAAGGTCTGTTCAACACACAGAAGAAGATTGGGTGTCCGCCTACTTTACTGAGCATTATTGAGTCGTTCCACACAGGTATGAAAGATACAATCAACTTTGATCATGTAACATCGGAGGAGTTTGTAATTAAAAATGGAGTGAAGCAGGGGTATGTACTTGCTCCTACCCTTTTTGGAATATACTTTTCACTTCTTTTGACACATGTCTTTCGTGATCAGGAGGGTGGTATATTAATTCATTCTCGATCTGACGGCAGCCTTTACAATGCTCGCAGGCTGAAGGCCAAAACCAGGATAAGAAAGGTGCTTATCAGAGAGCTGCTGTTTGCAGATGATGCCGCAATAACCACCCACTCAGAGGAGAAGCTGCAATTGTTACTATCACCTTTGCTGATGCGTGCTGTGAATATGGACTAAAAGTAAGGAAAAAGAAGACAAAGGTTATGGTGCAAGGTGTTAATGACAGACCTACAGTCTACATTGACGGTGAAGAGCTTGAGGCAGTAGACCATTTTACCTATCTGGGTTACACAGTGAATAGTAAACTATCGCTGGACCAAGAAATCAACACCAGGATAGTTAAAGTAGGAACAACAATGAGCAGATTGACAAAGAGAGTTTGGGAGAACAGAAAGCTCACAATTAAAACAAAAACTCTTGTCTATTAGGCTTGTGTTCTCAGCACTCTGCTTTATGGCAGTGAAACTTGGTCACCCTATTTGCACCAGGAGAGACGGCTTAATAGCTTTCACATGCAATGCCTAAGAAGAATACTCAGCATTAAGTGGCAGGACAAAATCACAAATACTGAGGTACTGGAAAGAGCAGGTACTACAACTGTCTTTTCCATGCTCAGTCTACGAAGACTCAGGTGGCTGGGTCACACCTGGAGAATGGAGGATGGCAGTGTCCCTAAGGACATCCTTTATGGTGAATTAAAGACAGGAAGAAGATGTCGAGGCCGACCTCTACTATGATTTTTGACACGCGCGGGTCTTGCTAGTCACACTCGTCATCGCCATGGGCTGTGAGTCTCATGCCTCCTCCTAGCGCAAAATAACACTATCGTCTGGAAAGACGGAAAGGTAAAAATGATGATCAAACATAGGTTAAAACTCATACTTGTAGACAAAAGCTTATACTAACACCTGTAAACACAGGCTAATGCTGATATTTGTAAACATAGGCTTATACTGATACTTGTAAATACATGCTAATATTGATACTTGTAAACACAGGCTAATAACGATATTTGTAAACACACGCTAATACTAATACTTGTAAACATTCACTAATATTGATACTTGCAAACACAGGCTAATGTTGATACTTGTAAACATATACAAGCGAAAACCAACTCTAATATATGTAAACACTGACTAACATTTATAATGTACATGCAAAGAGAAAGAAAGTGAGAGAGAGACACACACACACACCCACATACTTAGAGAGAGACAGACACACAGTGAGAGAGACAGACAGACATACACACACACACACCGAGACAGAGACTGACAGAGAGAGGGACAGACAGACAGTAAGAGAGGCAGACAGACAGACAGGCACGCCGCTAGCCAGCCAGCACCCCCCCCCCCCCCCCTCCCCATGCACACACATGCATGTACACAAGCATGTGTGCAAACACACACAATACCGAAATGTTACCTGTAACCATAAACAAATATTCTCTCTAGCATCAATTCACACACTGAATAATGATGAAAATGTTGCTCTATAATATGTGCAGAATGTTTAATTCATAATTGTCTGTAGTAGTTACACAATTGTGGCTGGATTTTTTCAATTACTACATGTCTGTATTTTCTATACTGTATGTGTGGCTCATAGCGCATTAAATATAGCATTAAAAATGGCAAATTAAAGGCAATTAATTGATAATAAAATATGAACTTTCAGCCAGAACCTTTTTAATCCACTTGTCTCTTTCAAGCCGGTCAAAGAAGTTTTCTGCTTCCTCCTTGCCCATACGCTTGTCCAGTTTTTCTGTCAAACTCAAGGCTGCCAGAGACCCAAGCTTTCCATCATCTGTTTCCACAATCTGTTCAACCTGAAATAGTGGACAGAAACAAGCTACAGTACCACAGAACATCAGCTAACAATAACAATTTAACACACCACAGTACCACATCTCTACAATCTGTTAGTGTCAAGTACCACATCTTTACAATCTGTTAAATATTACACCACCACATCTCTACAATCTGTTTAGAATGCTTCCGGTCAAATTCGACGCTAGGCACAGTCACTGTTTGAATCGTGACAAATTTTTTGCTTCTGCCAGACAGTGTCCGTTGCATTTTTGTTTCATCTGTAGACTCAGCTGCTGAGTTGAGTGCATAGGGGGACACTGTGAGCTGTGGATTTCATTTGGAATGTTTTTTTTTTTTTACTGTGACCAACCTGGTGTTGTGAACTGTAGATTCAGAAAATGGCACATGGCCTGTCATCGCAATATTGGTGGTACCCTTATGTGATTAAAATTGATCGCATGTGAAACTACTGATCTATTGGTAACTTCTGCTACCGTCGATGATGAACTGCTTTTAAAATGTCTGACTATTTCTGTCAGCACTTTGGATGGCTACCATTTGCTTTTAATGCGTGTGTATGCTAGTGCATATGCTGAGACAGCAGTGTCTGTCAATCTCTCCACAAAGGACTGTGATGGACATTCTGCGTGTTTTTCGTGGGCAGAGGAACAGAGCAACTATGAGGTGACCCGTTTGCTATAAAGCTGAAACTAAGATTACTAAGATTACCAGTCTGTTCAGTGTGACAGTACATCTCTACAACATGTTCAGTCGTCTCACAGTACCACATCTCTACAATCTGTTAACACTTGATTTACTAGCAATCTGGTGCATTACTGTCTCTCAATAGCATGGGTCTTTAGAGATTTTTTTCAAAATGACTGGTTTTCTAATCAAATTCATATTTTGTTTAAATTAAAAACCTTTAAATGTTTGAGCACCATTATGAATGGTTGCGACAGATGAAGAAAAGAAATATTATGCAAACATGTTACATGTTTTAAAACCATCATCTTTTCCCCAGATTTTTAGTTAATTTGTTCAATGTCTATGCAATAAAATGTTGGGGACATGGCTGGTGATGAATAAATTAAGCTCAATAGGAGCAATTTTTTGTAATGACTAAATATTTCAACATTAAATGCTAACAAAAATGTGAATAAAGTGAAAAAAATTTCTTTCATTGTGTTTATTTTGCATGTCACAATAAATATTTGTAAATGCTTGATTATAAAAGCACCTCTAGTTGAAGTCTGAGCTACTTTCATTATTAACTGGAGTTGAAGCTGCAGCTGTAGATCTCTGCAAGGGTCTTTTATCTGGAAGACTGATAATTTTTTAATGTGTGGTAGAGTTTGAAACAGGGTGTCAAGCATACATGTGTATTACAATGTTGGCAGTACATGTAAGTCTAGCTTCTTTTATCTGCACCCTTACACACTTTACAGTCTGGTTTGCACCTTGCCTTTTAATATTTTTCAACTACATGGTGATCAATAAGTTGTGCTGCTGTGACTTGTGGCGTACATTGTACTAAAAAACAGCATGTCTGATAAGAGCAAGACAGACATCCTGCCTGAACTTATTTGCTGTTATCTTATTCTTAGAGTGATTCAGCTTATATACCTATTGACCAGAGCAGTTTCAACTTTAAAAAAAAATAATGGCAGGTACCATTTATAGGATATATGTGGGTAGGGGTAGCTTGCATCCAGCTGGCCGAAGTAATCAACAACCACCCAACATAGTTTTGTTGCACTTTTATGCAAAACTGGCTTGTTTATTATTCTGCATATCAGGAATTCCACTTTTCTTAACTGTTTTGTCCATAACATCACTGCGGTAAACAGCAGATTTCATGTTAACTCTATTAGTGTCATGGCAGGTAATGGCCAGCATGCCTTTATCTTCTGTCACAGAAAACACAGGATTGTTGCGCGCTGATTTGGGGTAAAGTGTGATATTGCGTGAAGGGACAGTGAGAGGTCGGTACTGTCTGTAAGTTCACAGGGGAAGAGTGTCAACATGGTCTGAGTATTAAGAGGAGACCAGTGAAAATGTATATTCATGAACAAGGCTTGCACGCACAAGAGAAAGTGGACGCGTGGGTTTCTGTGTGTGGGGGGCTGAAAGCATGGATAACGAGATAAACAGAGAAAGTGTGAATTAAGTGACAGCGTGATTCTCAGCTAACATCAGCCACCCACATAAGTATGATCCTCGAGAACACCTATGTGAGCGTGAGTCCCAAGAACACCCACGGGATCATGAGTCACGAGAACGCACATACAAGCGTGCCTCTCGTGTAGACATCATCCACCTACACGGATTTGACAGGGATAAATTGGGCTGCGTAGACGGTCCGGGTGAGTGAGCTGTAGCCTGAGGGCTAAAGCCCCTCGGGGGCAATCGAGAAGCAGTCAAGAGAGAGAAGCGAGAAGAGAGAGAGAGAGAGAAAGCGAGAGTCAGAGACCAAGTCAGGGTCTGTGATATCTCTCGCAAGTCTAATAGACAAGAATACCGTACGACTATCAGGCATTGAGGTCTAAGTAAGCGTCGAGGTTGCGGTACTGAAGAAGATATATAGAGGAATCGAGAGTCAGAGACCAAGTTAGGGTCCGGGATATCTCTCGCAAGTCTAACAGACAAGAATACCGTACGACTATCAGGCATTTAGGTCTGAGTAAGTGTCAAGGTTGCGGTACTGAAGAAGATATGTTCCCGCTGGCAAAGTAAGTCCTGGGGACAGAAGGCCAGTAGTGCCTGGTTTCGGGGTACGGCAAGAGGAGGCCGTCTCCAGTCACCGTGTTGTATGCTGAAATAATATCAAGGTCCAGTGAATGGGAGAAGTCGTTCTGTTCAGCTGTACAACGCGTCCAGTGTGTGGGACGCTGTAGTCATTGGAGCTGTAGTAGTCAAGGAGAGACCGCTACTAACTGAGAGATAGAACGAACGAACGAACGAACGAACGAACGAACGAACGAACGAACGAACGAACGAACTTTATTTTCAAAGGGTTACAAATTAGGCACGCAGGCCTGTCTTACATTCGGCCCTTCCAAACTTCCATCTTTCACACAGCAGGACAAATGAACGATGTAAGAATGTCAGCTGTGATCAATGACTACGTGTCTGCATTTGTGTCATGTATCCTGTTAAATAAATATGTATGACGGTGTTCTATTTCTAAGAGAGGAAGCGGAAGAGTACCTGCTAAGACACTTGTTAGTGTGCTGACTCATTTAGCACACAACAAGGATGAGATGCCTTTTTCTGTTTCAGCTGCTTTTTCTTCCAAAAATCAAATGACATACTGTGACACAGTTGTATCTTTCACATATCCCAAGCACATTCAGATGCGCCTACACGGAACAAGTTATACAAGACATTGTTTGTACGTCTCTTGATTGTGTTTAACAACACGGCCAGTGATTTTACGAATTCAATCAATTCATTTGCAGTTAAGATCGTTTAACATAATGTCAATTCATGTACAACACCGGGTTTTGTTATACAATGGTAAAGAACACTTCAGGTTATTATAGCTGTATGTGTACTTCACTAGTATTTCTAACACGAAGTCAAACTTCTAAAACTAGGTAAAACTCTCTTTCTTTTGACAAAGTTTTCTTTCGGTCGTACTGTAATTGTAAGGTTCAAAAAAACTCTAGTCCTTGTTTTGCAGCTGCCCAGCTAAGCTCCTGGGCTCTAACTCTCTTCTGCTGCCCTGCTTCTCCCCCTTTTCTCCATGTCTCACCACCCTGGGTGATTTCAGTGTCGCTTATTCCTCACCCACTGAAACCCGTCAACCTGCCAGGCCATTCCACTCATTCCCAGTTTACCTTCCTATTTGACGGCAAGACAAAATGGCGTTGTTTCCAGCGTTCTAATCTGGGTTGTTGGCTTGCCGGCTATTAAGCATATACGTCCGACAGTGTCAGATGTCATGGGTTTATCAGGAATCGTACTCTGTTCACCCCTTCCTAATCCTTTTTTAACTACAATACACCCAACTGTGTCTGAGAGGGCATCTTGCTCTTCGTATGTAGAAAGATTTTCTAGCTTAACAAGCTCATTCTGAGCAGCCTTTCTCCATTTCGAAACAGCATTTTCAGCATGTTCTGGTCTCTTGTGCCATGCCCGCTTCTTTCTTCAGATGTAACTATATCGCCTCCGTTATCAAGTCTACCATCATTGTGTCGCTACTTTCAATTGCAATATGATGGTAACATTCACCTGTGTATCTCTACTTATTAAGGAATTGTAAATTTCAGTGCCACATTCGCTGGCAGATTCAGAATTATCAATTCTACAAATCTGGTTTTTATCATCAGACATGATAAAGACAAGAAGGCTAAAACAATTGTTAGCCTACCCTGGGTTACATTCTCATGGGCTCAAGCTGATCAGAGCTTTGCATGGCCATAAACATGGTCACAACTTACAAATTCCTTCTACATTCCCCGTCTGCCAAATGCTCTGACATCTGGTCCAAGGCCATCTGCTAACACCACATTCTGAGAGGTGTCAATAATAGCCCTGGCCTGAAGTTCAAGAAAGATAATCCCAGCGGAAGATAATTTTATCATGAGTTACATGCCCCTAAGGTTCTCTTCTCTTGATAATTATATGACATCTCCGGTTAGGTGGTCTGTACTTTCCACTTCATTGGTGCCACCAAGTCTAATTGCTTGTGTTATCAAGAGTCTGGGTGTTTGACTTCAGTTGTAGTCAAAGGAAAATTAAACAGCTTTGTTCTGGTGGACTTAGATTTAGGTTCCAGCCCTGAAACATATTTTCCTCTACAACTTAAAATGCAGAAAAAAAAATTAAGATGGGGAAAGACACGTTCTGAAGTTACCAGGTGTGTTGCCACGTCACAGTACCACATGACCACAATATGTTTAGTGTCACAGTACCACATCACTACAATATGTTCTTCACACTAACACATGTTAGCGGTTAACAGAAACATGTCACAGTACAATAAGTCAAAGTACCATTTGTCAACAGTTAAGAGAAACACACCACGGCAGCCAATCTGTGACACAGGACCAAAAATGAAACAACAGAGAACATCAAAAATGACAAGTCATCAATAAAAGTCAGCACAATGACAGGTCACCAGTAAATGCCATCACAAAAGAAAAGTCATCAATAAAGGTTGGCACAATGTCAAGTCATCAATAAATGCCATCATATATGACAAGTCATCAATAAATGCCATCATATATGACAAGTCATCAATAAATGCCATCACAAATGACAAGTCATACCAAGCACATACCAACTTTTTAAACAGCTCCAGTTCAGTGGAGGAGTATGTGGAGGACATCCGAGAGATGCTGCTTTCAACAGTATTGACCTGCAGTCGGAAGACAGATGAGAATTATCACGACACTTGTCAGTGACTGATGAATGCACAGGAACATACTGCACAGAGTTCACAATGAGTTCACCACACAATGAGTTCACCACACAATATTAAACACTGAGCATACAACGCAATACAATACAATATAATGATTTTATCATCATCTTCTTCTTTTTGTTCATCCAATTGTAGCCACTGTGTTGTTAAGGTTCACAAATGGCTTCCGAAGATCCAAAGCACCCCCTAGCAAAGAAATAAAAAGTGCGCCAAGAAGTTCACCTGACACGCGTATATGTAAGGTAAAAATGTTTGATTACTTCAGTATCGAAATATAACTAGAAATGATAACTAACTTTTGTTCTTAATATGCTTAGCTGAATACATAAATTGCGGGGGCCTTAATAATATATGTGTAAGGACAGATCTCCGTTGTTCTTCTAAAAGGTAAACAGAACTCAACTTGTTTTTTTTTTACTTGCTTGCAGACAATGTTATAACTCAATTAACTTTTTTTTTTTTACTAGCTTGCAGATAATGTTATTCTTGAAAAAATAAAAAACAGCATTCACTTTTATTTTAAAATAGAAGACACTACCAATAGATTGCACAATTTACAACTGGGAAACAATGCTTTGATTCACTTTTATGTGCCCTCCCGAGATGAACAGAGAGCAGCCTGCAGGTTCAGGTCTTCAGTGACAACACAAACAGATATATTCTTCTTCTGCACATTACACACCTTTAATTTTGTTTCATCCTGACACTTGTCATGACAGTATGGAAGCATGCATCAGGCATGGCTTTCCCTATTTGGTCATGACACTCTGGCAAACGAGGCCAATGGTAATGGACAACTGAACCTTTCTGCCAAACAGAATAAATGACGTTTGATGATCAGATGACTTTGATGTTATGCCATAGGACATATATCTGACCAACATCTGTGCCTAGTCAGCTGACTAACAGTAGCAGACTGTCAAGGTGTACCTTAACTCAGTGAAGATGATGCTGAGTGTTGACAAAGGATACAAAGAGACAGACCTGACTGTCTACCGCTCACTGCAGATGTTGCTTTTCTATGCTGCATGAAAATCTCTTGGTCTATGGCTAAGCCTCAGCAGTTCTTTCAGTAGTACTTGACAGGCATTTTAACAAAGGGTTGTCATTTAGTAGTATATTCAGTTAGCGGATTTCACTCATGTTCCAAATAAGTTTTCATATACATTTTCACCCAGGCTTTGGAGGATGGACTTGATGGACAACACACACACACACACAAACTAAACAAAGACATACCAGACAATCGGTGCACACCATTGATCTGTACTAAACAAAGACATATCAGACAATAGGTTCACACCATTGATCTGTACTAAGTTACACCATACAATAAGTGCACCACCACTGATCTGTACTAAACAAAGACATATCAGACAATCGGTGCACACCATTGATCTGTACTAAGTTACACCATACAATAAGTGCACCACCACTGATCTGTACTAAACAAAGACATACCAGACAATAAAAACTGGCTCCATCATCCTCCTGAATGCCTTTCTTGATTTCAAGATGGAAAGGTGCTAGGGATGCATTAACACTAAGTACGAAGTTAGCCATATCTGACTTTGACTCTACTGGTACACCACAAACTGCAAAGATAACAGCACATGTTTCAGCATTAGAGAATGACATCTTTGATGGTAGCTGCTGTTTTTTTAATGATCTAGTTAGTTGGTTGGTTGGTTGGTTGGTAAACTGTCACTGGCAATTACAAAGGTGATTATCCTGATGTTTTATTGCCACATTAGTCTAGCCAGGAAATGATCATAACTTTGTTCTTTTATAATGTGGATACTTCTGCAAGTATGTTTTCTCTCAGGCAGACTTTTAATCAGGTTGCAACTGGTACCATTAGCATATCAACTCTTTGTTGGTTACTGAAGGGGATGATGCATGTGTGGGAAATGTCCCAAGTGCAGTGATGTCAATTGTTGATTCATCATTCATTCATTCGAGGGGCTGAGCAGGAGTATGACAGTGAAAAAGAAAAAACTGGCTACAGTATCCCCTAAAGAAGAGCCAATCAATTATTTTTAGTTTTATTTTCCTGTTCATCATCCCAAAATTAGTAAAGACAGATTGTTTTCATGTCAGTTCCAGAATTTTGTTGTAAAGTGTAATTAATGCAGTCATAGAGCTGAGATGTTTTTATCCACTACAATAACTTCTGCTAGGACACCATCTGCGCTAGCAGCCTTTCTACCCTTCAGGAATCTGATAACTTTTCTAAACAGTTCCTGACAGATGATACTCATCTCCCAACCCTTAGGAATTTAATCACTTTTCATAACAGTTCCTGACAGCTAATACTCATCTCCCTACCCTTCAGGAATATGATCACTTTTCATAACAGTTCCTGACAGCTAATACTCATCTCCCTACCCTTCAGGAATATGATCACTTTTCATAACAGTTCCTGACAGCTAATACTCATCTACCTACCCTTCAGGGATATGATCAATTTTAGATGGATCCGTGATGCGCGGATCAAGGTCAGCATGGGCATACATAGCACAAAGAAGGGGGAAAACAATGCATGAGGACAGCCGTACTTACCAGACAACCACGTCAAGCATGACCATGGAAATAGCCGCTGCTTCTAGAGCTTTAGCGTGGGTATCCGAGCAAACCGCCACACAGGCAGTAATTGTCTCAGACTCAAAGAAAATGCTTCAGAAGATAGCAACAGGCAGTATGTGCTCTGAATGGATAGAAAGCATTCGGAAATCGCACTTAACCTCCGTAATCTGGATCTACACACTGGGTCATGCCGGCTTAAAGGGAAATGAGCGAGCGGACCAACTGGCAAGCACTGCACTAATGATTGTGGGAAAAAGCATGGACAAAGCAGATATCGTCAACGCGGTACGAACTGGGCTAGTGGAGAATGAGGAATCTCTAACACTAATACGATTGCGTGTCATGGGAGTTAAACATGGTGATGCACGTCTTTGCCGTCTTCGGGGCCGAGAAAGGAGACGATATAACCAGCTTCTCATGGGGACAATTAGTAGAAGTACTTTGGAGTGGCTGCTGCTTCGGAGAACTGAGCACGCATGGGTATGCCCAATGTGCAGTGACATCAAGTGTGATAACAAAACATAAAATAACATCTTGTAGGGAGTCGGCAGTCCGAAACCCAAGTTCAAGGTGTCTCCTTCGTGCCAAAGAACTGCATGGCTGTTGGGTGAACAGTCGTTAACGAAGGCAGGCAGGTCGTTGTAGGGGCGACACCTGCTGGTAGATGTAATGTCCTAAGTCCCTTCCCCAGCTAATAATGAGGGTACTGCTGGGGTGACCGTTTATTAACCATCATATAATGCTTCAGGTCAAAATGGACGCTAGGCCAGATGGTGGCCGTTGCATTTTTGCTCCATTTGTAGACTGGAAGGATATAGTTTTGTCGCCCAGCTTCTGAGTTGAGTGCACGGCATGACACTAAGCTACGTGTGTTTTTTGTTGGCACAGGAGCGGAGCAACTATGGGTTGACCCGTTTGCTATGAAGCTGAAACTAGGATTACCAGATCACCAGATATGATCAATTTTCTCAATAGTTCCTGACAGCTGAAACTCATCTCCCTACCCTTCAGGAATATGATCAGTTTTCTAAACAGTTCCTGACAGCTAATACTCATCTTCCAACCCTTCAGGAATATGACTGCTTGTCTCAATAGTTCCTGACAGCTAATACTCATCTCCCTACCCTTCAGGAATATGACTGCTTGTCTCAACAGTTGCTGACAGCTAATACTCATCTCCCTACCCTTCAGGAATATGACTGCTTGTCTCAACAGTTGCTGACAGCTAATACTCATCTCCCTACCCTTCAGGAATATGACTGCTTGTCTCAATAGTTCCTGACAGCTAATACTCATCTCCCTACCCTTCAGGAATATGACTGCTTGTCTCAATAGTTCCTGACAGCTAATACTCATCTTCCTACCCTTCAGGAATATGACTGCTTGTCTCAATAGTTCCTGACAGCTAATACTCATCTCCCTACCCTTCAGGAATATGACTGCTTGTCTCAATAGTTCCTTACAGCTGATACTTATCTCCCTCATATAAAAACTCAGATCTGGGGTTGGGAGGGGGTTAAAATAGGTAGCCCTAGTAGGGATGCTAGTGAAATTGTATCTATTAGGTTTGTACTTATGGGACCATCACAGCTGGATAGAGATTAAAATGTCCAATCCAAGATACCTCAGTGAAGTCTGTAAGTCAATTCTAAATAAAGATGTTTAAATGTGGGGGCAGATACCACCACAGAGCTGCAGCCCACGGCCAGTGTTTGAAACCAGGCAGTTCCCGGGGTTCACTCAGCCTCTAGGTAATGGGTACCACTCTGGGATAAATGGAACAATGTCACTATAGCTTTGGAGTTGCGTGCGGATGGCGACATAGGTGGACAGTTTCTTATCAGCTGTCCGCACTGGTGGCAGAGCACTTATGGTTAATAACCGTGTGCAATGAAGCTGGTTCTCATTTACTGACTTTACCCTAACCTTTTACCTGTAAAATTATTTTTAGAGGATTTTAAGAATCCGCATTCTTCCGAATACTGGTCCCAAATTATTAACTGTAAAAAAAAAATCATATTTAGAGCCTCAAATATAGTTTAAAATATGGAATAGGAACACTATAAACTATGCCACACTTTATTATATAATTTCATTCGCACCAAACGCTTGAGGTTTCGGTAGTACAGTTGTAAGTATTCCGCCTGTCATGCGGGTGACCAATGTTTGATTCCCCGCAGAGTGACAATAATTTTTTTTTGGCTCTTAAAAGGGCGGTTGGCGCATGGTTTACAGCTAGGCTGCAATTTGCTATGCTTTTCGAGCCAACACATCCGATTTCAGCAACGTCATAATTAGTTGCTGTTTAGAACATGCTTTTAGGTGGCACTGGATCTATTTTTTTTTTTCCCTCAAACATGTGGCCCTGCAACCCATAAGGGAAGTCACGAGTAATGTGAACAATGGATCAAAAACTATTCATCCCCATGACGCTCTAATAGATCAAAAACTACTCCTCCCCATGCCGCTTAAACAATGGATCCAAATCTATCCTCCCCACTCCGCTTCAATAGATCGAAAACTATTCCTCCCCATGACGCTTAGCTTTAGGTCTAAATATTGCTATCCATCAAGAAATAAAAATGAAAGTGGAAACTGATGATGACGGTCTAAAGTTTTTTTAACTGCGCAACCTCTTGAGGCTCTCAAAGGGATGTTTTTTGCAGTGAATAATTTGGGACTGGTATTTAGAAGAGTGCCTTAAGAATCAATATAATAATATAATATAACATATCAGTTAGTATGGTCTCCGTGCATGCGTGCGTTAAAGACAATTAAGTGTAATCATTGAACGACAATAAAAATCATACATATTAACAGCTCTTTGACTTCCGTGGCGCTGAGGATACCCTTCGAGAGAAAACACTGCATGAAGATCTTTCGCTTGTCTATGGGCTCTATGGCACTGCTCATCTTTGCTTTGCTGCCTGCGGACATCCAACCAGCGATGATATATTGCTCATCAGGTTCTGAAACGTTTTGCTTATTATTCGAAAATTTGCTGACTGATATTTTGTTTTTTCGTACCGAATTTAATCACTGCATGAGTATAAGCTACTGGAGACTGTAAATACGTTCCGCGCAATGAATATCGTGTAGAAGAGAAATCAAACCAGCCATGTTTACACCGGATACTGGGTTAGGGTTGCCAACTGGCTTCAGCTAAACTGCCAAATAAAGTGGCTGAAGTGACCCTGGGCCTGCTCCCTTGACCGCCACTGGCTACTTCACGTCCTCTACTTTACCATAAATAAACAGAGTGCCGATTATACTTACCTAGCAATAGGTGTTTCGTCCTTTTTAGGACGAAATTTTTTGTTATGTGAAGCCCCACCCTGGCTTTTGCCAGGGGCCGCAATATAGGCAGGCCATAAATATGGCCAATTGTCTGAACGCGGTTTCTGGGACCTCTTTGTCAATCAGTGTCGATCAATACATGTGTCTCTGAATATTTCTACGGCTTCAAGGGTTCCCCCTCTGTTTATTTATGTGAATGACGTAAACACAATGAAACATACCAATCAAATCTCTTTCTTGAATGTTCGTGTATTCTTGACAAAGCAATACGGTCTGCTGTGCGTGATAATTGTAGGTGAATTGTAATCCTAATTGTTGCTGTGTTTGTTATTCGACCTATGCTTCGTTCATATAAAACTTCTGAAACATATGGTACCATTTATATGGTTTGAGATTAATTATTTCCATGTTCCATAGTTGGTGATTTCAAGATGTACGAGTTGCCAATATGAGGCCCACACGTCATTTGTAGGTGACAGGTTCGATTCCCGGCGCGGTAACTATAGCTTTCGATTTTTATGTTGTCTAGTGTGTCCTTCTATCTCTCTTCTTCTTTTAATGAGTATCAATCAATACATTGTCTCTTTGTTAATCATAACTATTTATCTTGAGAAGGCGGTGATATAACATCTCCTGTATCGCTTCGACCATGAAACTGTTTAACATTTCTCTAATGCTATATTTCCACCTTGTTAGTCGTCTGTTCCTTGCTCTATCTGCCTTCCTTCTTTCGTTCTGTATGTGTCTTGTATGGTAATGCTTTACAAAGGATTCTTTCTAAGGGGGCAGTCCATTTTATTTGTTGTCTTAGCGTGTAATTTCGTGTTGGTCCTCTGCCAACTTTTTGGCTTACAATTTTTTTCCACGCCTTTAGCCTTTCTCAGACATATCATTTCGATTGTTACTAATTTTCAGAAATGGTTAATAATGAGTGAACCCGTCTGATTTCACAGCCACTTGAATAACCTCCTCTTTAGTCCAGACACTCTGAGGTTTTTAATGAGAAACCAGTGAGAGAGATACATATTGTGAAGCCAGATTTGTGAACTGTCATGAAATCTGATGTTAGTATACAGTAAACTCAGATGGCTTGTATCGCCAAGAAGGCATGAAGATGGACCATGTTGGTTGTTTGCCCTAGTGCAAGTCCAGTGTTTGCTCCATATGCTATGTATTAATATTGAAACTAAAAGCTTGCCCTAGTATGATCGTCTGGGGCTAGCTTATGCCAGTCATTGCCAATATCTGGTGAGCCCTAATTTATCTGAAGAATGGCCTTGTGTGTCCTGCACTGAAAGTTGTCAATATCTTTGGGGCAATCACAAAGTTTTACCGGAATGGCCAGAAGAGAATTAATCATGTCCATTCCATATCTACACTAAGATTACTTCCATGGACTTACCCAAACCTGCTAGGCTGTTTTCAAGATTGGTTCTTTTCAACTTTTTCACCCTATCTCGTCGATTCTGGAAGGTCCTCTAGTATGGGAAGGTTAGTACTAATTGTGTTTCATTGAAGCAATTAAATAAATGATTTATGTACAAATGGATAACTGCTATTATAGTTTGCTCTAGAGGATAAATTCTCCCCGAGTTGGATTGCAAACGAAAATGCATTGGTACTTTAGTAGTGTATGTTTGGCCCTTAATCTAATTTCATGGTCATGGTGGGAGCCGCGCTAGCGCAGTCGATACGAGGCTCGCTTTCAAATTCAGGTGCGACTCGCTGCAGCCACGGTCGGTGTTCGAAACCGGGCGGCTCCCCGCATTAACCCAGCCTCTAGGAAATGGATACCAGAGTGACACTCTGGGGTAAATGAAGGAACGTCGCTGTAGCTACAGAGTTACGTGCGGACGGCGACACAGGCGAACAGTTTCTAATCAGCCGTCCGTACTTGTGGCAGAGCACTTATGGTTTATAACCGTGTGCAATGACGCTGGTTCACATCTCCCGACTTTATTTTTTATCTTGTTTCATGGTCATTAAAAATGTGAAATGTGAATCCATTCTTTGTGATTGAACTCCAGTTGTGTAATGTGGGTCTGCAAGACAGTTTCTCGGTCTTTTTACTGTTCAGGACAATTAGGGGCCTGGTCAATTGTAACAGGGTCTCTGGCTAGATTTTTAGGTGTCCTTATTTTATACTGTACAGGGCTCCACATACTATGTACGTTCTGACAGACATGAAGTCCACGGTTCTTTCAATGGTCAATAGATCCCTTCCGTATACATCGATTTTTTCCTTTCCTGCTGGCATGCTTACTGTGAGAATAAGGCGAGTCTTGCCACTTTGCGTCGCTTCCTGGTCAAACGCTTCTCTCAAGTGCTTGAGTATTATCAAAAATTTTTGTTTATGTGTCACGGTAGGCCGCTCCCATGTAACCTCAAGTCCATCAAATTCTTTCTCTCGGAGAAATTTCACAGCATTAATTGCAAATGATTTCAAGTTTGCCTCATTCTCAGGCATACGTTCAATATATTTATCTCCGTCTGCTCCCCCAACTGCAACCATGGCGTTCAATCCCGGATTAATCTCTTTGTTGTTTACCAATCGTTGAAACAGTCCTTCCCGCCACGGCTCTGACTCTTCGTAGCGAATAAAAGGCCTGATATAAAAGTCTTTAATCGTGGCATAGGCGTAGATAATGTGGGTGCAGATTGTTGGCTCGATATTTTCCGGCACAAACAGTCCCTTGCCCTTTCTGTGATAGGCCCAGCTTTGTATATAGCAAACAACACGCTTTTTCTCTTGTGGACTTGTCGGTATGCTCCGCGTTCTGTTAAATGACAGTGCTTTCACGTAGCCTGTGTTATTAACACTCTTGCAGAGGTTTTCACTCGCCCTTCTCAGTATGAATAGAGCTGTAGTGATAAGTGGGTATCGTCCCTCGCGACAGCCTTTACCACTGAAGTCGTCCAAATCAAGAGTCCAGAATGTGACACCGCCGAATCCTATTTTACTCATAAAACAGGCCTTCTTCGCAATACTCAGTGGATCCTCATAACTGATCCATTCATAGCCTTTGACGTGGTATCTGCCGCCTTGAGCAGGGACATTGACAACAGAGCCTCCGGTCCATATAGACTGGCAAACCTCATAACGACCAATCTTGCCTATAATGGCTGACCACGGCCCCACGTTGCCGTAATCCACGGCCTGCTGCCCGAACCTGCTCTGTTTTGGATCTTTTAGCAAGAATGTTCTTCCGAATGTGGATAAGCCCATGTTGATCTTTTCCTTGGGGATTCCCATGTTTATGTAATAAAGCGCCACCCAGCTAAAGCTCAGAGTCTTTTCATCGCCCCTTGCAGCCGGATCAGAAACAAAAGGTGAGCTTAACCCAACTTTTTTATCTTCAGCGGTACGGAAGTCAAAAGCGCGAATAGAGACGAAATCTGTCTCTTGGACAATTTCTGGAACATGATAACCTTCATTTATCTCGTTCTTTTTTCCGGGCAACGTTACAACTAGGAGGAGTGCATCATTTCCACTTTTCCTTGACTCAGACTCGAATTCTGCTCTTATTGCCCTCAAAAGAAGCAGAAATTTGTCTCTGTTATATTTAGGATTAGGCTTGGCAATGAGGCTGCCCCATTCCAGCGTCACGCCATCAAATTTTCTATCGCGAACGTATTTGACCACATTTCTAGCGAAAGTTTCACGACTTTCGAAGGTGAGAGCTGCTGGTATGAATGATTCTGCCTTCTCTCTAAATCCCCCTAGTGCCAAAAGCACCTTCAGGTCCTTGGCTTGTTGCTTGAGGCTTACAAATTTAGAATACATTCCCTCTGCCTTTTCATTGCCATCGTCATTCCATTCTGTTGCCTCAATCTGTAAGCCGAAGATCCTCGCGTGAGAATAGACCAAGTGTGTGCACAAATGGGGATCCACATTTTCTGGCTTATAATTGCCTATTCCAGCTCGATACTGCCCTTGGTTTGAAAAGTAGCACATTACACGGAGGCCATCTGTAAATGCCAGCAAAGTGCAGACAATCAATGCCAATGAAATCATTGTGATGGTATTATGTAAATCTACTCCATTGGTAAAGTGTGGATGGGTGATGTTTCTCTAACCAAACCGTTAAGCAGACGCAAACATTATATGTGTCATACATACTATGTAGTTCACACAAGAGGAATTGCTTTCTATATTCTTCAGGTGTGACCAAGCCATCTCAGCCTTGTATGACTTGTATGTCTTGGCAATCTGAGAATTGAGGAAACTCTTGTAATCCTTGTCTTTCCAGTGTCTCAGTATGTGTCATCTTGTTGGCTACTTAATGCCAAGTATTCTTCTTAGGCATTGCACGTAAACCCTATTTAGCAGTTTCTCTCCTTGCGAATCAATTAACCAAGAAGAGTGCTGGGAACCGTGACCTAGCATCTCTCACAAACTTGAATGAACTTTTCCTCACTATGGCGTAGTCAATGATGGATTTCTCATTCTTTGAAGGTTCAAATCTTGTGTATGTATGTTTACGTTTGTGGGTGAATTTTGTTTTTGTAAAGACAAGGCTCTGTTCCCTGCAGAATCTAAGAAGTCGTTTGTCATTATCATTCAAAACATCTTTACAATATCTCCCGATCACTCCATCCCATCTAGAGTGATCATTTCCTACTCTGGCATGTAGATCTCTCAGGAGGATAATTTCATCATAACAGTCATCTATGGTCGTTTGGAGCAGTTCAAAGAATTCTTCTTTGACATCTACTCGCTCGTCTTCATTTGGTCCGTACACAATGACAATATTGACAATTTTATCTTCTTCTTTCAGATCTAACACTATTCATTGATGTTAATAACTTGATTCCTGGCCACAATACAGCCAACACCTCCCTTGGCTCTCTACGTCACAAGGACAGCACTTTAGAGCAGCATACTTCATCGTTATCTGTGTGATTACTTGCCCCTTTTTCTTAGTTTCAGTCAGAGCCGAGACCCTAATTAAGCTTTCCTCATCACCCCTACTAACTTGTTTTCCTTCCCGTTAATGCTTCTTATGTTCCATGTTCCGTAAATCACAGTCCGTAGGTGTCGTATGGCAGTTTTGTCGCGCACCTTTACTTATGGAATATTTTCACAAATCCCCCAGGTCCTCTGAGACAGGGGTGTTTTGAATGGTGGCTCTCGTTCGTCTAGAGGCCTAACCCTCGGTTCAAACTTTCCATTCAACCTGTCTCAGGAATGAGGTGACTCGAGCTCTGACTCCACAGGGTTACTTTGAACTCTTGGGTACCTCTCGGCCAGACGTCCTCATTACTAATTTGCCCCCAGACTGGTAAACAATGTAACACAGTCAAACCAGTAAACAACAGTGAATATGACGAAACGTGAATACCTTTCTGACTACGACAATTAATTCACCAACAGCAATCCTTTCGAATAAAGAAAGTCTTGTGAACTAAAACTCCAATTATGTATTCATTACTTCATAACAAGGAAGATAAAAGTCATTCGAAGAATTAGAATGAATGTTCAATTCTTAGGAGAATCAAAGAAAGAGAAAAAGTCTTTCTACGGGGTTATATCCAATTCCGGGATCATCATCGTCGGGAGGTATGAGACAGATTATGAAGGCACATCTGGAGTCAAGCCGCTACAAAGAGGCTACTCGGACTTATCTGGTAGGATCCTGCAGCTCCTCAGGGTGCCGGAAGGTGGAAATCTGCAAAGTCTCACTTCTCAGCAGAACTCCTCACGATTGATGATACCTCTGAGAATGATTAAGGACAATCACTCCTCAGAGACTGGTGGATATAAGGTTCACAGACAGTTCAGCATACTAGGTAATGGCTGCTCAACTCAGGTCGGTTGCTTCCCCGGTGTTGGTTAGTGGAAGATCACGACTGCTCCACGGACGCTTGCTGGATCTTCAAAAATCCTGAAATGAACAAGGCAACACTCCTGAGCGAACCGTACCCAATGTACCTAGTTAATCACTATCTTCGCCACCTCCACATGCTAAGATAATTAAGGCTATTCCAAACCATGAAGGTTGACTTCCTACATCTTGGAACCAGTGCAGTTTCCCAGAGTGAGCACTAGAGTCGTACGTGCGTTTCCATTAACTCGAATAGTTTCTGAATTCAGTCTTGTAGCGATTAAATATTCAATTAAAGGCTTTTAGGAAAACTCACCCATGATAAATGGATAAAGAGAATTAAGAATCTAGTCTTTTTAACGGTCAAGTGGCAACAACAAGGCAATACGTTTGCTCACTTGAACGGACCATATAGAAGTGACGTGTAAAAATACAGTCCCTATCTACGGCAGTTGGTGTAAGAATATGGCTCAAGTATACGGTAAAGCGGTCAGACAATTTATTTTAAATAGGCGTAGAAAAGGTGTCCTAACGTGTAAATTGACCCTAAAAGCCTAAAAGAATCAATCTAAGAGAGATTTATATGGATTTCTCCTATCTGGACTCCCCCACACCAAACGAATTATATAACTACGGTCGGACCATCCGATATCATAGTTACAATGACGATTTTGGGGGTGTTCAGACTGTGGGCCTGTTCATTTAGGTAGGTGTGTGCATTCTGTTATACGACAGTAGGCTATGCCAGTTATCGCCGTAGATCCGTCCGGTTTTCTCTCTGTGGTAACTTGTAATCATACAATATATTTGTCAAGGGGAACAACCACATTTTAGAAAGGTGGAAATTTATTAAATCTTGTAATAAAATTTAATTGACGTTAACCTATTTTCATGATCTTGATCTTGATGTTCGAAAAAAAAAACTGAAAACGTCGTGCCTCTTTTAACCGGCTCCTAGATTGAGCATTGGTTATATCGTGGCTTTGTTTATGTGTTTGGAGTTTGTTCTCCAATGAAATATTTTCCTCTTTATTTGCGGTGTTTCCATACGCCTTAGCTTTTGCTCGGTGTTTGAGCTGTTATTTCGTATTTTGTCACGTCCGTCGTCGCCTGCCGCACTACTGCATCCTCTTGGTACATCATCATATAGCACTCTAGTCAGCCCAAAACACGGCCCTTTTCAGGGTCCCCAATTTTTCTTTTTGTTAGCTTTTTGTTTTCGCTCCATACATGTGTATGTGCGCAAGCTTTTTTTTTTTTTTTTGGCCTTTTTTTTGGAGCAAAATCTGTAATTTTTAGGTTTTTTTTTTTTTTTTTTTGCTGTTTGGTTTTTTTTTTTTTTTTTTTTTTCTTCAAATTTTTATCCAGTTTTCTTCTGGCCACACATGGTTGAGAGGTAGTGGAGATAAGTAAGGGAAGGCTCAATTGAAAATTGAGAGTTAGTGTTGAGGACTTACAGTGAGGTCGGAAGATGGAGGTAGAGGTGATAGCTTAACTATGTTCTGTGTTTCTTGTCCTCTGGGATGCGGCACTTGTTTCTGAGTTATCCGCTTCCGTGGGTGTGGTAGCTTCTTCGGTTGTTGAGTTGGTCTCGTCCGGGGGCTTTTCTTTTGATGTTCTTGAAATAAACTGTGTCACCAGTTTTTGCAGTTCTTTACTGCTATCCACTTTTAGGCACTCCTCCAGGGATATTGTTTTCTTCTGTCTGCTGAAGAAATCACACAACTGATTTCTTTGGTCGCTATATTTACGACATTCAAGCAGGTAATGGGCCATTGAATTGCGTGCTTTGCACGTGTCGCATGTTGGGTGCTGGAACCATTCTGGCCAGTAACCCAGTCGCAGCTTCCATAGTTTGTTGACTGCTGGGATTTTTGTTGGTTCTTTGATAAGCGACTGGGTCCTGGGCTTCTTCAGTATTCTGTGGGCGTGTCTACCTTTTGTATCGTCAGTCCACTGTTTTTCCCACGCTTCGGTTGAGTAATCGTTTGGTGGTCGCATTGACTTCGGACTTTCCCAGCCCTATGTTTACTTTGACGTCGCAGCTGGTACCGTCCTTCGCGGACTTTATCCGCCAGCTCGTTTCCGTTTATGCCATTATGCGCTGGGACCCAGCATAAGGTCAGTTCACCGCCCCTTTTTTTTAACTTTGTGGCTGCGGCGAGTAAACTTTTCCTTTATGTCTGGTCTGCTACATTTATTTTCATGATCTAATGGACACATACAGACAGAAACGTCCCGACGGAACAGAAACTATGCAAAAGAACAGCGCACATAACAGAGCTGCACGATTATATATAATGTAGGCACCATCCACACATCATCTAACAGGAGTTAAAACATTTACAAGAGACAGTAGACTTTAATGATCATAGGCAGTAATTGCAACAACAAACAGTGTGCAGTACTAACCAGTTCTCTAGTTGTGAGATGCAATTTTTAATTACTTTGAAACCCCACCCTGGCTCTTGCCAGGGGCCGTAATATAGCCGAGCATAAATGTGGTCTAATGGCTGAACCGGTTTCTGGGACCTCTCCACGCGTGATCCTCATCCACATGGTGGCACTTTGTTTCACGGGGTGTTTATCGCTTGTGTGATGTCCTAGTGGGGCGAAATGTACTACTACTACAGTGTGCAGTTATATTATTCTCTGACATCCCCTTGTGCGATGAGGGTGTTTATCGCTTGAGTGATGTCCTGGTGGGGTACAACTTACCTACTTACCTACCAGTGGGCAGACTATTGTATATTGAAGAAGATCTCCTCACTGGAAATTCAACAAAACTTCTACAAAATTAGGAATAAGTCAATTACATAAAACAACTAATTCCAACATTCAAAAGTGACATACTAAAAAACATACGCGAGAGAACTCAAACACTTGCAGCAGCAATACGCAGAGAATAATTAAAACAAGAAAAGATTTAGTGAATGCGATAAAGCTTTCAATGCAAACAGGCAGAAACGCACCACACATTACAAGAAAGATTATAACTTTATAGACACCACAAGTTTAATGGTGCTTTGCTGTGAACAAAAACAAATACTTTAACGCAGGAAACACCCAGTAAGCAATATCTAGCTATAGAAGAAAATATACAACGCAGCAGGCAAATAGTACAGATAGTAGATAGAAAAAGAAATACGCAAGTATTTCCACACCAAATAGTCTTAGCCTTTGAAGAATACTATAAAGACCTTTAAACAGAAGAAAAAACACGGCCCATGTTCAAGATAATTTCAAAAATTTAGTTAATTAAATTACAGGGGAACAGAAACAAACAGTAGACGAAGATTTAACATTAGCAGACCTAACACGGGCTTTTAAAGGGGTGCAAAATAACAAAACAAATGGTCCTGATGGCATCACCACTCAGCTTTATCAAAGTTTCTTTCATCTTTTAGGCTCTCTTTTACTGAAAGTTCACTCCGAATCATACAAGTATTAACATATTCCGAAGGACAACACAAATTAGACATTGCTAAAGAGCTACAGGATAATTTCACTTATAAACACAGACTACAAAATTTTAACTTAAGCTCTTACCGACAAACGTAAACCAATGATGGCCACACTCATACACAAAGATCAACAATGTAGTGTACAAATACCGCAAAATCTAGCAACAAACATATTTTAAAAGGGACATTGTAAACTATACATATCCCCCCTCCAACACCCCCTCCCCTCCCCCTAAAAACATTATCTAGATCATGATATCCCATTTATACCTTCACAACATTCTGAGATATGCCAATTTGGGAAGCTACTTCCAAACATGGGCAGGCATTTTATACGAAAGAAACTGTCTCATATTTTAGCACAAGAAACAAAATTGAATGGTCAAAAGTCTACCATAATGGGATTAGACAAATAGAAAAAAAAAAAGCAGATTTTCCATTTGATGTAGCAACGACTAGTTGTATCAAACTTAACGGAATTGTTTTGCCCTGTCACCCAAACTACACACACAAAACTACATAGCAGAATTTAGTCACAAAAATAACAGACATGTATATCTGTATAAATATAAAGTAACCATTATCTTCGGTAGAAGCATAATTGTAAACATATATTTAATATCAAAAACATTTTATCTATGTACAGTCCTAGATCCTCCTCGCCAGACTGTCACAAATATAAACAAGGATTTAGACCCCTTGTCTTTAGTAGGACTTTTTATAGTATTAAACGATCGACTCTCTTTCAAAACGAACACGACGACGAAATAAATCTCTAGGTTATAGCGACTAAATTTAAAGCACTTAGGATCAAACACGTAGGTTAAATTATACGGCACCCAGACAAACATGCCTTAGCACATTATTAGGTAGGAATTAGACTATCACTTTTACTTCCGTTTTTCTTTGAAGCAATTCTTGTAAAATGGAAGAAGAGATTAATGTAGCTCAGGCTGGATTTAGACAGGAAGAGGAACAAGAGATCATATATTCATGCGTTCAATAATGAGAAGTGTAGAGAATTTAATGTAAATCTGTTCTTATGTTTTTGTGGATTATTCAAAAGCATTTGACTGTGTACAACATCAGAAGCTTTGGGAAATCATGAGGAATATGGGCTTTCCATGACTATAGTGCAGCTCATTAAAATGCTCTATCAAGACCAACAAGTGGCAGTCGATGGAGAGACATCAGACTGGTTTTATCGTCCGTCAGGGATGTGTGCTGTCACCGTATTTGGTGTACGCCGAAAATATAATGAGAAATGTAAAGAGATATAAACAAAGAACAATAGTCCCTAAACATCGGTGGTCATGAAATACAGAAATTCGTATGATGATACAGTACTACTAATATCAAAGTAGAAAACTTATTATCACTCCAAAGAAATAGTGAAAATCATAACTTATTTCTTAACACAGCAAAAACAAGATAATTACAAAACAAAACTGCCATGGAGAAAAACATATTTTATGAGGAAAGATTAGTGTGGAACATTTCCTATATCCTCCTCGCCAACACTGTGACACAAAAGAAATCAAAAACAGGATTAGACCCCTTTGTCTTTACAGTAGGAATTACAAAGGTCAGATTTTTATAGTGCATCTTTCCCATTGCAACAACGATGAGACTGGACACTTTAAAAACGAACACGCATAACGACGAATATAAATCAGACAGGTTCTAAGAATATCTTGGGTAAAGAAAAGCAAATGCATCCATACTAAAGATTGAAAATTGAAGAGGGTTGGCTTAGACAATCAAACACGTAGGTTAATATTTTGGTACTTGAAACCATGGAGGTCTAGAGAAACAATAATGGAGGCCTTAGCACATTATTATGTAGGAATTAGACTATCACTTTTACTTCCGTTTTTCGGGTGTTTGCCAATTTTTTTTCAAGCAATTCTTGTAGCGATTGAAGGTAGTTAACACCTAATAGACTTAAAAACAACGAAATCTAAAAACATTTAGTCAAGTCACAATCAACTCCATTACTTCTAAAGATAAAAAGAGGCTATAAATATTTTATAAAAGATGTTAGCGCAACATCTTCTAACCTCCATAACAGACTCATAGCACCTAGGGCAAGGGAAGTCACACATAGGCTTATTTACAATATGACTTAAACAACAGAGAGAACTGCCAAGAAATAAAAGCAAACAATATAGTGTCAGATATTTAGGCGGAATCTACACAAATTGGAGAACATTTTTTTTTTTTTTTTTTTGCACTTAAGTATTGCTGAACCTCCATTTAGTTCGATGTTAGTCTTCCCAGAGAAGGTAGGACACGTTCCATTCATAACTTTTTAGACTGGTCTACTTTCGTGAAAGTTACGGGTGTGTCGCTCTGTTGTTTGCTTTCTGGCTTGTCTTACATTTACGTTTTTCTTCCGAGAAAGAGAATGCCTGTGACATAGGTTGCAGCATTCTCTTTGGGTGTGTTTTGTGTTAGACCCATTTTCTCCGTGTTTTTATAGTGTTAAAAGCGCTGGCATACTGAAATATAAAACACGCGATATCAACGGCACTGGGGATATACCCGTTACCTTGGGTCGGGTGACTCAAGGTCGACCAGTCAGAAGTGAGCTAGTGTGTATATGGGCGGTCTTTTGGGAAACTATCGTGGAACTGATGGAACCTTCTACAAAACATTCTAGAAACGCATACGGAAAAAAAAGCTTAGTAAAAGAGTCATCTTGTTGAACACCATCCCTTATATCACATAAGACATAAATACATTTATACATTTTTTAACTACATTCGTCCCCTTATGGGATGCAATTTTTATTTTTTTTTTTTATTTTGAAGCCCCACCTCGGCTTTTGCCGGGGCCCTGAATACAGCCGTGCCATAATTATGGCCTAACGGCTGAACGGGGTTTCAGGGACCTCTCTACGGGTAATCCTCATCTGCATAGTGGCACTTTGTATCACCAGATGTTTATCGTTTGTGTGATGTCCTGGTAGGGTACAACTTACCTATCTAGCTACACACAAGACGCCCACCCAAAAACTCCTAATATTACTATCAGAGTATGGAAATCGTATCTGGACATTAGGAAACTTATCTGTCCACGAATACAGAAGCTTCAACTCAGAAACAGTCAGACTACTCTCTCTCTCTCTCTCTCTCTCTCTCTCTCTCTCTCTCTCTCTCTCTCTCTCTCTCTCTCTCTCTCTCTCTCTCAACAAAAGGTCTCACAGTTTCTTGTCCCATAAACATGTATGCAGACCGGTTTTAAAGGCACAAATATAGAATACAAGACATTAAAAACTACACACTGAAATAGTAAAAAAATAGAAGCTTTTATTTGGGCCCATAAACACTACGATCTTCCCTCTTTTCAGCTGTTATGTTAGTACGAACACAGTTAATAAATACACACCCATCAGCGAGTATTGATCTGTTTATTGCCGATCTATCAATAGTACTGTCCAGTCACTGTTCGGTGTTTTCACTAATAATACAAGACAAGTGCCCAATCACAAATATTGCTGTAGAAACATTACAAGTAAAATCTAGCTGTAATTACCTTTCGGTTCATACATCTCATTCATACCGACAGCTAGCGTTTCTAATCCAGCGTCGCAGAATTTCACAGTCGATCGACGTTGGCTTCAGATGCACACCGACACAGCTATATTTCTCCTAGTCTCAGGAACTTTCACACTTTGGTTGTAACCTCCATTCATGACAGTCCTCGATTTCTCTGCAATCGACCAATAACTCGATCTCCTCTCTCACCTTTAAACATTTCAGTAGTTTAGTTAAATACTTAATTTGCGAGCCTTTCCCGCTCGGGTTCTACTCATTTGACATACCCTTGACCCTATTACGTCATAAGGGAAACCTTTTGAGAAATGAACTCATTACAGTCTTATTGCATATAGATATGCATATAGATATAATAATATAGAATTGCGCAACTCTTCCTCACTTAAATCCAAGTCCTTGCGCAAGTCACTTTCAGCCACCTTCGTACTCATAATCATTCAGCCAAGAGAGCAGTAAGAGACGGAGGAGGAGGAATATACAAAGAATGCTCAAATGGTTTAAAAATCAACCAGGCTGAACCAACAGGCTCATATTCCTCCAATTACAGAGCTGAGGCAAAAGCACTTCTAGCGGCATGTTCTTTCCTGAATGGACAACAGCACAGCAAATATAGCAGAGTGGTTTTTCTAACTGATGCTATGTCAGTTCTACAAGCAATTGTTAACCCAAAAGACACTCAGTTTGTAGACTTGACGCAACAGCTGATTTACTTAGGCTCTTCAGTACAAACATCTGTACTGCAGTGGATTCCAGGTCACTGTGGCTTTGAAGGCAATGAAATAGCGGACAGATTGGCCAGAAGCTGCAGTGACATGTTACAACCAAATAGCGACTTAACCCACCAAAAGACGAAAACATTAATACAATCTAGTATCCAAGAAAGGTGGCTGGATACCTACCAGATTTTCTCCCCAAGACTCACTTCATCGCCCCTCTAGAGAGGGACAGTGTATTATATTCAGACTAAGGACTGGGCACAACAGATTTCGTCAACATATGTTCAAATTTTTCGGTGTAGGAAATACGGAGACGTGTCCCTGCAGCGTGGCACCCGAAAATGCTGAGCATGTGCTCTAACGCTGTCAACTATGCTGACAACAGAGACGCAATCTGGCCTGTTCCAACCACAATGAAGACAAAACTGTATGGTACACGAGAGGATATGGATTGCACGATAGCTATCATAAAGACTACCGGCCTCCTGATATAAGTTTTTGTTATAGAAGGATCGAAGAAGAAGAAGACTGCTTTGGATGAAAGTGGTCTTTATCACTCGTGATGGACGAATACAACAGATATGTATATATGCACTGTATTAGGGAAGGAAGGAGAGAGAGCGAGAGTGAGTGAGTGAGTGAGTGAGTGAGTGAGTGAGTGAGTGAGTGAGTGAGTGAGTGAGTGAGTGAGTGAGTGAGTGAGTGAGTGAGTGAGTGAGTGAGTGAGTGAGTGAGTGAGTGAGTGAGTGAGTGAGTGAGTGAGTGAGTGAGTGAGTGAGTGAGTGAGAGAGCGATAATGATGGAGTGGAGTGAGTGAGTGAGTGAGTGAGTGAGTGAGTGAGTGAGTGAGTGAGTGAGTGAGGTGATGTGAGTGAGTGAGTGAGTGAGTGAGTGAGTGAGTGAGTGAGTGAGTGAAAGAGCGAGAATGATGAGAGAGTTGAGTGAGTGAGTGAGTGAGTGAGTGAGTGAAGTGAGTGAGTGTGAGTGAGTGAGTGTGGTGAGTGAGTGAGTGAGTGACGTGAGTGAGTGAGTGAGTGAGGAGGTGAGTGAGTGAGTGAGTGTGAGTGAGTGAGTGAGTGAGTGAGTGAGTGAGTGAGTGAGTGAGTGAGTGAGTGAGTGAGTGAGTGAGTGAGAGACATGGAGAGCGAGAATTATGGAGAGAGAGAGTGAGTGAGTGAGTGAGTGAGTGAGTGAGTGGAGTGAGTGAGTGAGTGAGTGAGTGAGTGAGTGAGTGAGTGAGTGAGTGAGTGAGTGAGTGAGTGAGTGAGTGAGTGAGAGAGCGAGAATGATGGAGTGAGTGAGTGAGTGAGTGAGTGAGTGAGTGAGTGAGTGAGTGAGTGAGTGAGTGAGTGAGTGAGTGAGTGAGTGAGTGAGTGAGTGAGTGAGTGAGTGAGTGAGTGAGTGAGTGAGTGAGTGAGTGAGTGAGTGAGTGAGTGTGTGAGTGAGATAGAGGGCGAGATGCGGAACGAAAGAGTGTTACGGGCAAGGAAAGAAATTGACGGTTTGCACACATTGATGTCCTGAAGATAGAATGCCACTGATGTATTGTTTTTTATATCATGCAAGTTTAGAGTATGTAAATAGGGAAACATGTTATTTTGAAACCCTACCCCGGCCGTGGTCGGGGCCCTAATTATTACCCTACTGGTTAAACGGGGTTTCTGGGTCCTGTCAGAATGATGGAATTTCTCCGGGTGTTTATGTCCTGGTGGAGGTTAAATGTTAGTCAGTCAATCAGACATCATCAGTATAGCTAATAATATTAGGTTCATCAACAAAAATCAACAAATGACTGACTGCCCACCTTTCCTCATCCCCTCCCTGGTCCTTTTCTGCATCTCTTTCTCCTCCTCTCTGTCAAATGTTGGTGATATGGTAGGTTTATGTAAACAATGCATCATCAACGCCACGTTTAGTGTTTCTAATGTCTGTACAATTGGTGTGTAAATATAAAATGATAGACAAATGAATAGGCGGACAGGATGGTAGGATATTTGGGTGGATGATTGGATGGATGGGTGAAATAGACTCAGTAGAAATATGAAATCAAGCGAGCAGGGGACTTGTGATACAATGCTTCTCTCTGATTGTCAGCTGTCAAATAGAGACAGTAAAGGGGATTGTTATACACAGGATCTGTCGAACCCAACCACACAGTCTGACAACAATACTTGTCATCTTGATAGCAAAGAAGAGTTATAACCGTTGTATATGGGGAGTGTGTTCAGTACACAGCTGCGAAACTATTCCATATGGAACAGTACACACATGGATAACGGAGATGATTGGATGGATGAATGAAAGTATGTATGGATGGTAGAGTTTGGGATGGGTCCGCTCGGAGGATAGACAGATGATGGAATATGATGTTCTAGATTGCAATGTTATGAGGGTGGTAGGTTAAGGAAAGTATGGGTCTAAGGTTCTGCTGGTTAGGCCTGGGGATGAAAGCATCCGATCGACTGATGCCCTGTGCTCGACGCAATTTTAGACGGCTAATTTAGACATTCTCCATATACCCACTGCCGCCATTGCCGCTCTCTTGCTTTTGTTAATACTGTTTAAAAAAAAAAAAAAAACGAACAGTTATCCGATGGCACGTTTTTATTAGTTTGTAAATAAAACATCGTACTCGGGTATGTGAAATTCAGACTCAAATGTTTACCGTGTCCATTGGGTGTGAATCGTGTGGATTTTTGTAATCGTGACAACGCAGTTGTCAATTGTGTTTAAGACCACATTTGTGATCATAGCTCATAATTCCCGCACGAGAAAGCAACACAATTTGGGTGTTAACACTATTCACTGCCTACGCAATTGAAACCTTGTAAAAAAAATAACACTATTCCAGAATATTCAGTTTATTTTTAAGCAACCACGAATGGCGCTTCCCTAGATAAATTTAAGAAATATTTTTATTGGCCGTTTTCAATAAATATTAAAGATACATAAACAATAAAGAGACACTGTATTGACGGGCACTCATAGAAAGAAGTAGAAAGATAGAAGAACACACTAGACAACATAAAAATCTATAGCTATGCTCAGCTATAGTGATCCTCTCGTGACGTAATTCGGCTAGCTGTAGCAGAAAGTGGCTAAATTGGTTATCTGTAGCAGGAGAGGTCATCTTGCTTCCGGTGTCTCGTTAATACTGGACTGGAAACGATATTTTATTTAAATCTCGTCACGTGTTGATGCATTTTCTATTCACATTTAGACAACAAAAGAAAAACATTCACACGTTTTATAATAAAGTAGTACGTATAATTAAAACATTTGTTAAAAGTTTACATAAAGACGTGAATAAACCTTTGTTATAAGCATTCAAGCTCCAAACCGACATTCGTAAACAGTGGCAGAAAATGGCGAACTCTTCGTTCTCCCTCGAGCGAGGGCCGTGGCATGTTGTGTTGTGTATGTATAGATGTGTGTATGACACTGTATGTATGCATGTGATTGTGAATGAGTGGCTGTGGGTGACTGTACATGTGATTGTATGTGTGTGTATGCATGCATGTGTAGGTGTGTATGTATGGAATGAATGTGTGTGCATGTATGTGTGTATTAGGTATATTAGGTATGAATACGCATGTATGAGAATGTAAGAGTATATATATGTGTGTGTAAGATTGTGTACACATGATGTGTGTATGCACTATTACTATTAAATAATGCATATTTAATATTTCTTTATTATATCCATAACATGCATTAGTGATAACAGGCATTGGTACTATGAAAAATGAGTGCTTAGATTACTTAGAAGGGCTGAATGTCAGACGTGCCTGCGTGCCCAATTCGTAACCTTTTGAAAATAAAGTTTGTTCGTTCGTTCGTGGTTTACAGCTAGGCTGCGATATCTAACCTAAAACTCTTCAGTCGTCGGTAGTATAGTTTTTATGTCATCCTTCAACGCGGGTGACCGGTGTTCGATTCCCCGCGGGTGATAATTTTTCTTTTTCCCTTAAAAGGGGTGGTTGCACACGGGTTGTGGTGGTTTACAGCTAGGCTGCGATATCTGCGCCTTTCGCCCAAAGACATCCGATTTCAGTTAGGTCCTAATTAGCCACTCTGCGACACTTCTCGATCAACAACTATTCCGCGATGACAGAAACTGTTAACTAAGACAACTTACAGTCCAGTTTAGTTTGGATGGACACAGATGCCAAGGTCAGTTAAAAGTTGTTCCCTCGAAGAGGGAGAGATGATGACAGGTGCGGGGTATTTTTTTCTGCTATTCGTGAGTATAGTGTACTTTTCACTGTGGTTCCATCACTGGTTATGTGATGAAGTTTTTTTTTCCTATGTCGGGGGCAAAATTAAACTAAAAAGTTCGTGGCAAAAGCATGCGGCGCTAACTCCTCTTTTCTACACCGACCTACACAGACTGTAGTGACAGTTTTTGTTGTTGTTTTGTGATGGTTGTAGTGGTTGCAGTAATACTGGTACTGGGTGATGTGGTAGCTGTTACACTGGTCACATTTACTTCTTAGTACAAATTACTTACTTACTTAGTGAATGAGTGGCTGTGGGTCGACCCAGCCTTGAGTGGGTACCGGGTGCAGTCCCGGGAAGTAAAGGCAGCTGGCATGACGCTGACCACATCACCCATCTTATGCCGATTGGTCTATAAAAATATAGGTCTAGCTCGATATGCCCTATACGCCTAAAGGCATGGAAAAGGGTCTTTTACTTTACTACTTACTTATCCGGGTACAGCTAGTACTATACTAATAATACTCATTATTTTGATGCATACACTTAACTTCTTGTGCTGGGGATGCTAGTGAAGTTTTAATTTAGTTTATCCTTATGAAACAGAAACAATCACAGCTGGATAGAGATTTAAATATCAAATCCAAGATATCTCAACGGAGCCTTTGTTGTGTGGTAAAACTGGACCATTGTTCATTGTGATGTTGCTGTAAGCCCCTGCCACTGGGATGTTTTAGGAAAACATGACTGTTGTGTGACTGATTTTGTAGGTAAAACATGGACTGTTTGTGTGGATGTTTTTTAGGTAATAATGGTCAAGTCCCCTAGGT
>CAJHNH020002728.1:10000-30000 GCA_905116865.2 Candidula unifasciata
TCCTTTTCTCCCGTATATATCTGCAATGGCAGTGGTAATAAACAAACGCACTCTTAACAGAAACTGCCAGACCTAAAGTACAGTAGAGGAAAAAACCATTATGTTTTACCCACTGGCCATTGTCCATTTAAGGGCTTTATGGTCAGTAGAGCAGTCAAGAAATGAGTAGTTTATAATTATTTTTTCCCTCTGCTAATTATTAATTTTCCTCTGCTAAGGTTCACCGAAATTGTTCACCGGATTGTTCACGATTGATCTGTTTCACCGATTCACCGATTGTTTAATTTGTTCTTTGGTTCTTCTTTGTTCACCGATTGTAAACTCCGCCGGAATTTTTTGATTGTTCGTCCATTTCTGGACCTTGGTATTGTTACAGAATTTGAGTTTCACAGATCTTTTTTATTCTATACAGACTGTCGGTTCCTCGTGTCTCAGGCGGATGCACTGTGACTTCGAAGGAGACACAATGAAATAGTCGCCTTGTAGGCTACGCTTCTTAGTGAGGTAGTGAGTCTAATAGCTGTAAAATGCCCGGCTCTCTAGCGTAGTTGGTTAAACCTGACTTTCGCGGCGGCCGGGTGACGAACTCCTTGTGGTCCGGGTTCACTCCCGGGGTAGGCAGAAAAGCCACATTTCTCCCAGATTAACGGTACCTATAATGGAATCAAGGCCGAAGGGTTGCGATATCCATAGTACCGAGCCAAAGGGTTTACAACTCATGGTTTCTGGATACGTAAAAAAAAAAAAAAATAGCTGTAAAATCAAGATTTGGGCCTGAAACCCACACAAGGACCCCCAGAATTAGAACTTGGATCTCCCAAATTGGAGTTTAGGGTTCAACCGGACGCGTCCCCTTTCATCGATGCGCCTCCCCCCCCCCCTTTCCACCCCCTAATCCCTCTCTCTCTCTCTCTCTCTCTCTCTCTCTCTTCAGCATGATAATCTCTCTCTCTTTTTTCTTTGCCACGGAGCATGAGTTCTGTCGTGGACATCCGTTGTTTTACTAGCTTAGTTCTTGGACATCCCGTTTTTACTGCAGTTGGTGTCTCCTTGTCGCTCGGTCAGGTGCACTCCGACTTCGAAAAAACGCATCATTTGGTCGACTCCTACGACTTGGTGATAAGGCTGTGGGTCTATTCTTGGTTTTTCCCAAAGGAGGTTCACGAAACTCATACGGGGACAGTTGAATTCGTGAGGATCGACTTCATTGTACCAGGTTTAATCTCCGCCAATCAGCTAGCCTCCAAGATCGTCACACAAAGCACGAAGACTGTAGTTCAGCCGATGATGTCCAGGGATCTCCACATAAATTGTACTTGTGGAGGGAACGACGCAGCCATAGGACGAACCCACGGCCTTCAGAATGCCAGGAAAACGATTTCATCACATTGCCACGGAGAACTCAGTGCCTTAAAATTAACAGACTGTGACCCTAATAAGCAAACCTCAAAACACACCTTCATCCGTATAGAACAGGTATACTGGGGTAACTCTGGTTATGAGACAATCTCTAGATAGTCCAGTGTCTCATACACACCACTAAAAACTGGGACGGGCACATTTTCCATCATATAGTAAAGTAAAGGACCCGTTTCCCACGCCTACAAGCGTAAAGTGAAGTATAGGAGCACTTTCTGTGCGTTCAGGCGTATTGGGTATTTAGTGCTAGACCTTATATTTTATAAACCAATCGGCACCTGGTGGGTGATC
This sequence comes from Candidula unifasciata, assembly GCA_905116865.2. Classification (NCBI taxonomy): domain Eukaryota; kingdom Metazoa; phylum Mollusca; class Gastropoda; order Stylommatophora; family Geomitridae; genus Candidula; species Candidula unifasciata. Next base: position 11,711 of record CAJHNH020002728.1, read on the forward strand.
TGAGCAAAATCACGCCGCCCGTCTTTACTTCCAGGCTTGCAACTGGTACCCACTCAAGCCTGGATCGCCCTGGGAGCCAAGGTCATTTTTGAAGAAAGAGCAGTACCGGCAGGATCCGAATCACGGCCTTTCAATCCGCAGACAAACCTTTAGCCGCTACACCATGGCGACTTCCTTCAGTCATAAAGGTATTTTATAAATAGCACTGGAGACTTGGACAGAAATCAAAAGAAGAATGGTCATATGCGCAAATGCTAAAAAGCATTAAAAGTCAATGGTTAAGCACCAACCGGGAACCCAAAATTAAAATTTTGAGAGCATGAATCTTCGCTGTAGCAACATACGGATGTAAGTCGTGGACTATCTCCGAATCCTGAAGAAATAAGATGGGAGATTTTGAGCAGAAATGCTGTAGAAAGATTTTCAGAATACAACGGATAAAGAAGAGAAGAAATACTGACATTTTAAAATATCTGACCTTCAAGGAAGATTGGCTAATACACAGCATCTTCTCTGAAATGCTGCAATATTGTGGTCACATCAAGCGCTATGGCGGATAGGAAAAATATAATAGCAGAAGGCATGGTACCAGGAAGGATGGGCAAGGGCCGACCAACACGAAGATGGGCACGGGATATAAGTGACTCCTTGAATTTGAAAGTACACGTGAGACAAGAGCTGCCTAGAGATAGTTTCCTTGGGACAGAACCTGATGAGAGCGACGTTCTACAAAGGGCCTGCTACATGATGATAATGAGTTATGTCCTACAAAATATGCCAGTTTGTGTCAGATCTAGTTTTTTGCCTTCTCACCGTTTTTGTTGACAAGGAGTACAGTTTAAACATGGGAAAATTCCGAAACCGTAATTTTGTGGATAGATAAATGTCCAAGTTTCAGCATCAAAAAGAAGTTAATAGGAAAGTCTGTTAACTAAATACTTATAAAATACTGGAATATCACCACGTATTATTTTATAAACCTAAAAAAAAAAAATGGGTCTTTACTTACTATGACATCCCCACGAAAGATGCAAATTATGTCCAAAACACGAAGCTCTTTATTCTTCTTCACGTTTACCGGCTGTAAATTGCTGCGGAAATACTGGTTATTCGTCCATTTCTCGACTTAGTCTTGATTCAGAACTCAAGTATAGCGTGCATATCTGTTTTACAAATCTGGCATATTTGTATGCAGATTGTTTTTTTTTTCTGGCCTCTCAGGCAGATAAACTCCGATTTCAAAGGAAAGACCCAGTTAGTCTATTCTTACGTCATGCTTGTTAAAAAGGCAGTTTGTCTTTTCGTGTTTTCCCCACAATATGTCCTGATACCCAAACGGGGATGAATCTTTCAAGAATTAACGATTTGTGTTGACCTAGTATAATTCTTTCTCGCGACCGCTTGTTGACAGGGCTTCAGTTCAGAGAAGTAGTGGCTAGATAAGTGCCTCAGATTTAGCATCAGGAAGTGGTAGATACGGGAAGGAGATGAATTGACGGCAGGTCTAAATTTAGCAACTCTGTGTCGTTTGAAAGGGAGATAAATATTTTACTTCTAGCTTGAAGAGCTCCTTAACTGTCTTGTGCTTCCTTTTTCTCTGCTCACGTTGTTGTTTGGATATCTAAGTGCAAACCTCGCGAGACTGTTAACTGGGGTTGACTGGTTGTCGATAGAAGAGAGGCTTTAATGTGTTAGCTATTTAAATAATATAACAGCAGAACAACAAAAGCGAATTGAATAAATAAATAAACGAACTTTTTTTTCACAGGGTTAAGATCTGGGAACACAGACCCGTCTCACATCCTGCGTTTCTGACCTCACTCCATGCATGCATGATTTCATTGATACTTAACCCCCCACCCCTCCCTTTTTTTTCCCTTTACAACCCGCGCGCCTTTTTCCAGATAATAATAGTAAACATCATTAATAGAAGATGGGACATACCTGAACGTGAACTCTTTAACAATAAGTTCAGTTTCAACCAGGGTTTTCTTTTTTTATAAAAAAAAAAAAAAAGGCTGCCGATATCCACCATAAAGGATATAAAAAAAGGGTCCAGTACTGCCCGCTGGAAGCTGTGCAGCGACTAGACGCCCGCCTGCGGATCGGAAGGTGGTGGGTTTGGGTCCTGACGGAACGGGACTTAAAGTGATTCTTGGCTGCCTGCTTAAAATGTTTACTGCCCGGCTCTCTAGCGTAGTTGGCTAAACCGGACTGCGCGGTGACCGGGTGATGAACTCCTTGTGGTCCGAGTTCAGGCCTGAGGGTAGGCAGGAAAGCCACATCTCTCCCAGATTTACGGTATTTTTCATGGAATCAAGGCCGACGTTTTGTGATATCCATAATACCGAGCCTAAGGGTTAACAACTCATGGCTTCTGGATACTAAAAAAAAATTGTGTACTAGGAAAAGTCCTGGGAAGTGAACGCGACCAGCTGGAATTTGACCACATCATACACCGAGTGTCGATTAGTCTATAAACTATAAGCCCAGCTCTCTACTCCCAGGTTTGAGGTTTTGAGGTTTTGAACCACGGATCAACATAATGGCTCACAGGAAGTAACCCACGAGAGCTCCGTTCTTCTTCTAACTCAAGTCTGAGTCCGAAAATGCTCAGCACAGTGCACAGACCCTGTAGCACCGGCCAGGATCCTGAAATACTTTGGGTAGATTTTAACTCAAAATTTTGCCCCGGGCAGCGCGGTTAGGCTTCTATTTCCACCTGCCAAAGGATTTTTTTTTTTTTTCACGTGCGCAAGAATGCACACGGGCGTCCGATCTCACTAACCAGAGACCAGGGGGAATTACTAGAAGTCCAAGTCCAGGTGAAAAAATGCCAGGCCTTACCGGGGAGTGAACCTGGAACCTATAGCAATCGAGGCGGACACCATGCCTCGAGACCACGCAGCCCATCTCTATATTTGCAATACACCTGAAGACGTAGTTGTTGTTGTTATCGATCCAGCGGCGCATGAGCTGTCGCCCTTTGACCCAATGCTACAGAATTTGCTTGTTTTCACAATCTGTTCTTCTCCTCCGTACAAGGTATTCCACTTGTATGGTCTCGGAGGGAGTAGCATACTTCTAGTCTCGTTGAGTTTTGGGCACTCAAAGAGATGGTGTTCAACAGTTTCGTAGGGGTAGTTACATAGCTGGCACTCTAGTGAGTGTTGTGGCTGTATTCTGTTTAGATTTCCATTGCGTGGAATATGTTGTATTCTGATTCTGAATATGGAGACCTGGTCCCTTCTGGTTAAATAGTTGATGCTATCGTTAGGATCAGGGCCAGCCATGTGTCCACAAACCTCTCTTCCTGCATCTCCCAAGCCCTTGTGTGGCTCCTTTCGTTGCCAGTCTGTCAGCTCTGTCATTACCCAGTGTGTCAAAGTGGCCTGGAATCCACTGCATCACTATTCTGATAGTGTATGAGGTAATGAGCTGATCATTACCTTCTTACCGAGATCCGCTTGCCTGAAAGTTGGCACACCATTACCCAAAGAAGCAGTCTTGGAAAAGCCGGTTCATCCGTGTGACACGGAAATATTGAGCACCTGCAGAAAACGAAGAAAAAGATAAAAAAACAAATAACAAGAATAACAGAAAAAAGAAGAAAGAACAGTAAGAAGAAAGAAGAAGAGAAGAAGAAGAAGAAGTGCAAAAAGAGAAAGAAAAAGAAGAAGAAGAAGAAGAGGAGAGAAGAAGAAGAAGAAGAAGAAGAAAGAAGAAAAGAAGAAGAAGAAGTAAGAAGAAGAAGAAAAAGAAGAAGAAGAAGAAAAGAAGAAGAAGAAGAAAAGAAGAAGAACGACAGAGAGACGATGATGATGATGATGATGAAGAAGAATGAAGAAGAGAATAAAGAAGAAGAAAGAAGAAAGAAGAAGAAGAGAAAGAAGAAGAAGAAGAAGAAAAAGAAGAAGAAGAAGAGAAGAATACGAAGAAGAAGAAGAAGAGAAGAAGAAGAAGAAGAAGAAGAAGATGTATGATGGATGAAGAGAATAAAGAAGAAGCGAAGCAGAAGAAGAAGAAGCAGAAGAAGATGAAGAAGAATGAAGAAGAAGCAAGAAGAAGAAGAAGAAGAGAATAAGAAGAGAAGAAGAAGAAAAGAAGAATAAAGAAGAAGAAGAGAAGAAGCAAAAGAAGAAGAAGAAGAAGAAGAAGAAGAAGAGAAGAAGAAGAAGAAGAGCTAAGAAAGATAAGAAGAAGAAGAAGAAGAAGAAAAGAAGAAGAAGAAGAAGAAGAAGAAGAAGAAGAAGAAGAAAGAAGAAGAACAACAAAGAACAACAAGAAAAGAAGAAGGAAAAAACAAGAAGAACAACACAATAAGAGCAGAAGAAGAAAGAACAAGAGATAAGAAGAGAAGAAGAAGAGAAGAAGAAGAAGAAGGAAGAAGAAGAAGAAGAGAATAAGAGAAGAACAACAACAACAACAACAACAACAACACAACACAACACAACAACAACATACAATACAACAAAAACAGCAACAAGAGCAACATAAGAGAAAAGGAAGAGAAAGACGATAGCAGAAGAATCAGTTTGAAGAAGAAGAGTAGAAGTCCCCGTGAAGAAGCGTGGACTGAATGCTGTGCTTCAATCAAGAAGAAGTACCGATCAAAAGCTACAGGGAAAGGCCGAAGAGGAGAAGAAGAAGAGGGAGAGAAAGAAGATGAAGAAGATGGAGAAGGAGATTTTTGTTAATTGAGATCATCTAATCCAAAATGTGCAGAAGATCAAGCTTGCTTTCTGATAGCATTGAAGGAAGCTCTTTCTCTCTCTCTCTCTCTCTCTCTCCTCTCTCGTCTCTCTCTCTCTCAGAAGAAGAACACCCACCCACCACCCACCCACCCAGACACACACAGAACAACAATATGTTATATTACGTGCCATGCCAACAGGCCTAATAATAATCCTCCAGATCACGATCCCTGGTAAGAAGAAAGAGCTCGAACCTTCAAGAAGAAAGACTCCTGAAGAAGCCTAAGAAGAAGAGAGAAGAAGAAAGACCGACTCAGATAAGATGTTGAAGTCGTTTGGAAGAAAGAAGAAGATTTCCCCCGAAGAATATACGAAGAGATCTCTGGAGAGGGCAACTCAAGAAGAAGAACGAAGAAATATAAAGTATATATATCCAATAACTCTAGGCCAACAAACAACACTAACAACAAAGCCCCCAATATAGTTCATTAACATAACATGTTAAACATATAACAGAAAATACAGCAACAAATGTGAGAACAACATTAAGAGAAAAGGAAGAGAACTCAGATTTTGGAAAATAAATAATAGCATCTTTTTTATCAGTTGTATCCTTCCTAGTATACACAGAAAGTCCTTGGAGTGACATCTGTTGAACACGCGTGGGACTGAAGACTTATCTCTCTTCTTTCGTCCTATGATGCCGCCTTCAATGATCATTATTGACTCTAGTACGATCAGAAGCTACACTATATAGGACAAAGGCCCCAGAGAGGATCTATTCCATCCCTACTGCTGGATAGAGGGGAGAAGTGGTCAGTGAGGGAGGATGAGTTAGATAGGAGATTTTAATTAATGAGATCAATCAAATAATCCAAATATGTACAGTCATATGATCACAGCTTGCTTTCTGATAGCATTGAACATTTAAGGAAGACTCTTTCTCTCTCTCTCTCTCTCTCTCTCTCTCTCTCTCTCTCTCTCTCTCTCTCTCCCCACCCACCCACCCACAGACACACACACACACACACACACATAATATATATATATATATATATATATATATATATATATCTATATATATATATATATATATATATATATATATATATATATAATCATTACGTGCCATGCCAACTAGCCTAGGCGATCATGCATCTCCTCAGATCACGATCCCTGGTTACCTGAAACAGCTCTCGATGTTTTTTTTTTCTTTGCCATCGTTTCAGCCCATCCAGCATCATCTCTCTTGGTCGGCCTCCCCCACCCCTTTTTTTTCACCAATCTTTCCAGTTGTCAGGATGTTTTCCAATTCTCTTTTCTCATTACATGAAAAGTGCTTGTCTACTTCTCATTGTTGTATTTAGAGATCTACTTTGTTTAGCTTCTTTCAAAAATTTGTTGTTAGTTACTCTGGCCGTCCAAGGTATTCGTAACATTCGTCTCAGAAACCACATCTCTGTTGCTTCTAAATTCCTTTTAATTTGTTACCTGACATTGCAAGATTCACTGTCATACAACAGAACAGGTTCTGTGTAACATTTTAGCACTCACTTTACCTATATTTATATCCGTCTGTCTGCCTGACTGCCTGTCTGTCTGCATGACTGCCTGTCTGTCTGTCTATATGCCTGTCTGTCCTTAATTATTAACCCTTTGAAAATAAAACTGTGGTGGGTTGGGGGCTTAGTTTTCCCAAACCCCCAGACACCTGTTTCTCTGCTTTCAAATCTTTAACATGTGCCGCTTCTTTTTTCCCTTTATGCAAATAATCATGCCTATTAGTACACTTGTTTCATCAGCGAGGCGCCTTCATCACTTGAAGTTAACAGGCTCAATTCCCGGCATAATATCTGTAGCTTTCGATTTTTGTGTGTGTCTTGTGTATCCTTTTATCTTTCTACTTCTTTCTATGATTACGATAATTTCTTGTATACTTGTTTACCATATCTGCGGCCTGAGGTCGGGGGGGGGGGGGGGGGGGGGGGGGGGGGGGGTCGTCGTGTCTCTTTTTTTACACAATACTAGTCTGCATTTCGGCTCTGTGGCTAAGTCGATGCGCGAACGCTTCCTAATGCCGTTGTGCCAGGTTCGATCCCAGCTGCGGGCCATGCGCCATGCGTTGGTTTCGACAGTGTTATCAGGGGGCCGACCGTCCAGAATGGCAAACTACTGGACGTAAATTTGCCTAGAGAAACTACACAACAGCCAGGGGCTGCTGGGGTTGGTTCTGCAACGTCCTGTAAAGGATACGCAGCTAACCTTACAACCTAGTCTGCATAGTTTACCTTGTTACCTTTCACCTTTTCTCGTAGTCCTCGTTTTGATCACACGATACCTTTCTTGTGGCCGACAGACGCCATTGTTAGGCTGATTGCTTTACGGGAGAAACTTCCGCTACTGTAAATTTCAAAGACACAAACCCAATTACCGACCCTGTCGCCAGACGAGACTGCAGTCCCAAATAACCTCGACCGAATTTCACCGTAAACTAGCCCCAAAAAGCTGCACGCCCAACCGTCGGAATAATTGGCTTCCATGATGTCATTTGAAACACAAGTTGCTCCCATTGACAATGTGAACTCAGGCTGTGAGGACATGAAATTGAAAATACATTGCAAATTGTGTTTTTTAACATATAACCTATGAAAGCAATGTTTGTCCGGTGAAAATCTGAAAAAAGAAGACACAAACAATAGATTGCACAATTTATGGCCTGGCATATTTCGCTGTATCTCGTCAGGTGCATACTACAGTCACAATTACATCGATGAAACACACAAGTGAATCCTTTATAACTGAAGTGCAATTTCAACAACGATCAAACCATAACTGTCTGTTTTTACCAGGGCAGCTGTAAAGACAGAACCACCTCTTTCTGTATACAGAGTTTCGGACGTAGGTGACGAATCGTGGAAGCTTCGAGAAATCTAAAAAAAAGTAAATGCAAGACATCATAGAAAGCACACCCGTAACCTTTAGTAAAGTCGACTAGCCCAACCAACTTGTGAATGAAAAGTGACCAACTATTTGTGGTTAGATTAACGTGAACCTGACCCTAAATAATACACTTTTATTACAACAGGTCAGTTGTTGCTTAGAACTGGCAGGACGACAGGAGTACGCCTGAGAAATTGGACTTTCCAGGTGAAAACGGGAGGTATGGTCACCTTAAATTGGCACCTATTTGACAGGAGCCTGTCATTTAAGGACCATGTGGAGAGTGTTGTGACGAGATGCCAAAAAGGACTTAGTGCACTTAAGACTATGGCTGCAATAGACATAGAGCAGAGCATCCTTTTCACACTATATCAGCACCTGATCCTGTCAGTGGTGAATTATGTCCTGGGATTCTTACCGTCTCAAAGAGTTAAATGGACAAACTAGAGCGCATACAGAGCGCGGCTATGCGGGTCATTCTGGGTTGCACCAGAGACACCCCAGTGGTGTGTATGCGATACATCCTTGGTTTGCCGACGGTTGCAGGTAGGCACAAGGTGATGCAGGCGAAGTCATATCTCAGGGTATCTGCAGACACAGACCACCCTCTGCATGAAGCACTGGGTGCAGTTAAGGGTCAGCGGCTGATAAAAGGGAGGTCATGGATGGCTCAGGCAGAAGACACAATCAGACAGGTTTGCATCCTTAAGAACATTAGGCGAGGAGAGGAGTGGGTCAAAGTACCACCTGAACAGTCAGACTTGTGTAGTCATAATCACACTGAGCCGGGAATGCAGAGACTGGCCAGCAGGCGCCACGGAGGTGGAAATTAAGCAATTAATTCAAGATAATGCTCGCTCAGAGGATTTGATCATTTACACAGACGGTTCAGTGTGAAGAGGCAAAGGGCTTCTTAGCAAAAGTTAATGGTCGGACGTTTGGTGCAGGAAATGAACAGGCGGACAGACTGGCTGGCTCTGCACAACTTGATGGAATACTGATACATGATAGGGCAGACGTGATTAGTGCCTTGTAGGGAAACGTGCACAATTCAGAGGAGCAGATGGATCACCAGTCTGGTGAGATTGATGCAGTTGGGGGTGACGAGAGGTTCTGGCAGATGTTCGAGGCTCAGAGGAAAGGCAAGACGGACGTTTAATCAGAATGCTACTGGCACCATTGGTATCGGAACTCTTCGCTGGCTGCTGAAGATGGGGACGGGCGCTTATGTGCTGTGATGTCGGTTCTTGAATCAAATCAAATGAAATCAAATTGGCACCTTATGACTGCTGCGCAAGAAAATAGGGGCTTTTGAGCTAAAATGCTATAAAAAGATTCTTGAAATAAAAGTTAAATTCGAGACAATCGACTTCATTGTACCAGGGTTTATCCCATATGGCTCCGTCTCTCTCCTCACAACGGCTAGCCGCCTGTCGAAAGAGCGCCGCACAGAGAAAGAACTCCGCAGCTCCGGCGACGATCCCCGGGGATCTCCGTAAATATTTCACTCGTGAACTGAAGGCGCAGCCGTGGAACGAACCAACGTCCTTCAGAGCGCGGGCAAACGGCTTGACCACTTTGCCACGGAGACTCCCCGCCCCCACCCCCCTTCCCCGATTCTCAGAATATAATGAACAAAGAAGAGAAGATATACTAACATTCTAAAAGATCTGAACATCAAGGAAGATTGGCTAATAAACAGCATCTTGTCTCGGAAGTTGAAATAGTTTGGCCAAATCAAGCGTCATGGCTGATAGGGAGAAACAATATCAGAGAACATGGTATCAGTAAGGAGGGGCAGGGACCGACCAACACGAAGATCGACACAGGATATACAAGTGACTCCTTGAATATAAAAGAACACAAGGCGGGAGGGCTGGTGAAAGACCGAGTTTCTTTACAGGCAGTGAGTAATGAGAGCGACACTCTGCAAAGGACCTGCTACATGATGATAATGACTTTTGCGCCAATGACAGGATAAAGCGTCCCTTCTGTCCTGGCTCTGCATTTTATCTACAGGACAAGTATTTCATGATCTTCGTCGGTGCTACGGAGCCTGTACACTGTGCTGAGCTTTTTCTGACTCAGACTTGAGTTAAAAGAAGAACGGTGTACTTATGAGTTATTACTCGTGTGCCATGATGTTTGTCTTTTGTTCAAAAAATTAAACCTTAAACCTCAAACCTCAAACCTCAAACCTCAAACCGCCTGTTCTTGAAAATCGAAAGCTATAGTTACCGTGCCGGGAATTGAACCTGTCACCTCCAAACGGCGTTTGCGCCTCGCAATGAATACAAGTGCACTAAGAACATGGTCAACTAGGCACCCCCCCCCCCAACACCCCCCCCCCCCCCCCTTACTGGCCATATCTATCGTACAGCTTGAAATCCACAACTATGGAATTTGTTGCTGGTTTTATCCAGTATGGCTCGGTCTCTCTTTATCTCTCCAGCTCTGTCTCCCTCTCTCTCCCGCTCTCTATCTCCCCCCCTCTCTCTCTCTCTCTCTCTCTCTCTCTCTCTCTCTCTCTCTCTCTCTCTCTCTCTCTCTCTGCAGAATGGCTAGCCGCTTCGCCTATAGAGAGAGCGTCGCACAGTGCACAAACTCCGTAGTTTTAGCGATGATCCACAGATTTCCCAAAAATTGCACTTGTGAACTGAAGGGCGCAGCAGTGAATTAAACACACGATCTTCAGAGCGTGATGCAAACGGCTTGACCACTTGGTCACGGTGATCAGAGGGTGTTTCATTGAATGCATCGTTCGTTCCACTAGTGCATTTTTTAAAATTATCACTATAGGCCGTCGCTAAGGCTGCGGGGTTTGCTCTTCATCTTAAGCTAATGGGTTACACTCAAACCGACCGTCGAGGCCTAGGGCACAGGAAGGTCAATTGGTGGTCAAAGGCCTCAGCCAAAGAACGCCGAGACATGGTAATACAAACGGTGAGGGACAACGAAAACGAGGTTCGTTTCCATAAAGCAGCCCAGCAGTCGCAGCAGGGCCATTGGGTCAGCCTGGAGAGCGCATTGCCAAGAATACTCACATGGGGTGAGATCTGGCGAATGACCCCGCTGCGACTGAGCTTTATCGTTCGTTCGGCGTACGTTGTATTACCGTCCGGTGTTAACATGGTTAAGTGTTCTGCGACTAACGATCCGACTTGCCCGTTGTGCAAAGCGAAGCAGACTCTTGAGCACGTCCTGTCCGCGTGCAGGAAAGCCCTAGGTCAAGGCCGATATACCTGGCGACACAACAAGGTGCTAAAAGAGTTAGCTGCCGCTGTTGACCAGGCTAGAATGAGGGCTAATGCTAGAGCCAGTTCTACCATCGTCCCCATTCGCTTCCTCAAGGCTGGGCAGATTCAAAAAGGTAAGGTCAACCGAAACGCATTCGCTCCATCTGTGCTAGACTCTGCGAGGGACTGGTTACTGGCGGTTGATCTGCCGGGCCATAAAAGGTACCCCGAGTTAATCCGGAAGACCGGCCTGCGACCTGACATAGTTCTCCACTCTGCGGAGAAACGGCAACTCATCCTGTCTGAGCTTACCGTCCCGTATGAGTCGCGTATGGACGAGAGTCACACATATAAGCTCGAGAAATATTGTGACTTAGCAGCCGGTCTGAGGAGAGACGAGGCGTACACGGTGCGTGTCTTTGCCGTCGAAGTGGGAACGCGAGGTCTCGTCTCCACTTCATTGTACAACGTGGTTTAAGAACTAGGATTGCGCGGTAATGAACGGAAACGAACACTTAAAAAACTGGGCGAGGCAGCCGAAAGGGCCTCGAGCTGGCTTTGGACGCAACGCAACAACGTCCAGGTTTTCTAGTGAAAAAAAGGGTTTCTCACCCTTTGAAATTCCATCGTGTCCGAATTGTCTGCCAGTGTTCCTCTGCCACCTGCTAACAAAAGTCCAACATGTGTCCGGTAAACCAAACGTAAGCTTGTCGCTCGGTCGTCCAGGCATGCTGACTGTTCTAATTAGGCTGCCGCAAGGACTTCTTATCTCACAATACCTTCTGCGAAACCACCAAGTCGTCTTGTCCCTATCCGAAAGAAAACACCATCCGGTAATCTCGTGCAGCAGGGTACCAGCCCTGAGCTTCATGAACTCAGGTGGGCCCACCTCCGAAAGTGTCTAGGAGAATCGTGGGCCGAAACACTTGTCGACGAGGATATCTTCTACTGATGACTGGTAGATCCCTGCTGTACTTGCTCCCTGTGAGTTTATTCCTAAGCTCTCGCAGGCTGCTGTTGATTTTGCAGATAGGGACTGAACCAGATGAGATGCAATCAAAGGTACAGATCCACTGGATGATAAATCCTTCCTATTTAGCTTCCTTTGCCCTTCGTGTTCTAAAGGAGGCTTGGTCATAGGTCAACTCGCACTAAGCTGTTTGTAGACATATCTGTGACTGAATGAGTTTGAGGCTTTAGAAAAGCTGGTTGTAAGTATTGAAACTGGGATGCTACTGTATTTCTACGTTCACGTGCGGTGGCTTCCCCTCAGCCAAAGAAACTACTGAAGGAACGTAGGAATACAATAAACTTCGCAGTGTCGATACTCCCGAACAGTCGAGCAAGTAGCATAACGTAGAATCACTCAAGTGGGTAGTGACAATACGGGAAAAGAGACAACGGTTAAACCGTGACACTCCCGCAACATTTGACAGACCGTGCCACCCTCCGAGGCTTGAATGGGAAGGAAAGGAACTCTCGCTATGCGAGTGAGTTCGTGATAAGTGCCCACAATTTTAAACGATCCCAAAAAAGTAAACAAGAAGGGAACTTTAAATTTACCAATTGTCTTCTTGTTATGGCGATCTTGTTTATCTCATATTATCTCATTTTTTTCCGAATATCCATGCCCTGATCAATATAATTCTACCCATTCGATCCTGTAGAAAGGTAATCTATCATTGTGGTTTCATTTCAGCGTTAGGGAGCTGCGTTGATTGATGTGTGATTTAACGTGATTATCCGCCCGGGTTGAACACACGTGAATCTGTGACGTGACTCTTTCACGTGGCAGGTCTCACAAACGTCAGTCTTTTAGCTGGGCTGTCATTCATTGTTAGACCAGTGGTTTTCAGCACGTTACACAGGCTACTGAGAAAGGATTGTTTTTGAATTACAGAGCTGGCAGATAGGGCGGGGAGCCGGTTTAGCGACGCCCAGAGGATGACAGGACGGTGACTAGATGTTGCATCGTTGTCGGATGCATTCAGCAAACTTGTATTGAGATTTGGAACTTGTTACGAAATCCGGCCCAAATAGAGCGTAATTGCACTTTAATTCAGGCTTTCTTACCTGTAACACGGGCTATTCTATCTTAGAGGGGTGGCACGTTGTCTTGTGTTGACGAAGAGCTGTGTAAATTGTACGTTGTATAGCCACAGAGCTTAGCAGTGGGCTTTACTCGTAGTTGAGAGCGGGCGGCGACATTGCGTATACTACGGAGTTCAGGTACGACGCGAATTTAGGCCAGCAGTCAGCGTTGATGAGCGACAAGGAGGAGAAGCAAGACGGATTTTTAGGGCGCATTTGAAAATGTTATCAATTCTGAAATTATGAGACGTACTCTGGACTCCCTCATGGGACCTAGGCTGAGGCTGTGGGGTAGAGGTTAGGGTTAGGGCCAGCTCTATATGTTCAGGAGTCGTTAAAAGCGGTGTCATTGTGAAGTATATAACACGCAACCTCACCGCTGATAGCATCAGAGACAAGACTATGTGACACCCCTGCAACATAGACTAGCTCGTGTCACAGGTGAGAAAGCATGAATGAAAGCCCAACTACACTATGTTTGGAAGATGGTAAAAAGAACCTAAAATTGTGTGCGTGTTTATTTGTTCGTGGCAGCCGCCGTGGTGTAGCCGCTAGACGCTCACCCGCGGATGCGAAAGTAAGCGATTCAAGTCCTGACGGAGACAACAATTTTTTTTTTTTAATGATCTGGCTCCCAGGTGGAACCAAACTTATTTGCGTACCAGGTAAAGTCATGGGAAGTAAAGATGACCGGAGTATTGTTGATCACATCTCCTTTCTGGTATATAAAATAGATGGCTAGCCCTATGCCTGAACTCATAGAAAAGGGTCATTTACTTTAATATCATGGGTCAGAGATTTTTCCAAGAGCCAGAGATTTTTTCAAGAGCCAGAGATGTATCCATGAGCCAGAGATGTCTCCAAGAGCCAGAGATGTCACCAGGGATCAGGGGTCAGAGATGTCTCCAAGAGCCAGGCATGTCACCAGCGATCATGGGTCAGAGATGTTTCCAAGAGCCAAAAGATGTCTCCAAGAGCTAGAGATGTTTCCAAGAGCCAGAGATGTCACCATGGATCAGGGTTCAGTATGGATAAGAGATATCACTATAATTAACATAATCATCATGAACCAGAAATATCACTATGATTCAGAGATGTCACCGTGACTCAGAGATGTCACCATAGATCAGATATGTCACCATGTTTCAGAGATGTCACCGTGATTCACAAATGTCCCCATATATATATATATATATATATATATATATATATATATATATATATATATATATATATATATATATATATATATATATATATATATATATATAAGATGTCAGCAGGATCCAAAAGCATTATCGTGTGCCAGAGATGGTTGTGTACAAAAATAACTTTTTTTTATTCCATTACCTATTGCCATGAAAACTTCAACTACTTGCCGGGTTTTAGGAATGAAAATTGAATTGAAGATTCGCCTATGGTGCCAGATTTATTTAGTATGGACAGGCCACAAGTTAAATATAAAAAGACACTGGATATAATGTGTTAGACGTGAGGGGTAAAGTCAGTAACACACTATACGTTGTTTTGGACTAAATGAATAAATAGACAGTTCGTAGGGGTGATATAACTATGATGGGGGGGGGGGGGGTGTGCATGGGGTCGAGGCATGGTGTCCGCCTCGAGTGCTAGAGGTCCCCGGTTCATGTCCCGGTGAATGCTGGGATTTTTTTACGTGCATTTCTAGTACTTTTCACTGGTCTATGGGTAGTAAGACCGGATGCCCGTGTCTATTTTTTCGCATGTAAGAAATACCTTCGCATTCGAAAAAATTAGCATGACGGCGCTGCCAGGGCGAAATTTGGAGTTTAAAATATACCCAAAGTATTTCAGGATCTTCGGCGATGCGACGGAGTTCGTGCATAGCGCTGGGCTTCTTCGGACTCAGGTTTGAGTTAGAAAAAGAACGGAGCACTTATGGGTTACACCTGAGTGCCATGATGTTGGTCCGTTGAATAAACAAAAACACTAACATATAACTCTGATACTTCGATGACTAAACAGTTGTGAAAAGCATTCACTCCCCTCTAAACAACAGAATGTTCACAGTGGACAAGACAGAAAATGTTATATATAGAAAAACCGTGAAATGGATCACCTCCTCTTTCCGTGATTTTGATCTACTGGGTCAACCGTGAAAAGGACTCCCTGTTCTGGAAGAAAGCACACATACAGTTTATTACTGTCCCTGTTTCTTGCCTGGTTGACTCTGGCTTTTGCCAGTCGACTTTCCCGCTGTGCAGAACAGATAACGGTCTCTAATGATAGACCTGATCATCTTCGCGTGTCCCTAACACAGAAACGTCGTGATTTGGTCAAAATTAGTGAATGTCTGTAAACCACAGGAGTTCTCTTGACTGGTTGATTAATAATTTTGAGTAGCGAGAATTGTAGCTCAGAAATCCGGCGTATTGTTAGGCATGATTTGAATCCATCCAGGGGCACTGACGCAAAGGAGTATTAGGAGAGGGGTGCGCAGTCCTCTTATAAATTATCTAGAGGCGTGTTGGGGCGTTAAAGAGGCCTTAACCTTTGCTTCTTTTTCCTCCTGCTACTTTTTTTTATTTTCCACCATTTAACTAAAAAATTTCGTGTGTGCGCTTTTTCCAATGCGTTGTACAAGTTGATGTTTATTTCTGTTAGGTTGCTCCAGATGATGTCACTCCGTATCTTGCGTGGTCTTCCGCTTGCTCTGTTCATTAGATTTCTTCAGCATGGCTCTCTGTGACAGTTAGTACCATGGCATTCTCGTCGGGTGGCCAAGTCATCTCACTTGTTGTTCTTCAGTGAATTGTATGACCAGTTTCAGTCCTAGTCTTCTTCTGATTTCTTCATTCTTGATTGTAACTTGTTTTGTCACACCGACAGCTCTTCTAAGACATCTCATCTCTGCTGTTATGATCTTCCGCTCGTTATTTGTAGTAAGGGTCCATGTTTGGCACTGGTAGCACAATGTCGGCCAAGATCCGTTCTTATGAGATTTGCTTTGGTTGCCCAGCCTTTGCTTGATGGCTTAATAATAATACTAATAACATGTGCCGAAAGGTAAAAAAACATGTGCCGAAAGGTAAAAAAACATGTGCCGAAAGGTAAAAAACATGTGCCGAAAGGTACAAAACATGTGCCGAAAGGTAAAAAACATGTGCCGAAAGGTAAATACATACAGTAATATAAAGTAGAGTAAAGTAAAGGACCCTTTTCCATAACTTGGGCATATAGTATTGGGCATATATTTCTAGACCCATATTTCATAGACCAATAGGTACCCGCTGGGTGATATGGTCAGCATACGCCGGCCGCCTTCACTTCCCAGGACTATACCTGGATCTCATTCAAGGCTAGGTCGACATTGGAGCCAAGGTCATTTTAGAAAAAAAGTCAGACACCGTTCATATTCGAACCCACGACCGTCGGATCCGTAGGCGAGTTTATAACCGCTACAGCACGGCAGATACATTTTGAATAATTTGAGATGTGTAATTGTTAAAGTCGAAAGGATAGACTTCCTTGCCTCAGGTTTTATCTCATAAGGCTCGGTCTCTCTCTACATAGCGTCAATCTGCGTCGCACAAAGCATGAATTTCGTAGCTCCGGTAACGACCCTTATAGGTCTCCATTAAGAATTACACTGATGAACCGTACGAGGCAGCCGTGTTTCGGTTCCAGGAGCTTTAGAACGCAAGGAATCGAATAGTTTGATCCCTTCCAAGTGAAAACTCAACAAGAGAACTTCGAGAAAACGCAAGGAATCGAATAGTTTGATCCCTTCCAAGCGAAAACTCAACAAGAGAACTTCGAGAGAACGCAAGGAATCAAATAGTTTGATCCCTTCCAAGCAAAAACTCAACAAGAGAACTTCGAGAGAACGCAAGGAATCAAATAGTTTGATCCCTTCCAAGCGAAAACTCAACAAGAGAACTTCGAGAGAACGCAAGGAATCAAATAGTTTGATCTCTTCCAAGCGAAAACTCAACAAGAGAACTTCGAGAGAACGCAAGGAATCAAATAGTTTGATCCCTTCCAAGCAAAAACTCAACAAAAGAACTTCGACAGAACGCAAGGAGGCGAATGGTTTTTTTCCCATTCAAGCGAAAACTCAACAAGAGAACTTCGAGCTATTTGCGTTGAGAATCTTTGAAAAAACACTTCAGTAATAAAGGATTCGTCGGCGTTTGTGGCTTAGGCGTTACGAACGCGCTTCGTAATGCCGGGGTGCCAGGTTCGATCCCAGCTGCGGACGATTTGTCTTGCGCTGGCTTGGACAGTTGTACCGAGAGCTGACCTTTCAGAGGCAATGGCAAACTGCTGAACGTCACATTTGCCTAGGAACACCACAACAGCCAAACAATGCTGGGATTGGTTTTGCAACGTCCTGTAAAGGATACGCACCTAACATAACAATAATGGATTCACTTATTTGCTTCATTTTTATTAAATTGTTACTGTAGTATGCACAGGAAGAAACAGGGCTTTATTTCAACAATGCTGTAAGTGTAAGGACTAGGCTGGTGGACAGTGATGCATCCTTGAAGCTAACACGATAGCGAGACCTAGGGGTAACGCTTAATGAAGCAAGTCTACGCCTTTTTCGAGGACAGGACAGGAGATAATAAATCAACTTCTCACAGGACAATCGATGGAGGTACCTTGGAGTGGCTGCTGCATCTGAGGACTGAGCATATATAGGAACGCTCAGTGTGCAGTGACTTGGGCTGTGATAACTCAAACGGCTGTTAGTCACTTGTTCTGTTTTTCATCTTTCGTATTCATTTAAGGTAAAATGTGTTCTAAAAAGTAAATCAACTAGAAGACACTTTTTTTTACCATCATCATCATGTGAGGTGTAAGTAAGCGTAGGCTGTCATGTTTTGCCATCTCAAACGAACAACAGGATCAAATATCAGATCAGTTATGTCTCGAATACAAGTATTAAAGAGAAAGTTTGAACAAGACCATGTCTGAATTATATTGACAAAGAATTAAATGGTTCGGCTGTGTAGTGAGAATACAGCCAGACCAGACTGCATATGAGACGTTTTACAGTAAAACATCTGGGAGGAAGGCTATAGGAAGACACTGTTACAACCTAGTACAAGTGAGACGTCAAAACCACGACAATGGGTTACAACCTGGTACCATTGAGACGACAAGACCACGACACTGTTACAACCTGGTACAAGTGAGACGTCAAAACCACGACACTGTTACAACCTGGTATCAGTGAGACGACAAGACCACGACGCTGGGTTACAACCTGGTATCAGTCAGACGACAAGACACTGTTACAACCTGGTATCAGTGAGACGACAAGACCATGATACTGAGTACA
>CAJHNH020002728.1:42500-96499 GCA_905116865.2 Candidula unifasciata
AGAGGGGGATTATAATCTTTGATTTTTTCCTTCATAATTATCATCTCCCGGGGAACTTTTTGTATGTTGTATGCGGTCTGGGGGTATGGACCGCATACTTGGCAAAGTGTCTAAGGGTGAATGATTATGCTTCACCCAAATATACACAATTTATCAAGTCGACTATCCCACGATTATTTGGCATCCCTTCCGGAGAGTGTTTAGATAACACAGTTTCACATAGTCACATCTGTCCACTAACACTACTAACAGTGTAAACAACATTTCACTTCAGGTCATATCTATATTAGTGCATCAGTCTCTTCACTGTGAGCGAACACATAATGACGAAGATGAATTGGTAATTACAAAAATACACTCCGTCTAATTCTCCCAAATACAAACTGGTATACTTCCAAGTCGATGTCACCTCAAAACCGAACACTTAACCTCGACTTGACGTGAGTCCCCAGCAAAAGGCAACTTTGGCCTACGGGCCCGGTCCTGGGGTCACTTGTCACCTTTAATAAATGCCGCGGTTATGACGTGGCCACACTTTAGGTCACCAGTAACCTAAAACATAATAACTGACTATAGACTTTGCACACCAAGTCTCCCCGACACACAATCGCGAGTCAAAACACCGAAACGAGAACCTTTCACGTTCTCGAAGGAGGACGGTTTCCTCTCAACAGCGGTAGAAAAAGTGTCGGGCTTTCACCGACTTGTCTCGACTAAATACACTCAACTGGAGCATTCAAAATTATACATCCAATCCTAATGAAAAGTCTAAACTCTCCAACAAAATAAAATAGTGCCCATAATTACTGATAACGGCTAGACACGCCCTTATATGTCTGCTCTGTCTCATTGACCGACAGGCACTGACTGCAAACGGGTTAACCTTCAACTTTGCAGCTGGTCACGCTTGGGTATGGCAATTCCCACAGAGACCGCTGTCATCCTTTAATCTCGAGAAACACTCATCTCACAACTTCAAGCAGCATGGACCTTTTGCACTCGTCTCTGTTACCGTCATCATCTAGCGCTTTTACCACTGGCGCACAATTTAAACAGCAACGTGAGTTTAGCACACTGTAGTGTGCTATGTGTGTTATTGAATTGTATGCTCTGTGTGGCACGCGGGTGCGCCGCCGTATTGTAGCGGCTAGATTCTCGCCTGCGGATGGAAAGGTCGTAGGTTCGTGTCCTGGCAAAGACATACTTTTTTCATAAATGTCATTGGCTCCAGGATCAACCTAGCCCTGAGTGGGTAACAGGTATACAGCTGGGAAGTAAAGGCGGTCAGTGTGATGTTGACCACATAACCCAACGACTACCGATTGCTCTAAAAATAAAGTTCTAACCCTCTATGACAAATGCACCTGAACGCGTGGAAAAGGGTCATTTACTTTACTGTCTAAATGTGCCCGCGAATCGGTTAGTATTTCTAAATTTGGCCTGCAAACCAACCAATCAAATACCTTTCTTAAATGTTGTGTATTCTAGACAGAGCATTAAGGTCTACTGTGTTCGTAAATTGTTGCTGTGATTGTTATTCGACATTTGCTTCGTTAATATAAATTTTTGTAACCTATGGTGCCATTTCAATGGTTTGAAATGAATTATGTCCGTATTCAATAGTTGTGGATTTCAAGTTGTACGATAGACATGGCCAATAAGACACCTTTTTGGGGGGTGCCTAGTTGACCATGTTCTTAGTGCACTTGTATCCATGGCGAGGCGCAGACGCCGTCTGGAGGTGACAGGTTCAGTTCCCGGCACGGTAACTATAGCTTTCGATTTTTATGTTGTCTTGTGTGTTCTTCTATCTTTCTACTTCTTTCCAAGAGTGCCGATCAAACACTTTCTGTTACTTGATTAATTCAAAAATTTGGCCTGAACACCCTCGAAAAAGGTGCCAACCCCTGGACTAGCCGCTTCTCGAGCGCGGTTTCCCATGTTGTCAACACTTACCACTCGCCCTAAAAATGTCAACTCTTCTTAATCGCCTTACGCCCGTGTGATCCCCTGGTTTGTCTGTACAGACATGTCTTCAACGTCTTCGGGAGATTTATGCTAATTTCATTTCTCTGTTTCAATATGATTAGCACTGTCGTGTCAACAACTGACATTTGGGGCACGGGCTCTTGACATGCAAATTTTCGTTTGTTCTCCCTTCTATTCTTTGCGAGTAAGTTATTTAAGAAAATGCCTCTATTGACCCAGCAAACAGTGCGGTCCATAATCGTTCCGGTAGAGTCAATAATGTATCCCATTCTACGATTCTGAATGTAAACATGGACTAAAGGTTTGGTGTACTTGATGGAGATTTGAAGACAGTCAAAAGATTGTACCACTTGTAACATCATGCGACAATTTGTAAATGTCTAGTACAACTGTTAGAAAAGATCGAGAACTATGTTCTTTTCTTTCTAAAATGCACCCACCCCCTCCCCTTCCCTCCCTATTTCCAACAGCTTTTCCCTTGTTTGTCCTGCCGAAATCTAGCCAGGTGCGTCAGGGATTGTAAAGAACGTTCACTCACCTTCTTCTTCTGCTTTCTATCCATCCGAAGAAGCATAGACCATTAACCAACTCAAGTCAACTCGTTCTATCCTTCGCTATTGCATGCAACTCTCCTAGTACGCCCCTTGCCTTATATTTTTAACTTCACTCTCTTCCTCCTTTCTCCGTAATTTTTTTTTTTTTTTGGGGGGGGGGGAGGAGGGGGGCATCCTTCATTTCTGTGCCCCTGTGGGTTCCAGTGCATCGAAATTCTAGTTATATTATTCTCAGGTTTTCTCAACGTATGTCCTATCCAACGCCATCGCCATTTCTTCCCTTCTTAGTACACTGAAACTTGTTTATTTCTCTCCCAAAGCTCTACATTAGTGATTCTATCATACTATTTAATTCCCTCTATTCTGCTCGGCTGCCCGGGAATGAATCTTTGTAGTTTATTATTAATTGCCTTAGTGGTTCTAAATGTTTCCGCTCCATACATCAGTACTGATTTGACATTAGAATTAAAAGTTTGAAGTTGTGTATTAGTGTTAATTTCTGTTGACCTCCACAGATTACCTAGTGCTATGAAAACTCCTCTTGTCTCCTGTATTCTTATTTTAATATCTCTATCATTTCCTCCATCTTAATCTACATTACTGCCCAAATTAGTGTACGACTACAAGTCTTCGAGTGGGGTGCCATTAACTCTTTGAGTCCCAGGGGGTTTAGCATCAGAGGCCCAAGGGGTAGTCAAAAGAGAAGTAAAATCGGAGCATCTTGCGTTCATTGGGTCTCTTGACAGAAACCTATGAACGCATGATGCGTTCCTTGGGACTCAAAGAGTTAAGAGAAACCACATGACTATTTGCCCTCTTTCTACTCAATATCTGTCTTTCCATCATGGATTTTCAGATGCAGCTGTTGTGATCTCGTATCAAGTATTTTTAATTTATCTTGCATCTGATTCCGTGAGTGGGTCAGAATAAAAATATCATCAGCGAAATCCATATCATCAAGCGGGTTTGTAGAAGTCCACTTAATTCCATTCCTGGTGTTAGCAGTTGCTATCTTCATAGTCCAGTTGACTGCTAGTAAAAATAGGAGAACCGAGAAAAGACATCCCTGTCGCACACATGTTTTTATTTGAAATGTTTCTGTTTGCGTTCCCCAATAAAGAACTCGACAATTCATGTCTTTATACGTTGACTTTACTGAGTTCACTCATCTCGAAGCCACATCATTTCTGTGAATAAAATATACCGTTTATCACTTAGGAGAAATATTCATTGTAATATACTCATACATTTTCTTATATAACTAATAGAAAGTTGGTGTCTGTGGCGTAGGCGCTGCGAACGCGCTTCACAATGCCGGAGTGCCGGGTTCGACCCAGCGGCGAACGATTTATCTTGTGTTGGTTTGGACAGCGGTTCAGAGAGCTGACCGTACAGAAAGCAAACTACTGAACGTAAAATGTCCTAAAAAAACCACAACAGCCAAAAAAATGCTAGAGTTGGTTCTGCAAGTACTGTCAATGATACGCAACTTTTTAACTTATAGAAAAGCATGTAAACTTAGTAAGTAGTAAGTTGAAGGGAATTATCTGTGTTACGTTAGTGGCACATCGAACATAATTCTAGTAAAAGTACATTAATTGACCCTTTCACTCTCTCTCTCTCTCTCTCTCTCTCTCTCTCTCTCTCTCTCTCTCTCTTTCTCTTTATCTCTCTCTCTCTCTCTCTCTCTCTCTCTCTCTCTCTCTCTCTCTCTCTCTCTCTCTCTTTCTCATGGTTACCCCAATAGAACATCACAAAACCGATAAACACCCGGTAACACAAGTGCCACCATGCGGATGAGGATCACCCGTAGAGAGGTCCCAGAAACCCAGTTCAGTCGTTAGGCATATTTATAGCCCGGCTTTATATAGAGCGCCCCAGGGTGGGGCTTCAAAAAAAAAAAAAACACGAACCACATGGGGACGACTAAACGAATTACCTTTCACCTTCTGTTTTCCAACGAATCTAGTGCAATGGGTTATTTCCAAAGTCTATCTGACAGTATAAATCCTCACTCATGTCTCTAATAACATACTTGTCTCGATTGCAGCTCATTTTGGTACTTTTACTTTAGCTCACCCCAAACACGTGGAACCTGGAATCCCCGGTGAAGTCCAATATTATAGGTGTGTTACGGTTTGAAATCAACACCGACTTACAGTAACACTAACCCTAACACCCTTATTATATTCTACTTCTTCGGGGATTCCGGGGTTTGCCGTGTGTGGGGTAAGCTAAAATGAAAGTACACTGTCTTAACGTAACACTAACCCTAACACCGTTATTGTATTGGACTTCTTCGGGGAATACGGGGTTTGTTGTGTTGGGGTGAGCTAAAATGAAAGTACCCACATTTTTCCTAGACTATCTAGATCCTTCAAGTGATTAAAATATGATACAAACTCAATTTGGTTTCCTTTTTTTTTTTATTCACAGGTGTGAGATTCGATCTGGGCCAGAATATGTCATCCGCCATGTTACCTTCCAGAACAATACCTTCGACTCAGTGGTCTACCGCTTCCACGACCCGGAATGTCACGTGCCCATGTACGCCATCCAATCGCGTGGCACTTATAAACTCCTGCAACAATCCTGGACTGTTCGTGGCGCCACTGAAGCTGAATATGAGGTCACTTCCTCCTACCTAATAACTTATTCAAAAAATGTCAGCCACGAACTGGCTGGAAAACTTTCCCAAGGATGCGGTGATGAGTACGCCATTCAATATTTAACACCATATACCCGGTATTTAATATACTCCTCTGCTCCAGCTGATTCTCCTGACCATAGTAAGGAAGACACTAAAAAGAAAATTCAGAAACCCAAAGCTGAGAAGACGGAAATTGACTGTTTTAGCGCGCTGAACTTCACCCTTCACGAACTGCAGCTAGTGATGGTAGAGTTCAGACGCCATCACGTCCCTGACCATAACCAGCACCATCACGGTATCTCAGACAGCCAGGATATAGGGCACAATCGTCAGCATCATTCGTGGCCCGATACCCACATGACTAGGGAGCTACTACTGGGCGCTGTTCATCCTCGGCCACTCGAAAGACAAAACCATAAGCCTAGTAGTTTTCAGACATCTCTAAAGGATGCCCAGGTGAGTTGCTGCTGCTGCTGCTGCTTTTGCTGCTGTGTTCTTTTGTTCTCCTTCTTTTCTTTCTTCTTCTTCTTCTTCTTCTTCTTCTTCTTCTTCTTCTTCTTCTTCTTCTTCTTCTTCTTCTTCTTCTTCTTCTTCTTTTTCTTCTTCTTCTTCTTCTTCTTCTTCTTCATCTTCTTCTTCTTCTTGCTACTATTACTACTTCTACTTCTTCTTCTTCTTCTTCTTTTTCTTCTTCTTCTTCTTCTTCTTCTTCTTCTTCTTCTTCTTCTTCTTCTTCTTCTTCTTCTTCTTCTTCTTCTTCTTCTTCTTCTTCTTCTTCTTCTTCTTCTTCTTCTTCATCTTCTTCATCTTCTTCTTCTTCTTGCTACTATTACTACTTCTACTTCTGCTTTTTCTTCTTCTTCTTCTTCTTCTCCTTCTTCTTCTTCTTCTTCTTCTTCTTCTTCTTCTTCTTCTTCTTCTTCTTCTTCTTCTTCTTCTTCTTCTTCTTCTTCTTCTTCTTCTTCTTCTTCTTCTTCTTCTTCTTCTTCTTCTTCTTCTTCTTCTTCTTCTTCTTCTTCTTCTTCTTCTTCTTCTTCTTTTTCTTCTTCTTCTTCTTCTTCTTCTTCTTCTTCTTCTTCTTCTTCTTCTACTTCTTTCGTCTCTCTTCTACTTCTTCCCCTTTTCCTGCTCCCTCTTCTTCTTCTTTTTGGGTACTAGCCGTGGTGTGTACTATGTAGATTCGTTTTTTTTTTCGGCTTCACATATTCAATCTATCTATCGCTTGCGTGGTCAACCTCTAGTTCTGCTTCAATTAAATGTCTGAGTGACAGGACTCTCTGTGGCGCACCATCAGGCAGCAGTCTTGACAAACAGTTCAGTCACAGCTTCTTTCTTGATCTCGCCATTGATTCTGTCTTTTCTAATTACATTTAGGGTTTCGCCGTAGATATTTCATTTCTGATGTTTCAGTTGTTCTGACGTAAGTATAAGCCTACATACGTAAGTAAAACATTTGTAGTGGGCCCCCTTTCCCACCACTACTGCATCTGGCATCGACTGGTAAAAGTAAAAGAAAAGTAAAGGACCCTTTTCACGCCTTTAGGCGTATAGGGCATATACTGCTAGACCTAGATTTTATAGACTAATCGGCACCAGATGGGTGATGTGGTCAGCATCACGCCGGCCGCCTTTACTTCCCGGGACAGCACCCGGTACCCACTTAAGGCTGGATCGACCCGGGAGCAAACGTCATTTCCGAAAAAAGTCCGTCTCCGCCAGGAAGCGAACCCATGACCTTCCGATCCGCAGCGAGCGTCTAGCCGCTCCGCCACGGCGACTCTCCTCAGTGGTAAAGTGGTCAGTATCACACTCGCCGCACTTACTTCACATAAATATTACATAACGCCGGTTATCGTTATTATCTGCATCTTTCCTGTTGATAAGCAAAGGTAGTCATGTTTTATTCATCCCATAAGATCACTCGAATCACGGATAGGTCAAAGTTCTCCTCCCGCCAAATTAACATGGCCACACCAATTGGGTATTTATTTCATTTCTTCCCAAAACTAATTTTAAATGTGTCCAAAGTACTTCCATTCTCGAGAGATTGGGAAAAAAAGTAAAGATGCCTTTTCACGCCTCTATGTGTATCGGGCATATAGGAAGAGCACCCCATATTTTTACAGACCAATCGGCACTAGGTGAGTAATGTGGTCAGCATAACGCCGGCCGTTTTTACTTCCCCAGAACAGCTATCCCAGTACCCATTTTAGACTAGGTCGACCTGCGACGCCCCATACCATGATAAAAACCCACGCAACCAGCAGTGGGTTTCGATCGCGGTATGTTGGAATTACGAGTCGGACTCGCAACGCCTAAGCAAAGGACGCCACATTTTTTTAAAATAATACTCTTTTTTTTTTAGCCTGTGTTTCGTAACATTTGTGTGTGATATATAAGAACAGTGAACATATTACTGAACACCCTTTAAGTGTCTCACAATTTGGTTTCGGGAGCCGTCGTGTTGTAGGGGCCAGAACCTCGCTGCGAATAGGAAGGTCGTGGGTTCGGGTCCTAACGAAGCCGAAATTTTTTTCAAAAATGACCTTGGCTCTCAGGTTGACCCGGCTTTGAGTGGGTACTAAGTCCGGTCTTTGGAAGTAAAGGCGGCCGACGCATTGCTGACCACAACACCCATCAAGTGCCGATTGGTTATAAAATACAGGTCTAGTCTTACATGCCCAATACGCCTGTGTATGTATGTAGAAATGGTTCCTTTGCTTCACAGTTTGGTCTCGGGGGAGGGTCGGCTCTGTGGCTAAGTCGGTGCGAACCCTTTGCTTCCTAATGCCGGGATGCTAGGTTCGATCCCAGCTGCGGGCAATGCGCCTTGCGTTGGTTTCGACAGTGGTATCAAGAAAGCCGCCCGTCCAGAAAGCAATGGCAAACTACTGGATGTAAATTGCCTAAAAAACCACACAACAGCCAGGGGCTGTTAGGGTTGGTTCTGCAACGTCCTGTATAGGATACGCAACTAACTAACTCGGGGGGAGGGAAATGTTGCACGGATGCATTATTTAGACGATGTCTGTTAATCTATTAATCTTAGTTTCAGCTTTACAGCAAACGGGTCTCCCCATAGTTGCTCCGCTCCTGTGCCAACGAAAAATAACGCAATATGTTTATCACAGTCCCTTGTGGAAAGACTGACAGAATGCTGTCTCAGCATATGCGCTAGCACTAGAACAAGTCTGCAGTAAAACCTTTGAGTATACTGAAGAACTAAATATTGTGTTTGTAGATCAAGAGAAAGCCTGTGATAGAGTGGATAATAACAAACATACGGGATGCTCTTGAGAATATGGCATATAAGATCAATTGCTAGATAAAACTCTATCCATGTACCACACTTCCCAAAGTGCAGTGAGAATACAAGAAGTCATATATGGTATGTTTACAGTCAATACAGGGATTAGGCAGGGATGTGTGCCCGTTCCTCTTCTATTTTAAATATAAATAGACAGAATATCTAAAGACGCCAGCTTTAAAGCAGTCGACTCAGAATACCAAGAAAATGAGGAACTCTACTTTCCAGAGGAAAAATCCATCTAAAGTTTAAAAAAATTTAATGGAGCCTTTTCCACGCCTTTAGGCATATAGGGCTAGACCTATATTTTATAGACCAATCGGCACAAAATGGTGTGATGTGGTCTGCATCACGCTGGCCGCCTTTACTTCCCAGGGCTGCACCCAGTACCCACTCAAGGCTGAGTCGACCTGAAAGCCTAAAGGTCATTTTTGAAAATAATCCGGCTCCGTCAGGGACCGAACCTACGACCTTCCGATCCGCGGCGAGCGTCTAGGCGCTCGGCCACGGCGACTCCCCATCTAAATAAACGAACTAGAATCTGCAGCGATCTGTGTTTGTTCTACAGTGCGAGAAACGCAGTAACAGACCATTTGAAAAGACTAAGTTCAACATGCAGCAGATATAACATTGCAGTAATGCCGGTTTGTAGAATTCCTAGTCCGCTACGTGCAGGGTTGATTGGTACTTTCCTGAAGCAAGTTAAAGAATTTCAATATCTGGGAAGTATATTAAAGGAGCACGGGAGAATAAATCAGGAAATAGAAGCAAGATGTCAACCAGTCATTGCACTTGTATACCAACTGACACTGTTATTAACGGCGCCCGTGGCTTAGGCGTTGCGAGTCATACTTTTAATTTTAACCTACCGCGATCGAAACTCACTGCTGGCTGCGTGGATTTGTATCATGGTATGGGGCGTCGCAGGTCGACCCAGCCTTAAATGGGTACCAGGATAGATGTCCTGGGAAAGTAAAGACCGCCGGCGTAATGCTGACCACATTACCCACCGCTCTGTAAAAATAATGGGCGCTCTGTAAAAATAATGGGCGCTCTTCCTATATGCCCCATGCGCTTAAGGCGTAAAAAGGGATCTTTACCTGTTTATTATTATGACACTGTTATTAGTACATCTATACATAGACAACAACAACAAAAACTATGAACAGCATATTCATACCAACACTATGCTACCAGTGCAAATCTTGGACATTAGTAAAGGCTAACCTATGCAAAACCTGTGAAATGAGATGCCCGAAAAGAGCCGGCACCTTAACCACCCGAGACACAGTGAAATTGTGCTTTCAGACAGACTGTGGAAACAACACTATGCACCAGATTCAGTGAGAAACAGAAGATCTTCTTCTTCTTCTTCTTTCGTTCGCCTGAAATAAGTTGTCTATATCAGCAGTTTTGTCTCTTGTATAAATTTCACTGTCGTTGTTAGTTCATTCAGTGGTCCATAGAGTTTACGTTCCACTTTTGTTCTTTCTGGCCAAAAGGTTTGCCTTAATGTGTCAAATTCGCTGCAGTCCTGGAGTACATGCTCTGCTGTCTGGGGCACCTTTCCACAGGTGCACATGACTAATACACCTAACTTGAATTTTGTGTACATGTGGTTACGTAATCGGTTGTGCCCTGTTCTGAGGCGACAGAAGATCACATGGTTAGGTGATCTCGTTGAAATGCAGCCCCAACAGTTACCTACGCAAGGCGCTACACGTCAAAAGATCTCATTTAAAATCAAGAGGTGGTCCTAGGAGAATATAGATAGATGGCATTAAAAAACTTTTATAAATACACGGAATCACAGTATCCATTGCTCCCTATTACCTAATGGGTCGAAAACTGTTCCTCTCCACTGCTGTGAATGGCAAAAGTGGAAATTGCTTATAACCTTAACGATGAAAAGCTAGAAAAATGTTTTTACATTCCTTCCCCTCCATAGAGTGTACAGAGATTTCTCAACAATATGAACACCAAATGTGAACTTCGAATGTTGGCCTTGTGTACATATGGATGTGTGCCCCAAACAACATAATACATACCATTAGACTGTCCTGAAAGCCGCACATTAAGGTCGACCATTTAGCATAGATAAAAAGCTGAATATTTCATTTCATGGAACATTAGGTAAATTTTTTTTTTTTTAAATCTCAAATAAAAGACAGTGTCTATAATTCAGTAGAAAATAGTTTTGATACAATCTGTTTCATACATATGGAAGAAGAAGAACATAAAGAAGAAGAAGAAG
Source organism: Candidula unifasciata (assembly GCA_905116865.2). Classification (NCBI taxonomy): domain Eukaryota; kingdom Metazoa; phylum Mollusca; class Gastropoda; order Stylommatophora; family Geomitridae; genus Candidula; species Candidula unifasciata. The sequence continues at coordinate 53,255 of CAJHNH020002728.1, forward strand.
AAGAAGAAGAAGAAGAAGAAGAAGAAGAAGAAGAAGAAGAAGAAGAAGAAAGAAGAAGAAGAAGAAGAAGAGAAGAAGAAGAAGAAGAAGAAGAAGAAAAAGAAGAAAAAGAAGAAGAAGAAGAAGAAGAAGAAGAAGAAGAAGAAGAAGAAGAAGAAGAAGAAGAAGAAGAAGAAGAAGAAGAAGAAGAAGAAGAAGAAGAAGAAGAAGAAGAAGAAGAAGAAGAAGAACAAGAACAAGAACAAGAAGAAGAAGAAGAAGAGGACGAAGAGAAAGAAGAAGAAGCAGAAGAGGAAGAAGAAGAAGAAGAAGAAGAAGAAGAAGAAGAAGAAGAAGAAGAAGAAGAAGAAGAAGAAGAAGAAGAAGAAGAAGAAGAAGAAGAAGAAGAAGAAGAAGAAGAAGAAGAAGAAGAAGAAGAAGAAGAAGAAGAAGAAGAAGAAGAAGAAGAAGAAGAAGAAGAAGAAGAAGAAGAAGAAGAAGAAGAAGAAGAAGAAGAAGAAGAACGAAGAAGAAGAAGAAGAAGAAGAAGAAGAAGAAGAAGAAGAAGAAGAAGAAGAAGAAGAAGAAAAAGAAGAAGAAAAAGAATAAGAAAAAGAAGAAGAAAAAGAAAAAAGAAGAAGAAGAAAAAGAAGAAGAAGAAGAAGAAGAGGAAGAAGAAGAAGAAGAAGAAGAAGAAGAAGAAGAAAGAAGAAGAAGAAGAAGAAAGAAGAAGAAGAAGAAGAGAAGAAGGAGAAGGAGGAGGAGGAAGAAGAAGCAGGAGGAGGAGGAGGAGAGGAGGAGAGGAGGTGAAGAAGAAGAGGAGGAGGAGGAGGAGGAGGAGGAGAATAAGGAGAGGAGCAGAGAGGAGGAGGAGGAGGAGGAGGAGGAGGAGGAGGAGAGAAGAAGAAGAAGAAGAAGAAGAAGAAGAAGAAGAAGAAGAAGAAGAAGAAGAAGAAGAAGAAGAAGAAGGAGGAGGAGGAGGAGGAGGAGGAGGAGGAGAACAAGAACAAGAACAAGAACAAGAACAAGAAAAGGAAGAAGAAGACCAGAATCAGGATTAGGGGACGACGAGGAGAAGAAGACAAAGGTGAGGATGAGGAGGGAAAAAAAAAAATCCAGACAGACAGAATGAAAGACAGAAAGAAAGACAGATAGAATGAAAGAAGTAATTCCATTTATTTGTCTATTTTTATAAATGGCCAGGCTTTAAATAAAAATTACCTTCGGTAACCTACAGTTAATTAATTCGCTTACGGAATTTTCTTTTTCATCTGGAATGAGGTTGCAGTCTCAACCAATGAAATGTATTTGTTTTCATCAATCAAACTCAACGCGTCCCTAGTCACTGTCCAAAATAGAACAGTAACCGACTCTATTCCACTTTTCCCTTTTTACTGAGAACATGATTCTATAGTGGGTTTCAAAAGTCTTGCCCTCACATTTTAACAAACATATCTAAAACTTTTCTAATGATCAACAAAAATGTTTGCATGTGGCCTTAGATTTCCCGTGTCCTTGTGATTTTATGATTTACAATTACGCAGTTGCTGCTGTTTTCTTAAAGCGCTGGTCTGTGGGGAAAAGGGAGTGGGGATGGGAGCTGCGAGGTCTCGTGGTATGGCGTCCGCCTCGAGTGCTGAGGATCCCGTTTCAGTCCCCTGATTGTAGTCTCTAGTTCCCGAACCTGAGTGTTGCGTACCGATCCATTTACAAATCTGACTTCAAAGGATACCCCCAATTAGTCGAGTCCTACGACATGCTTGTTGGGAAGGCAGTGGGTCTATTCTAGTTTTCCCCAAAGTGGGCCACGGCCCTCACACCAGGGTTGTCTCGATTAGGAATTTCAGCTTTTCGTTTACACGTTTTTTTTTTAAACAACTGGTTGAACTGTACAAGTAGGCAGACCTTTCGAGCCTCACATCTCAAGCAGATACATTCTAACTTCGAAGGAAACACCCTTAACTCTCTGGGTCCCAAGGAACGCATCATACGTTTATAGGTTACTGCCTAGAAGCCCAATGAACGCATAATGTGATGATTTTAGGACTTTCTTGAATACCCCTTTGGGCCTGGGATGCTAAACCCTCTGGGACTCAATGAGTTAATGAAACACTTGTTTGAGGGACGGGGAGTGTGGGGATGAGGAAGGGGCCCTGGGTCTGTCCCCCCTCCCCAAATACTATGCTACCTACAAACACACACGGGGAACTGAACATAATATGTTGGGTGTGTATTTGTTGTTGTGCGTGTCTCTTTCTTTTAGCAATTTTCTCTTTATTCTCATTATGTCTTGAATATCCGTATATGATCAAGTTTTCCCCAGTTCTCACTCCTTTTCCGAAAGCCTTTTCAGTATCGCCCTTTTTAAGTTTCCGGATAGTTTCAAAATGCCAACTGTGACCCATGATTTGTTAGTTATCTGTCATGCCTTCGGTGTTTCCGTTGCTGATTCGATGAGCTCGCCGTTCGTGTTCGCTGTGATTAAATTGCGATCTTCTTCAAAAACACGCAAGAGTTGCCAGATTTCTTCAGACAGTTGCCTCCAAAAACGCTTGTGATTCTGAACAGGTCAGTTCGCCAAAAACTTGGGCTTGTGAGTCGTTAGCTTTGTCTGTCAGAGGGGCTTCAATGAAGATACCCAGCTGGGAATAACTACTGGGGAAAATTCATAAGTGCTTTATCTTCCTCGAGAGTATATGCACAGGGGAAGCGGCCACTAGAGACGACAGAATTCTCTAACATGCTCTTGTTGAATGTAATATAAAAGAGACCACATTATGGGATGGCTGGGACACCAAGATAAAATATAATAGAACATATATTATGTGATGGTTGGAACGTGTTGGTAAAATATAGGAGAACACATTATGTGATGTTTAAAACCCGAGAATAAAATGTGAAAGAACACATTATGTGATATGATCCTATAATATACTTCCCGTCCGTTTTGGGATGAAATTTTTAGTTTTTTGAAGCCCTACTCTGGCTTATGCCAGGGGCCGCAATATAGCCTGGCCATAAATATGGCCTAAAAGCTGAAGGCGGTTTCAAGGTCCTCTCCACGGTGATCCTCACCCACATGGTGGCACATTGTGTCATTGGGTGTTTATCGCTTGTGTGGTGTCCTGTTGGGGTAGAAAGTCAGTCAGTCAGACATTGTGTGATGTTTGAAACCTGACAATAAAATGTGAAAGAACATATTATGTGATTTTGGAGACTAGAGAAACAGAAGCAGTCACACATTATGCATTGTTTCTGAGTGAACGAGTTGGCTGTATGAATATGTCCTTACCTCAACAGGACTTCAGGCTATACTACATTTAGCCGCTACGGGTGACCCAGTATAACGTTTTTCTGGCTTTAACGGGGTATCTGGCAACTGTCTCTGTCATATTGTATGTAACTATATTTATGTTTGATTGTCAAGTTTTTTCCTGGAATTGTTGTAGGGGACAGCTTTGAACACACCAAATAAACGTGACTGTCAGAAAAAAAAAACGTATAGTAAGCCCGGTTTGGTGACGTCAGCAGCATGGCCCGTCAGATAGAGACGGTCTTGAATCTAGTAAGGACGGCGGAGCTGGCTTATAAAGAGCCAAAATATTGCCTAACAGACGCAAACACACAACAGTAAATAAATCAAAGCAAGTTTTGGGCATATTAGTTTCAGACAGGCGTACACTTTCTTCAACATTGTCATCATCATCACTATCATTACTGTCATCATTCTGTTGTGGTCTTACATATGTGGGCTCTCAACCGACTTCTCTGTTCCACTTCATGATGTATAAAACTTACGATATCCTTTATGCGATCCTGATCAAGCCTCTTTCATGGAATATGATGTATCAGTTTCCTGTTTTTTAACTACACAGGCAAAACCTTACATTTTGAGACCTAATCATGGAATATAATGTATTGGTATCCTGTTTTTATTAACTACACAAGCAAAACCTTACATTTTGAGACCTAATCATGGAATATGATGTATCAGTTTCCTGTTTTTATAACTACACAAGCAAAACCTTACATTTTGAGACCTAATGGAATATGATGTATCAGTTTCCTGTTGTTTTTTTTTAACTACACAAGCAAAACCTTACATTTTGAGACCTAATGGAATATGATGTATCAGTTTCCTGTTGGTTTTTTTAACTATACAAGCAAAACCTTACATTTTGAGACCTAATGGAATATGATGTATCAGTTTCCTGTTGGTTTTTTTAACTACACAAGCAAAACCTTACATTTTGAGACCTAATGGAATATGATGTATCAGTTTCCTGTTGGTTTTTTTTAACTATACAAGCAAAACCTTACATTTTGAGACCTAATGGAATATGATGTATCAGTTTCCTGTTGGTTTTTTTAACTACACAAGCAAAACCTTACATTTTGAGACCTAATGGAATATGATGTATCAGTTTCCTGTTGGTTTTTTTAACTACACAAGCAAAACCTTACATTTTGAGACCTAATGGAATATGATGTATCAGTTTCCTGTTGGTTTTTTTAACTATACAAGCAAAACCTTACATTTTGAGACCTAATGGAATATGATGTATCAGTTTCCTGTTGGTTTTTTTAACTACACAAGCAAAACCTTACATTTTGAGACCTAATCTCGGGAAATGATGTCCCAGTTTCCTGTTGTAACTACACAAGTAAAACTCTGCATTTTGAGACATAATCTCGGGAAATAATGTAATATTTTTCCTTTGTATTCACAAAAAACAGACCTCTGGAGAGTAAAATAGCCTGTAACTAAACGTGGCGAAGTCATTAGTCGCTTTTGCTTTACTCTGTGGTGGTAGTGAGTTCCTCTCCGAACTACGTCAGTTGCTTCCATCCGCTTCCATTGGTGCCTTTTAACAATACCCGTTAATTTGTTCTTCGCTATGTCCTTCTAACCTCAAAGTTTCTCTGCTGTGCGAAAGATAGTTGACTGAAAGGGGCGAAGGTAAGACGGGCCTGCGTGCCCAATTTGTGACCCTTTGGAAATAAAGTTCGTTCGTTCTTACCACAGAAATATATGTATACAAAGATATAGTGATGGGTACCGCTTGTAAAAGTAAAATATAAAAACTGTGTAACGACAGCGGCGCATCGGGACATGGGATTAATAAACCAGTCGTCATTCGACGTGTGATGTAGTCAACATTCCACCAGACGCCTTTACTTCCCATAACTTTACCTGATACTAAATTTAATCTCGATCGACCTGGAAGTCAAGGTCGTTTTTGGGGGGCCGGGGGGCTGGGGGGGGGGGGGGTACATTTAGACTCGATGCGGGTTGGAATCCAACACTGTCGGACTGGTAGGTGAACGTCTTGCAGCGACGCCACCAGGACATAACACTGAAGAGTGCTGACACTGAGGCAGGCGTGCAGACACAAAGACAAGTGGGGGCTAAGGCATTCATACTTTCATGGCCAGAAAAATTGAGAGGGTGAAGGTTAATTATATTTTGAGAGCATCGTAATAACAATAATAATAATAATATATGTTATATATGTTATATGTTATCACAATCTACGTCACTGCACATTGGGCATTCTCATGCATGCTCTTTTCTTTGATGCGGCAGCCGCTCCAAGGTACTTTTACTAACTGTTCCCATGAAACGCTGCTTAAATTGCCTCCTGTCTCGGCCCCGAAGACGGCATAGACGTGCTTCACCATGATTTACTCTCATGTCACGCAATCGTTTTAATGTCACTGATTCTTCATTATCCACTAGCCAAGTTCGTAGAGCGTTGACGATATCTGCTCTCTTCATGTTTCTTCCTACTTGCGCCGGTGCATTGCTTGCCACTTGGTCCGCTTGCTCATTGCCCTTTTCGCCCGTATAACCAAGTGTGCAGATCCACGCGAGGGATGTTATAATAGTAATAACAATACCGTGAATGGTCAATAAACAAAATAATACATTTGAAATAACATGAAACATATATCTAAATACTGTACTTTTGAACGGTAATTTCTATACACAAGACTGCTTACCTCCCTTACAAATCATTGGCGCCGGAATTTGTTTAATTGGCGAAAAAAAGTTAGAAGTGGGAGCGGGGGGGGGGGGGGGGGGAACAAACGTAGCCTGAGCCTCCACTTCATGGCGCCCATGAAATGAGGATGCGGAATAAAGTAGGGAGATATTTCCAGGAATATATTTCCAGAATACAAATGTTTCTAGGGGCAGCTTGCAGGGATCAGAGGTCGCTCAGTGTGGGAATACAAATAATCTAGAATGATTGAGTGCCAGAAGAGCTGGCATTTATTTACGGGGGATGCTGAATACAAAAATGTATAATCAGTGAAATACATAGAATGATACATCAGCCGAGCTTTAACATTGTGTTTTTTGGATAAATGACATTGGCTCTCTGGTCAACCCAGTCTGAAACGGGTATTAGGAAATTATTGGGGAAGTACAAGCGATCGGTAGGATGTTGCCTCATGACAAATCGATTGCTAGCTAGTGTATAAATATCAAGTCTAGTACATAAGGTTGGATTCGATATTGGCAGGAAAAAGTTCCTTTATATTATCAACTGTACTTTGTTGGTGTTATATAGATTGACGTATCGAGGCAATAGAAACATGTAAATATCTTTATATTTATATATATATATATATATATATATATATATATATATATATTATATATATAAAAAATATATATATATATATATATATATATATATATATATTGAGCACATGGAGAGAGAGAGAGGGGGAAAAACAAATTTAACTCGAAATTCATTGTAAAGAATATATATAAATTTAGTTAAATATATGAGATAAATCAATATGCATACGATTTAAAATAAAACTGTAATTTAAATTAAAATATCTGCCAATCAAAATTAGATTTTATGCTTTAGGTTTAATTTACTCGTTTTAAATTATTCACCAAGAAACTGGAAAATGCATTTTCAATTTGGAAACCAAAAATACAAGTTAATGGAACTTCCAAATGAGCACAATCCTGCTGAACTGTTGTTTTTCTAAAATTCATCTGTGAGAATTCCATGCCAGTGACAGGTTCGACAGTCGTGGACGAACTTCCGGTCAGAAAACCGGAAACAGATTGGGCGATGATCACTCGGAGATTAAAGCATTTGAAAGATTAATTTTCTCCGGGACAGTTACTATCAGTGACGTTTTTGTTTTGAAGGGAAGGTTAGATGAGATGGTCGTTGAAGTTTAAGATAAAATATAGTTGAGGGCAGTGTGGCAAAAGTGGAGGCTATCAAAGACAAAGGAAATGTAATTATGTTTTCATTGAAAGATATCGATTTATTTGACAAGTAAGAAGAAATGGAGATGGAGGAGTTGGAGGACAAACAAGAAGAAGAAGAAGAAGAAGAAGAAGAAGAAGAAGAAGAAGAAGAAGAAGAAGAAGAAGAAGAAGGAGAAGAAGAAGAAGAAGAAGAAGAAGAAGAAGAAGAAGAAGACGAAAAAGCAGAAGAAGAAGAAGAAGAAGAAGAAGAAGAAGAAGAAGAAGAAGAAGAAGAAGAAGAAAGAAGAAGAAGAAGAAGAGAAGAAGAAAAAGAAAGAAGAAGAAGAAGAAGAAGATGAAGAAGAAGAAGAAGAAGAAGAAGAAGAAGAAGAAGAAGAAGAAGAAGAAGAAGAAGAAGAAGAAGAAGAAGAAGAAGAAGAAGAAGAAGAAGAAGAAGAAGAAGAAGAAGAAGAAGGAGAAGAAGAAGAAGAAGAAGAAGAAGAAGAAGAAGAAGAAGAAGAGATTCACACATAAGACGAAGTAAAAGTAACAAAACAGTGCATGCATGACATGTTAAACAGGTAAATCTAACGTTGGTTTTCACAAATAAATTAGTTCACGTTTCATTCATAAATTTGTTGGGCTGGTCTACTTTCCAGCAGGTTACATGTGTGCCGATCTGTTGTTTGCTTTCTAGGTTATCTTGCACTTACGTGTGTGTGTGTGTTTTTTTTTTTCGGAGAAAGATAATGCTTGTGACATAAGTTGCAGTACTCTCTTAGGGGTTTTTTGTTAATGTTTTTGAGTGTTAAAAGCGGTGACGTGCCGAAATATATAACTCGCGATATCAACGGTATTGCGGAAAACCCCCATAACCTTGTGCCAATTTAACGTGGCTCAAGGTCTACCAATCAGAAGTGAGCTAGTGTGTATTTCGGCTGGATCAGGCGAGACCAACGTTAGTTTTACCGGTTGAACGTGTATCCATGTATATAAATATATGTGTTGTGTGTGTGTGTGTGTGTGTGTGTGTGTGTGTGTGTGTGTGTGTGTAGGTAATTAAATTAAACATCGTTTTTGAACAACTTTGCTACAGGTCAGTTCAATCTAATTCCCCCAGACAAGATCTGCTGAACTGGCAATCAGCTTCCAGCTCTGTCTGTTTCGAATGAAATTGCCACAGCAGAAACTGCAGTGTGAACGCAATCGCAATATAGATAACCGAATTCCTTCGACATCCGTGGATAGAACGGGGGACACATGATAACATCGTGGCCACGAAGATAATGCTGTGGAGATTACGGGGCCATATAAAACAGGATGACGGAGACTGACACCGAGATTGATGTCATGTAGAGCTGGAACTTCGCATTATCCAGGATAGCTAGATAGGATTCCTTAGCCTATTCACAATCAACGTACATATGTCACTGCTTTTCTGTTACCGGGAAGCTTTTAGGATAAAATTTGCGGGATAACATCAGGCGGGAAAATAAATGACAAATCGAAACCAAAGAAATGAAAGCGACGTGGACGCCCTGCCCCAGAAGTGAAGTCCTACACTGGTTAACAAGTTATTTGATAGTCTGGTGTACCTCTCGTTCCTGACTGTGCTGACTTTACTGTCATTCTAAGAATTCCACTTGTTTCTGTATGCCTGTCTCTGTATGTGTCTCCGCCCCCTACCCTCCCCTTCTTTTCCTTTCTCTCAAACACATACACACACACACACACAATGGGCACTGATGATGTCGTTGATTCTGCTGTTATTCGTATCAGTGAGAAAATGGATCAGGTGAAAACAAAAAGTACTCGTTCGTCTACCCGTACACACCCAGTTCTTCTTCTTCTTCTTCACTTCCTCTTTTACCCCTGTGGGTGTCGAGGGAGATATAAGGTTCTGTTTCCTTCTCTTCTGGCTGCCTCGCCCATAGGCACATCGTGCTGTTGTAGAGTTTCTCTGGTTATCCTTCCATCTTGTTCTTGGTCTACCCCGTGCTCTACGTCCTTCGTCTCTTTCCAAGTATGCTTTGTATGGTATGGTGTCACAAGGCATTCTCTCTAAGTGGGCAAACCATTTCACTTGCTGTTCACTGACACTAATTGATCAGATTTGCTTGTTAGGCAAAACAAACGCTGCAGGTCATTTAGTTTTAACCAACCCGACATGCAAAGGTCTGTTCAAGGGTAGACGTGTTTTCTCTTTAAAACAATGCAAACCCAGCTATTTTTGACATTTTGTGGTTTTAATTGACTATTTCCCATTCTGTAAAATGCACGCAGATTCGTGAAAAGTTTTTTTTTTTTTTTTTTTTAGAATTGTCACTGGAGCTACGGAGATCGTGCTCCGCTTTTGATATTATATAAAGCAAATAAAGCGTGTCGAGAAAGGTGGATCAGGTATGATGCTTGCAGATTGACAAGAGTTGCTTCCGAAGCCAAGGATTATTAACGTTCTTTTGATATTTTCTCCTGTTGATGCAGGAGTGTTGGGAAATAAACAAGCAGAAGAACTGGCTGGTGCTGCATCAGTGAGATGTGAAGTTATGTCTGCAAAAACTAGATGTATTTAGACTGCTCTGGGAACAAGTGAAAAATGCGGAGGCTTGTCTGGCGACAATGGTACAGCTAGGAATGACCAGTGGATTTGTTTGATGCTCTACACTTTAAAAAAAAATGAAGCAGTGACATATAATCAGGAGGGACACATAAACAGGAGGGACATATAACCAAACCCCAACTGGTACCATCGGAATTTGGACTCTAATCAGGCTGCTGAAGACAAGGACAGAGCATTTACGATAACATCCCGACTGCTTTCATGCAAGTTTTTAGCTCAACGTTCAGTATTTTGGCATTGCCGTCTGGATGATCGGCGCCCTGCATTCCTCAAACAACACTTAATGTCGCAACCTGGGAAACTTGAACTAACGAACTTGTATCCACAACTTAGCTATTCAGTACCCTTCCTGGATTTGATCCTCATTTTAATCATGTGGCCGGGAAAGAAATTAATAAATCCTGTCTGAGGAGATGACTTGAATATCCGGACGAACAGTGTCAGACACCGACAATAATATTAGCCTGGCTCTAATCCCCAGGGTTTCCTTGGAGATTAATGGCTTCTCGTGGAGGATCGCCAGAGTGTCGATACCAGATCTGGCCGGTTAGCTCGGTCAACGTTCGAGCTGTCGGTAAGGGTGTGGAGGTGGGTCTCATGGGAGCGGGAGTAATTGTCAGTTCTTTCTTGAGGCAGATGTTGGAAATTGAGGCGAATCTATCTATCTATCTATCTATCTATCTATCTATCTATCTATCTATCTATCTATCTATCTATCTATCTATCTATCTATCTATCTATCTATCTATCTATCTATCTATCTATCTATCTATCTATCTCTCTCTCTCTCTCTCTCTATCTATCTATCTATCTATCTATCTATCTATCTATCTATCTATCTATCTATCTATCTATCTATCTATCTATCTATCTATCTATCTGCATGTGTGTGTGTGTGCGATTGGATACATGTAGCTGTGAATATGTGTCTGTGTGTGTGTCTCTGTGTTTGTCTGCATGCATGACTGTATTTATGACTATGTGTGTATGCCTGTATTACGTATGTATGTATGAATGTATGCCTGTATGTTTGTATCTATGTATGTATGTTTGTGTGTACGTATGCCTGTGTGTATGTGTGTATGCATGTTTGTATGTATGTGTGTGTGTATGTATGTAATGTATGCATGCATGTTTGTGTGTGTAAGTGATTGGGTGAGCGTGTGTATGTGGGTGTATGTATGCACGCGCGGGTTTTTGCATGCACTTTACAACTTCTATCTATCTATCTCAGTTAGTTATCTACTGGCCACGTGTAGACGTGTTTTAGCAGTTCCTACATTTTCAGTTGTTTTCCAAGGATGTAATAGCCTAATCATGATGTTTTATATTTCACTTTATTGATATTTCGCTTGGATATGCTATGGATTCAATAATATTTGAACACGTACCACTGTGATATTTTAATTGTGATTTCTTTCATGGAATTACAAGGTAACAACATTCACTATTAACTGTACAGTTTTCGACTGAAGCTGTTCACCCAGGCGTGTAACTAGCATGCCGATTAATTAGACAAAAGACAGCCAAACCGGGCAGTTGGTGGGTCCGTGGCTAGTGAAGCGGAACGCTGTGCTCAGTTCTAACAATGTCGTCCAGTCTACGACCATCTACACTCGCCAAACGAGGGCAACAAGGGAACAAAGATAAAACGGCAAACAAAGTAGCCAGCACTCCCCCTCACGTTGTCGATTGCCGTGCTGCTAGTTCAACACCTACCACGCCATGTCTCACTGATAAGCTGTGTAACCAGCCATTAAGCGAAAGAAAAGGGGTGGACACACCCGATTTTTCAAAAGACAGTGTCAATTGTTCGTGTCCACACAGGCCTACTACATGTGAGGAGTTAATCCGAGCCTTAGAGGACAGGTTGAAAATCTTTATCTCATCAGAGATTGTTTCCCAATTGGAGAAGGACAAATTATTCCTTAAAAATGAAGTAAAGTTTTTGGTGGAACAAAATACTTCTTTGAAAACTCAAATAGACGAGTTAACGAAAAGTGCCACCTCAAATAAAGAAAATGTTCAATTTGACACTGAAGACGCCACAAAGGCGACTGTGAATAACGAAAACACTGCTAAGCCTGTTGAGAGGACTGCCTCTATTTATCCAATTGGGGTCAAAATAAGCAACAGATTTGAGGCTCTTAGTTTAGAAAATGAACCACAAACTCCCTCTGTGGAACATCAGTCGTCTCAGATGTCACAAAAAGATACAGACCAGCCTCGAGATGACAGTCGCCAGTGGCAGCACCAGCGCTCCCGACAGACCCGACAACAACGTGAATTAAACATTGACTCCAGTGTGTCACATCTAATTATTGGTGATTCTCTGATGAAGGGAATCTACAGTGACCGGATGTCAACAGATAACGAGACAGTGTTAGTTCATCCTCTACCTGGTGCAGATATAAATAGGGTGGCAGCGACATTGCGACGATATAATCCAAACCATAACGTTAAAAGAATCACTGTCCATGCCGGCATCAATGACGTTATGAACAATCAACCAGTTAGCACGTCTCATTTGTCCACATTGTTAGACTCGATGCGTAACAAATTTCCAAAATCATCTGTGTTTTTATCTTCCATTTTACCACCATCTTATGGATCTCAAAGACGTTTGGCAGATGCAGGTAACTCAACATTACAGAAATTTTGTCTGGAACAAAACATCACATTTATTAACCACACGCCTTACTTTACCTCATCGTCTGGCGCTCCTAAGAAAAAGTTGTACCGGGACCAAATACACAGTTCCAGATTAGGCAGTAGTATTTTGGCTAAAAATATCAAGTATCCACAACGTACACAATCAGCGCCCGGCACTGAAGTACCTAAAATCTCGCCTGTGGCAAACATGCATAGAAGGCAGTGCACCGTCCCTATCTCAATGTCAAACTTGTCTTCATCTCAAGCTCACATTCCTCTGCATCGCAGCCCATGTTCCATTCCTCAGGCTGAAAATTACGATGTTATGTTTCCTTCACTGCCTGTGAAGCAATCATCTTCAGTCAAATCTATGGAAACGCCCTTACACATGCAAGGCATGCCTCAAGCATCTGTTTCTAATGTAGGACTTACCAGTGTTGCTCAGAGTAGCCCCCCTTCAGTGCACACTAGTGTACACCCAGCCTACAACTGGAATTATGAAGTTCAGCATCTTATGCAGTTCAACCCTGCAGCTCTACATCATGCCTATATGATGTCGCTCCAGCAGAGACGCTACCATAACCTGCCTAATCCTACGGCTACTTACTAGTGATTATAGTTTTAAAACCACCCTAACAATATCCTCCGTTTCAAAACCATCATGTTAAATAGTCGAAATAAGTGGCTTCAAAAAGATGGCCTCCGAATAGGTCATCTAAACATTTTTCATTTACTCGGCAAACTACCCGAGCTATCAATTAGGCTCAGTAACCAATTCCACGTTTTTGGAATTACAGAAAGTCGCTTGAACGACAAAATTAGTGACAACGAAATCACCATTGGTGGTTTTACAGTAATTCGCAAAGATGCAATAAGAAGATTAGAGACTGGCATAGCAGTTTATATTTCGAATTATCTCAAATATTCACGTAGATTTAATTTAGAATATGAAAAAATCGATTGTATCTGGCTGGAGGTTAAGCCGTTAAACCAGCAGTCACTTCTCATTGGCTATCTTTATCGAAATCCAAGTGAAGACAGCAACTGGTATGACGACTTTACTTCTATGATGGACACAGTTTTTAGTGTAGGGAAAGAAATTATTCTTCTTGGCGATTTTAACATTGACATAAATAAACCTAACCAGACATGGGAAGATATCATTCTTTCATATAACCTCAAACAGTTAATTAACTTTCCCACTAGAGTTACAGAAACATCCTCAACACTAATTGATCATATATATGTCTCTCACCCAAAAAATATTATTGAATGTTCTGTCCCCGCTACGGCTATTAGCGATCATTATCCTGTATGCTGTGTATGGGCGAAAATTGGTTTTAAAACACCTAAAGATAAACATATCGCAGTTAAATTTAGAAATTTCAAAACTTTTAATCCTGACTCTTTTTTACTAGATTTGCGAAATGCACAGCTAGACCATGTTTATCAGCTTCCTGAACCGGACGATGCTATAGCCTACTGGACGAAAACAGTATATAGTGTATTTGATAAACATGTGCCTATTAAAGAACTTAGAGTAAAACATCAAACGAAATCACCATGGATTACTAGCGAGGTTCTGGAAATTATGAGAGAAAGAGATACAGCACACAAGAATAAAAACCATGATCTTTTCTGTAAACTGAGAAATAAGGTAAAATATTTAATTCGTAAAAATAAGAAAGATCATTTTTAAAAAAATGATTACAGATAAAACAAATAATGCAGACATTTGGAGGGCTATCAACATCCTAACCAATAAGCATTCTTCAGATCAATCAAAACCAAATTATCTAACGTGTGATGATTTTAGTTGTTTCTTCAAATCAGAAATAGAGAATTTAAAGTCCACAATACCAGACTCACAGTGTGACTTAAGCTTACTAGCATCATTCTGTGAGGAAAAATGCAATACGAATATCCCTTCTGAGATTCCCCTTATGTCTGTTGCTGAAGTGTATGATTATCTCATCAACTTCAAGCAAACAAACTCCTCTGGCTTGGATGGAATCAGCAATCGAATCCTTCGATGTGCTGCACCTGTCGTTAGTGATTCCTTAACGTTTATATATAATCAGTGCCTTGCCAAGAACTACTTTCCATCAGCATTTAAAATTGCTAAGGTTTATCCTCTGCTTAAACCTGGTTCAGCTGACAACAATTCTCTAGGCAACTATAGACCCATTTCTCTACTATCTTCACTATCTAAACCATTAGAGAAACACATACATAAAATAATGTTTCAGCATTTAAATAAAAATAGTCTAATAGTCGATAGCCAGTCAGGGTTCAGACCTAAAACACTCTTGTCAAACTGCGCTGACAAAAATGACAGACAACTGGCACCTTAACATCAACAATGGCAAAATTTGTGGTGCCGTATTTGTTGACTATAAGAAAGCCTTTGACATGGTTGATCACAATATTTTAATTAGTAAACTAAAGACCTTAAAAACCAACGACAATTTAGTGACATTAATAAAATCATTTTTGTCTGATAGGCAGCAGGTAGTCTCCCTCAGTAACCGTTATTCAAAACCCACACAGTTAAATATAGGCGTTCCTCAGGGTTCAACATTGGGTCCACTACTGTTTGCTACTTATATTAATGACCTTCCGTTACATCTCAGTATAACATGTGATCTGTTTGCTGACGACTGTACAATATATACTAGTCATGACAATTGTAATGAATTAGAACGTTCTTTACAGAAAGAAATAGATAAACTCATAAAATGGAGCAATGATAATCGCATGCAAATTAATATTAATAAAACTAAATCTATGGTGATAACAACTAGGCAAAAGCTACAAACATTAGCTGTACACAAGCCACCGCTTGAGCTCTTCATTGACAAGCTACCTATTGTTAATGTAGTTGAACACAAAACATTAGGTGTTTTAATTGACAGCCATCTAACTTGGAGTTCCCATGTTCATGCCATGACCAAAAAAGTAGCACAAAAAGTATATCAACTTGGAAAAATTCAGCACTTTCTGGACGAAAATACACGTAAAATATTTTACGTATCCTACATTCAAACGCATGTTGACTATTGTTCCACAATTTGGGATGGCTGCTCCAAATCTAATGTCAAACGGCTGAGTTCTCTACAAAATAGGGCCTTACGCCTAGTTTCCGATAGAAACTACGTTGAGAAAAATCTTTTATATGGACATCTAAGGCTTCTGCCATTTAGTAAACGTTTAATTTTTAATAAGGCCAAATTTATTCACAAAATCCTATCTAAAGATACTCCAAATTACATAGACCGATTTATTCAATCTAATCCTAAGAATAGCAAGCGACTAGGTTTATTACATTTGCCTAAACCCAGAATTGATTTATTTAAAACAAGTCTAGCATATTCTGCTGCTCATTTATGGAACCATCTTCCACCCGATCTGAAAACTACAAAAAGTCCTTACTCATTTAACCGCAAACTCTTTCATTTCATGATTATCAGTGATTACATGCCACCTTAAATGTAGTTAATAATCCACAATGCATTACTAGTTATAATTAATTGCAGTACGTATGATATGTTTGTATGCGTATATGTGTGACATGCTGGCGTGTGTAGGCGTATGTGTGTATGTATGATTCTGTGTATGCATGGGTAACTGTATACGTTTGTGTGTATGTATCTGTGTGTAGGCGTGTGTCTGTGAGTGTGTCTGTTTGTCTGTATGGTGTCTGGGTGAGTGTCTGTGTGTGTCTGTCTGCGTGTCAGTCTGTGTTGTGTGTGTCTGTGTGTGTGTGTTTTTATGTCTATCTGTATGTGTGGCTGCGTGTGTGTCTGTGTGTGATTGTATGTGGATATGTGCGCTTGGCTGCATGTTTGTCTGTGTGTGTGTGTGTCTGTCTGTTTGTGTGTATTTATGCTGTGTCTGTAGGTGTTTCTGCGTGTGTCTGTGTGTCTATGCCTGCGTGTGCCTGTGGCTGTGTGTTTCTCTGTGTGTTGTTTCGTGTGTATTTGTATGTTCAAATTTTTGATAATGTGTGTGTGTGTGTGTGTGCGAGTATTTGTGCGTCTGTGGGTGTGTTAGTATGTGTTTGTGTCTGTCTCTGTGTGTCAGTGTGTGTGTGTGTGTGCCATTATGTGTCTGTAGGTGTGTATGGCTGCATGTGTATATGTGTCTGTGCGTGGCTTTGTGTGTATCTGTGTGAGTCTCTATCGGTGTGTCTATTATATTATGTCTGCGTGTCTCTGCTTGTGTCGGGTTATGCCTCTGTGTGCGTATGTCTGACTGTGCGTGTCTGTGTGTGTATATCTGTGTATGTGTGGGTGTTGCGTATGTCAATGTGTGTGTCTATTTCCCTGCCTGCGTGTTTGTATGTGTACGAGTGTGTGTGCCCGTGACTGCATGTGTGTGTGTCTGTATGTGTCTGGATTGTATGCGTGTGTGTTTTAGAACGTGTGTATGTATGTATGTATGTATGTATGTATGTATGTATGTATGTATGTATGTATGTATGTATGTATGTATGTATGTATGTATGTATATGTATGTATGTATGTATGTATGTATGTATGTATGTATGTATGTATGTATGTATGTATGTATGTATGTATGTATGTATGTATGTATGTATGTATGTATGTATGTATGTATGTATGTATGTATGTATGTATGTATGTATGTATGTATGTATGTATGTATGTATGTATGTATGTATGTATGTATGTATGTATGTATATGTATGTATGTATGTATGTATGTATGTATGTATGTATGTATGTATGTATGTATGTATGTATGTATGTATGTATGTATGTATGTATGTATGTATGTATGTATGTATGTATGTATGTATGTATGTATGTATGTATGTATGTATGTATGTATGTATGTATGTATGTATGTATGTATGTATGTATGTGTGTATGTATGTATGTATGTATGTATGTATGTATGTATGTATGTATATGTATGTATGTATGTATGTATGTATGTATGTATGTATGTATGTATGTATGTATGTATGTATGTATATGTATGTATGTATGTATGTATGTATGTATGTATGTATGTATGTATGTATGTATGTATGTATGTATGTATGTATGTATGTATGTATGTATGTATGTATGTATGTATGTATGTATGTATGTATGTATGTATGTATGTATGTATGTATGTATGTATGTGTATGTATGTATGTATGTATGTATGTATGTATGTATGTATGTATGTATGTATGTATGTATGTATGTGTGTATGTATGTATGTATGTATGTATGTATGTATGTATGTATGTATGTGTGTATGGATGTATGTGTGTATGTATGTGTGTATGTATGTATGTGTGTATGTATGTATGTGTATGTATGTATGTATGTATGTATGTGTGTATGTATGTATGTATGTATGTATGTATGTATGTATGTGTGTATGTATGTGTATGTATGTGTGTATGTATGTATGTATGTATGTATGTATGTATGTATGTATGTATGTATGTATGTGTATGTATGTATGTGTATGTATGTATGTATGTGTGTGTATGTGGTATGTGTGTGTGTATGTATGTATGTGTGTGTGTGTGTGTGTGTGTATGTATGTGTGTGTGTGTGTGTGTGTGTGTGTGTGTGTGTGTGTATGTGTGTGTGTGTGTGTGTGTGTGTGTGTGTGTGTGTGTGTGTCTGTGTGTCGGTGTCTGGGTGGGTGGGGGGGGGTGGGGGGGGGGGGTGTGTGTGTGTGTGTGTGTGTGTATGTATGTGTGTGTGTGTGCATGTTTGTATGTATGTGGATGTATGTGTGTACTTAGTGCCTATATGTTTGTGTGTGAGTCATTGGGCGCGTGAGCGTGCGTACATATTTTACCAGCCATGCTTTTGTTTTTTGATATATAATATGCATATTATTACATGAATATAACATGCTTGGAGTTACCTTTACTAAGGCCCTAGGGTTTATATATATATATATATATATATCAATCCCAGGGGATTGAACTGCCCTTACCGTTTTATTCCCAACACCCCAGCTGCTTTGAGATACCAGCTAAGCGATTCTGTGTATCTGTTTAGTATTGTTTAATTTGTAAGTGCTGATGAAGGCTCAATAGCCGCAACGTTCACTTTTTTTTGTATTTGTTATATTGTGAAGCTTTCTAATATACTTTTTGTTCGGTTTTATATCTTTTTTTTTTTTTTTTTTTAAGGTTTATATAGGCTGTGAAGCCGTAAACTGTAGCTTAGCTCATGCCAAAACCCAGGACTGGCTAAAATTAGCTCTTTTAGTTCCACCGATTTGACAGCAGATGCCTTATGTGTCAGCATCCTCAATAAAAAAAAATCCACAAATGCTTCACTTCTGAAACGCTCGTCACACTGTACTCATCGTCATCATCATGTAGCAGGTCCTTTGCAGAACGTCGCTCTCATCACCGTCTGCCTGAAAGAAACTCGGTTTCTCGTCAGGTATCCTGCCTCATGTACTTTCATACTCAAGGAGTCACTTATATCCTGTGCAAATCTTTGTGTTGGTCGGCCCTTGACCTCCTTCCTGGTACCATGTCTTCTGCCACAATGTTTTCCAATCCGTCGCTGGATATGACCAAAATATTTCAGCTTCCGATAAAGGATGCTGTTTATGAGCCTATCTTCCTTGATGTTCAGATCTTTTAAGATGTCAATATTTCTCCTCTTCTTTATACGATGTACTGTATGTTCAAGTAACAAGCCATGTATCCTTAGTGTACTCAGAGCTAACATGAGAGATATAATTACATATAATTTGTTGTTTGAAACCTATGGGTAAACGCTGAAAATATGTGGTGCTGAAAGAGTTACGGAAAAGGAGGAAAGGGAGGGGGGGGGGGGGGGGGGGGCAACTTGCTATCAAGTAATTTTACACCTTAGTCAGTCTGCTACTGACTACAAGTCTAGTACAAGCATTAAGAAAAAAGCAGACACATAAATATAATCCCCTCCAAAGTCATGCCCTCAAACTTAAACAGAAATCTCGAAATCTCCTGTTCCGGATTAGCATACATTTATTTATGTAGTCTTAGATTTCTCTTGTCCTTATGATTTTGTAGTTTACAGTTGCACAGATCCTACTGTTTTCATAAAGCGGCGAATTTATGTGATCCTTATCAGACCAATAATTTGAATCTCTCTCAAAGATAAAATATACGATAATTGACGCAAACCGTTTACTTTAAACCAGAAACATAGAGACAGCTCTATGATGCGTGGTGATTATTTCGATTGCCTATCCCGCATACAATGTTTTTCACACGGATTACCTCTAAAGTATGAGCAATTTGATGTATTGAAAAGTTCGTGTCGCTCTATTACTGTAAACAAGCTAACTGAATGCTTTAAATCGGCGCCTTTTTTTTTTTTCTTTCTGTACAGCAAATAGGGCAAACAAAACTCTATGTCTATTTAAATTATATTTTTTTTTATTCGAGAACATGAATAATAATAGGTTACAAGCCACATTTCAACAATTTGCACTGAACGGTTTTGAGTCATAGATTTTTTAATGTTGCATGACTTTTGAAACGGACTTTGTTCTTCGCGTTTTCGGCTGCTTTACATCATGAGACAGTATCCAAACACGATATTGGTTAGACTCCACATACATGAATATATTCAACTTCTTCTTCTTCTTCTTCATTTTCTTCTACTTCTTCTTCACTTCTTCTTCTTCTTCTTCTGCTTCTTCTTCTTCTTCTTCTTCTTCTGCTTCTTCTTCTTCTTCTTCTTCTTCTTCATTTTCTTCTTCTTCTTCTTCTTCTTCTTCTTCTTCTTCTTCTTCTTCTTCTTCTTCTTCTTCTTCTTCTTCTTCTTCTTCTTCTTCTTCTTCTTCTTCTTCTTCTTCTTCTTCTTCTTCTTCTTCTTTTTCTTCTTCTTCATTTTCTTCTACTTCTTCTTCTTCTTTTACTGCTGCTGCCGGGCGTGGTGCTGTTGTTGCTGCTGCTTCTTTGGTTCTTCTTCTTTGTGTTCCGCGATGGTAAACTCCAGCGGAAAGTCACGGTTGTTTGTCCACTTCTGTACTGTCGTCTTTTTCTAGACCAAGTGTTCTACGTGCAAATCCGCTTTACAGAGGTCTGTTTTTTTTAATGTAGACTGTTAGTTTCTCGTCTCTCGTGGAGATACATTTCGACTTCGAAGAAGACAAACTATAATTAGTGTCATTTTGTGACATTCCTACCTGGTTCTGTACCATTTGATTGGATCCTTTTGGAGCGAGTAAACAGTGCGGAGGCACAACTAGGCGTAGACCATCACGGTCTGACGAAGATAGTATAGCTGGGATTGAGTCTGGAGATCTGGTTGATGCTTAACACCCAGATGAAAGGTAGGATTGACAGATCAAAAAGTCTGATGGCACCATCGCAACTGGAACTCTGGGCTGGCTGATGAAGACAGGGACGACGCGTTTTATGAAAGGTCGCGAGTGTGCTGTAGTTTTGATTCTTAACTAGTCATCCATTCATTCAACTAGGTAAATACAGTGCATGCTGTGACCAGGAAGATCAATAAAGGCTAGAGATTTACACATGTATAATCGAGTGCTTCTACTATAGTCTTTATCAGCGGACAAAACAAAAATCCTAAATGACAGCAACAAGCCAGGCAGGCACTAATAGGAAAGCGACAAAACTGAAATGCGAATAAAATAGGATAAAGTTGCGAAACGATACTGTGATCAAATAAATTTGAAAACAGAATAAACGTAAATTAAAAAATTACATGCAAGTATCACTTAATCAGGTGTTGTCTCCGCACTAAAGGCTGTGGAAAAAAAGATCTATTGACCACGAGCAGTTTCTCTCGTCCCACTTGTATATTTTCTGAGACTGATGTTTATCCATCTTTTTATGTGGTCTTCCCATTTGTATCGCAGTCTACCTCTTGCTCACTTGCTATAAGCTTTTGTCTACAGTATGGCATATCAAGTTTTATGTAATATTCTTTCTTTATTTGTTTATTTATTCATGAAATGCGAATTTTTATTTCGCAAATCTGCAACTGCAGAGAGCGGCGTTCGTGGCTTAGGCGTTGCGAGTTTGACTCGTAATTCCAACGTACCGCTAATCGAAACCCACTGCTGGCTGCGTGGATTTCTATCGTATATGGGGTGTCGCAGGTCAGCCCAGCCTAAAATTGGTACCAGGGTGTATGTCCTGGGGAAGGCTTCTCTTCCCATATACCCGATGCTCCTAAAGGCGTGAAAGATATCTTTACTTTGGCTCTCCTCCGAACTTCTACCCCGGCATTATGGCGCCAAAAAATATCCCTACTGGGCTCAGTGCTATTTTGCGCATGCCAAAAAGTTTGAGGACAATAACGACGCTAATCTGCGTCGGCGCACGTGGTCTCCCGCCATGTCGCTTTTATCGTCTGCAGAAACGCTCGAAAGTATCAACGGTCGCTATTATCGTCTGCTACTATCGTCTGCAGTGTTGCGTCTCTTAATATTGTCAGGTAATCAGAAATAATAAAAAACAGGTCCGCAATAAACATATCGCAGAGACCCTGTTAGAGCATTTGTTTCGCTATACGGAGCCGATCCTTGTTTTGCCGCGATTCGTTCGTCGCTGGAAGTTCGCATGATTTTTAATAGCACTGAGCCCAGTACGGATATTTTAGGCCGCCATAATGCCGGGGTAGAAGTTCGGAGGAGAGCCTTACTTTGTACTTACTTCTGTAGAGGACTCAGTTCAGATCCATTGTCCAGGCAAATGAAGTTATGCTGAACATTGATACCTTCTGGAATCAGAATACCTGAACAAGAATGAAGAGATGTTTCGGTACTTAATTTATAACTTACCCCTGACGTCACGACAACGTCACCGGAGACATTCCCAATAAATTCTAGGGTGTTCAGGTTGCAGTTTCTCGCGATTTATCTACAGCCAAGTTTAGGGTTAGAGTTAGGGTTACGGTTAGGGTTAGGGTTAGCATTAGAAGACACTAGATGAACACTCAAAAAAGCACCACACAACAGCACACTTCCACCCTTGAAATAATGGAATGTCAGGTCAGCTGTGGATTTCCCACGGGGATTTCGTGTTTGGGGTACGTTTTAAATTAAGAACCGATGTTTCTTCCACAAATTATTTTCATTGCTAGTATATTGCCCTTACAGCATTCGCACCTTCCAAACATCAATACATCAGCATTCGCCGTCTCCAAATGAAGGTTGGCCGCAAGAGATCTCGAACACGCTCCATCTTTTGCTTTGGTTTTACACTCTCTTAGACTGCTGCTCTACCATGGCTGATATTTTTCGACCCCATTCCCTTTCTTCTCCACTTGTATCGTTGTCTACCTCTTGCCCTATAGCCCTTGACCCTTTCCTAGTAGGTTTTTTTTTTAATGTGGTATGTTGTTTAATGTATCTAAAATATGTCAGTTGTCTCTTTTTCATTTCTTTCAATAAGTCTCTTTTCATTGGAAGTACCTGCATGACCTCTCTATTTTTTTCTTCGGTTTTTTTGCCCCCCTCCCCCTTTTTTTTCTACCACCACCCCCCCCCCCCCCCCCCCCCCCCCCCCCCTCCCCCCCCCCCCCCCCCCCCCCCCCCCCCCCCCCCCCCCCCCCCCCGCCCATGAAACATTACATTTTTTTGTTCTGAATGTTACTTTTGTTTCCATGAAATATGACCTATGCTATACACCCACACTGCAAACATTCAGAGAAACTATGCGTCCACTTTCAGACACCAGGATGCGGAGTTTGCTCTAAAATCGCTAACTCTAGCCCAATGTACCCACCGCACCTGACCTCTCACACCGGAACTTTGCTGAGTCTGGAGGGAGAGTGGGTCAGCACTCGCTGTGAGTCTAGGCAGTACGGCATGTTTCTGACAAGGTTAGTTCTGTATAATCTTGTCTTCTTCTTCCATTTCTTTTTCTTCTACTTCTTCTTCTTCTTCTTCTTCTTCTTCTTCTTCTTCTTCTTCTTCTTCTTCTTCTTCTTCTTCTTCTTCTTCTTCTTCTTCTTCTTCTTCTTCTTCTTCTTCTTCTTCTTCTTCTTCTTCTTTTCCTTCTTCTTCTTCTTCTTCTTCTTCTTCTTCTTTTCCTTCTTCTTCTTCTTCTTCTTCTTCTTCTTCTTCTTCTTCTTCTTCTTCTTCTTCTTCTTCTTCTTCTTCTTCTTCTTCTTCTTCTTCTTCTTCTTCTTCTTCTTCTTCTTCTTCTTCTTCTTCTTCTTCTTCTTCTTCTTCTTCTTCTTCTTCTTCTTCTTTTCCTTGACTAGTAGTCTAAAATTCTTCTGACTTTTTGTCTGGTGTTCTTGCATAATTTCTGCAGCTTTTTTTTTTCTTAGAAAAAAACTATATATATATATATATATATATATATATATATATATATATATATATATATATATATATATATATATATATATATATATATATATATATATATATATATTAAAATTAATAAAAATTTAAATTTTCCGATGTTATTAGCTAAAAACTCGGAAACTACTGAACCAATTGCTTTCAAATTTGCACACAACGTTGCCTTTGACTCCAAGCGTGATTTTTTTTTCAGAAAATCGCACAAACCACGAGCGACGTAGTTTTAGCAAGGGTCAAATCATTTTTAGTTTCGTTTCTGGCCCGGATTTGTTTTTAGTTCATATGCAATATTTGACTGCTGAGCTCCTATTGAACTTCGCTTTATTATATAATTTCATTTCCACTGTTTGCTTGAGTGTTTAGTAGCGTAGTTGGTAGCTGTTCTGCCTGTCATGCAGGTGACCCGCGTTCGATTCCCCGCTAGGTGATATAATTCTTTTTAACCCTTAACTGGGCGGCTGGCACGTTGTGTTGTGGTTTATGGATAGGCTGCGATATCTACGCCTTTTTCGGTTTTGGGGTTTACAGCTAGCTTGCGACAGCGGCGACGTGATGCTCAATGGTCATGTCACGGGTAATCTTCGTTCGCCCTCGAGAGGGCCGTTGGCACGTTGTATTGTGGTTTACAGCTAGGCTGCGATATATGACCTAAACTCTTTAGTTTTCTGTAGTATAGTTGTAAGTATATCATCATTCATGCAGGTGACCGGTGTTCGATTCCCCGCTGGGTGATTATTGTTCTTTTTCCCTCAAAAGGGTGGTTGCCACGTTGTGTTCTGGTTTACAGCTAGGCTGCAATTTCTGCGCCTTTCGCACAAAGACATCAGATTTCAGTTAAGTCCTAATTAGCCTCCCCGCGACGCTTCTCGGTCAAAAACTATTCGGCGATAACAGAAACTGTTAACTAAGACGGCTTACAGTCCAGTTTAGTTGGGTGGACACGGATGTAAGGTCAGTTAAAAATCTTTCCCTGTGAGAGGGAGAGATGAATGGTGCGGGGTATTTTTCCCCGCTATTCGTGAGTATAGTGTACTTTTCACTGTGGGTTCCATCACTGGTTACGTGATGAAGTTTTTTTTTTTTTTTCCTATGTCGGGGCAAAATTAAACTAAATAGTCCGTGGCGACAGCATGCGGCGCTAACTCCTCTTTTCTACACCGACCTACACAGACTGTAGTGACAGTTTTTGCTGTTGTTGTTGTTGTGATGGTGGTGGTGGTAATGGTTGCAGTAGTACTGGTACTGGATGGGTGATGTGGTAGCTGTTATACTGGCTACATTAACTTCTCTGTACAAGCTAATGCTACCTATTTAAGTCTGGGTGGACACGGATGCCAAGCTCAGTTTAGTTACAATATTTCGTTACACGGTGACGTTCCCATCCTTCATAGAAGATGATATGATTGGGGGAGGGGTGGGAGGTATGCCAGACACAGTTAGCTGAGAGAGCTTACAATATTATTTTAAAGTTCTCATTTCTAAACTATTTATGTTTTAATAATTTCCCACAGGTGATGATTTTTTAATCCTTCGGAGAGGGAGATATGATTAAGGTGGGGGGGGGGGGGGGGGGGGGGGGGGGGTTTTGCCAGACACAGTTAGCTGAGAGAGCTTAAAATTTTATTTTAAAATTCTCATTTCTTAACTATTTCTATTTCAATAATTTCTCCATGGAGGATTTTTCAATCCTTCGAAGAGTGAGACATGACTTCGACAGGGATGATTTTTTAATCCTTCGGAGAGGGAGATATGACTTCACCAGGTGATGATTTTTCAATCCGTTGCAGAAGGAGATATGATTGGTGGAGCTGGGGGAGGGGGGGATATGCCAGACACAGTTATCTGAGAGAGCTTAAAATATTATTTTAATGTTGTCATTTATTAACTATTTCTTCTGTAACACTTTCACCGGGTGATGATTTTTCAATCCTACGGAGAGGGAGATATGATTGGTGGAGGGGTGAGGGGGTGTTATGCTAGACATAGTTAGCTGAGACAGCTTAAAGTGTTATTTTAAAGTTCTCATTTCTTAACTATTTTTATTTTAATAATGTCACCATGGATGATTTTTCAATCCTTCGAAGAGGGAGATATGACTGGTTCGAGGGGAGAGGAGGAGGGGATATGACAGACACTGTTAGCTGAGACCTATTATCTTACCACTCCATTTCATCATTCTGGGCCACAGCAACGCGTGGCCGGGACAGCTAGTATATATATATATATATATATATATATATATATATATATATATATATATATATATATATATATATATATATATATATATATATATATAATGTTGTCGCTCTATCTACTGTTGGAGGCTAATCGCTGCAAAGTCATTTTTTTTTTGTTGTTGTTGCTTTATTGTAATTAATTTTGTAAAGCTGACGTTTCACATCTGTTTATACTTTTACGACAGCAACGCCAAACTGTCGCATCTGTTTCACCCATTTACCAAAGAACGTAAAATTAGTTCCCTGTAGTAATGCCCCGAGCCAACCACGCCGTGTTATTATCAACTGAGATAATTTCCTCCATTTTCTTTCAAGATGGCTGCACTTCCTGTCTGACGGTTCCTCCTGGCAAGGTCAGTATGACTACTACCACGACGCCCTCTGTCGGCTGCCCTCGTTTTCACTGTACGCCAAGGGAAGCTATGCTGGAGGGACGGATTCGCAGCTTGTTGAAGGCGCCAAAGACTTTAGCTTTAAGGTAGGTAAATAATAGACTATTTAGCGGCGCCGACACAGAAAACGTTTAGGGTTGGAGGATGGTGGCAGCCCGCTTTTAAATATTTTAGATAGAGGGAGTGGTTTTAGTGAGCCCAATTCTTCTGTCACAGTTTGTCTGGGTTGTTGATGATCTTTAAGGTAAGTAATCTAGTAAGAAAAATGAAAGGAGAGATAGAATAGAAGTGCAATATAGCAAGTACAATTATTTTACAGACCAGTTTTGCACAACAAACATGTAACAACTGACACCAAAAGAACATTATTTAAGTCCGTAATTTTTACGAACATTGTGTTACCAGTGCCAAACATGAACTTTAATGATGAAGAAGGTGTGGGAGAGAGAGAGAGAGAGCGAGAGAGAGAGGGGGGGGGGAGGGAGAGAGACGGAAACAACAGAAATTAAAAGACTACGACAACATCTAAATGTAACTAGATGAGACTAGATATCAGGACAGAAGGAACGGAACCAGTACTAAACTATATCAAGACACAACAAATCAAATGGTTTGGTCACGTGTCAAGACTACCAGCAGACAGTGCACCGCAGAAAGCCCAGTCACTTGGACATAAGTGAACCATATCCAGAGGTCGACCACGCAAAATAAGGGTGGATGGAATGTATCCGAGACCGTAAATACCAGCATCTACCTAGCACATACCTAGGTACACACATGAGGCCTCTTCGAAACAGGACGCTGACAGACAGAACAGAGAAGAAGAAGAAGAAGAAGATGATGATGAAGTAAATACGGTTGGCCAGCGATGCCGACACATACACACACAAACACCCACACATACACAAACATTGTTGAGAAAAGTTGCGGTGGAGGGTGGAAGATGTCAGTCCCCTTACAAATATTTAAGGTGCGCTCAATTCTTGTTGAAATTAGTAATAATAATAACAATAATAATAATAATATTAATTATAATATTAATTATAATAGCGTTCCGAATGGCAAATCAGCATAATAATTGACATTAAATAATATAAAATGTATGAACGATTATTTTGAAAGATAAATTACATACATGTTGAACAGCCCGTGAAGCCACCCCAACCCCTCAAATTACAAATCCCCCCCCCCTCCCCGAGACCAACTTGTTCAAGGTGTAGGGGCTCGAAATGCCTGGGCTCCCAAGTTTCAACATCCCAGAGGTTGTTTATATTTGCCCAAGCACGTTCTCGGCTTTGCTGGTGATGACTGTTAAACAGTCGGCTTCAAGTGGTCCGTCTGTTGAGATAAGAATGGAAATGTCGATGGAAATAACTGTCAGGAAAATATAAATGAGTTCCTTAATCTGCTAAACGTGAATGGGACAAGAAGGAGGTAAGGTTTCACAAAACAATGCCAAATGTTGGTAGGGTGCTAACGCAATGGCTTGGGGGTGAGTGAACGGGTGTAATAATGTTCGACGAACCAGGGTGCGGTTGTAACTGCAGGTCAGCATCATCAGTTTCCACTTCT
This sequence comes from Candidula unifasciata, assembly GCA_905116865.2. Lineage (NCBI taxonomy): Eukaryota > Metazoa > Mollusca > Gastropoda > Stylommatophora > Geomitridae > Candidula > Candidula unifasciata. The sequence goes on from CAJHNH020002728.1 coordinate 81,263, forward strand.
GCCGTTAAGCGTTGAGAGGAGGAACAGTAGGCGATTCATTGTTTGATGGGCAGCAGAGACTATTGTAATTCCATATCCACCGTAGACAGCTGGTTCTTAACTTTCAACATTTGATGCATAGTTTTCAGGAGCGCTTAGAAGCCTTAAACCTGGGGGGGGGGGGGGGGGGGGGGGTGGGGGGGGTAGTATTAATCGGAGCTGACGTATCAGAAGAGGGGAAGAGAAGAAGAGACTGACCAAGAAAGACCTGGTTACAGAACCTGACTGACTTAACAGGCCTCAGGCATGCAACCATGAAGTCCATCGCAACTGACCGCCGAAGGTGGAGAGAGTTGACCAGACAGTCAACAGAAACTGGTGACCCAACGACATGTAGTGTTACGGGATGATGATGATGATGATGACGTGTTGTAACGGTTAGATGGTTATCCGCAGATCCATACGTCGTTGGTTCAGATCCTGCAAGAGCCAGATTAGTGTGTGTGAAAATTTCAGCCTTTTGTAAATTAGCTATGCTAAGGGGGCCGGAAGCCTAAGCCCCGGCCCCTACCCCCCTCCCCCACCTACTACTTTTTTGGGGTAGGGGCTGAAGGTGCCTTAGACCACAGATCTCTGTGATCTAGGTCGGATCAAATCCTGCCAATTATGGGACCCAGGGTAATTTTTTTTTTAAATGATGATGATGACGTGTTGTAACGGTTAGATGGTTATCCGCAGATCCATACGTCGTTGGTTCAGATCCTGATTAGTGTGTGTGAAAATTTCAGCCTTTTGTAAATTAGCTATGCTAAGGGGGCCGGAAGCCTAAGCCCCGGCCCCTACCCCCTCCCCCACCTAGTACTTTTTTGGGGTAGGGGCTGAAGGTGCCTTAGACCACAGATCTCTGTGATCTAGGTCGGATCAAATCCTGCCAATTATGGGACCCAGGGTAATTTTTTTTTTAAAGTAAAGGTCTCTTTTCTATGCCTTTAGGCGTATTGGTAATAGAGGGCTCGACCTATATATTTATAGGCCAATCGGCACTTGGTGGGTCAAATGGTCAGCGTCACGCCGGCGGCCTTTACCTCCAAACACTGCTCCTAGGCTAGGTTGACCTGGAAGTCAAGGTCATTTTTGAAAAAGTCTGGCTTTGTCAGTACGCGAACCCCCGACCTCCCGATCCGCAGGCGGGCGTCTAGTCGACAACGCCACGGCGACTCCCATCCAGGCTAATGGATTATTCAATTCTGAAGATGTACATTTGAAGTTTAACTGCGTTTAGGCTAGTCTTTTTGATGTCCAAATGCCAAGAGTTTTTTTTTTTTTTTACGTGCGCAACAATACACACTGGCGTCCGATCTCACAACCCAGAGACCCGGGGAGCTACTAGAAGTTCAAGTCAACGTGAAATAATCTCAGCCCTTACCGGGAATTGAACCCGGAACCTCTAGCCCTCAAGGCGGACACCATGCCCCGAGACCACGCAACGCTATCACCCACTACAATAAAGAAGAGCTATGTAGATAAAGGCAAAGAGCGAGAAATTAATGTATGTCTTCTGTCCAACTCCAGGTAACCCGTCTAAAAGTGACCCCACATGACCAGGCTACAGTGGACAGTATGAACCACTACGACGGAAACGGCTGTGGCAAAGCCCATGCATGGATAGTCAACCAAGAACAGGATGTGACGTGGACCGGAGGCTGTGTCACTTTAGGTATCCGACTTCCCAATATGGAAAGGGATATAATGAAGATGGAGGTGGTTCATCGGAAACTGCACCTCTACGTTGGCCAGCGTTTGGTGGACAAAAGACCCGGAGCAACTTACCAGAAAGAACGACCAACCGCATTCCAGGAGCCTCTAGTCAAATGTGATCAAGTCAGCTTGGATATGAGCATCAATACCGCTCCAGGAGGTCATGGCTGGGCAGGGAGTGTTGCCCTTCCGCTATCCTCAGGACCAGATGAGTTCCCTATGCTGGAGTCTGGTTCTCGGAGTAACATTTATCACGAAAGTGTTCACTTTTTTCTGGTTGTTATTTTAACAATAATTTGTGGAAAGATAGGATAACATGTCTTAATTGTATATCGAGATCATTAAATTATTTGAACAGAAAACATTACATTAAACTATCGTGAATGTTATAATTCGTCGTATCCATTACATTTGACCTGACATTACTAGCTTCATGAATGTTTTATCGTTGTTCAGGTGTATTATGTAGATTAATTTACCAGAAAACCATGTTTTTCTTGTTTAGAGTTAGATTCGGATTATTTCTCCACTCCAGGTTATATCTCACGTTCTCTTTAATGTTAAAGTAATTACTTTTTTTTACTCTCATTTGAATGAAACCAGTGACTGATATAAGCTGATGACATGGTACTTCATTTGATTCAAGAATACTTATCAATCATAAGCATTAATAGACGAAAGCGAATAGCCTTGTATGTTTTATGAGACATATTACCGATATTGTATCTTTTGATAGTGGTACACATACTGGCATTATGCATATACTGAAACATAGAGGGAATATGCTGAAGGTATAGTACTTGTTGGAGAAATGCCCATTTGTTAAGTGTATGGTACATATTGCTGGTGGTATACATACTGGCATTATGCATATACTGAGACAAAGAGGGAATATGCTGAAGATATGGTACTTGTTGGAGATATGCCTATTTGTTGGAGATATGTTACATATTGCTGGTGGTACACATATTGTTTTTTTGCATATACTGAGGCCGGGAGAGAATATGCTAAAGATATGGTATTTACTAAACATATGCTGAAGATACGGCACATGTTGCACATGTTGGTGATGTTACACTTATAGAATTATGCTTATAGTTAGACCCAGAGGAATATGTTAAGGATAGTATTAGAGATTTGCCCATACACGTGCAAATTTCGCACATAGTAGCATGACTAAATGTGACCTTTTGAAGGCATATTTTATCTAAATAAACAGACATACGAAATACATTACACTGCTAACTGCCAGTTGTATTTCATGTATCTCGTCATGTACATTGCTAGAACGTTACATCAAAGTATTTTAAAGTACGACAATTCAGTTATTTATAAGGAAGACGAATGCTTAAACTAACAGATGCTGTAACAATAAACAGTGAACAATTCTCTTTTATATAAACAGAAAGAGCTCATTGTACATTTGAAGTTACAATGGTAAGTCATGCGACTATTGTGAACTTCCGGCGATAAGAGAACAATGTATTCTAGAGAAAGCATGTGATTTGTGTATTCCAATGAAATTAATTTCATTTTCGCGCTTTATTTTGTGTTGATGTAACTCAGTAGTAAAGAAAATGACAAGATATGGCGAGAGATATCTTGCAATAAATTTTGCAATGACACGATACCTCAAAAGATATCTTGCAATAAATTGTGCAATGTACTGTTTGTTACGCACTATTTAAATTCACTACTGAATACACAGTTTCGATATTTCCATACTGCAGACAAAGTGCATACTAGTCATCATTCACATATCGGATTATGGCATATTATCTCTTTGTCTCAAGGAATGCATCATACGTTCATATGTTCCAACATAGAAGCCCAATTAACGCATGATGCGTCGATTTCAGACTCTGTTCACTACCTCTTGGTGCACACCCCCTGGGACTCAAAGAGTTAAGGCAGGCGAAAGAGATATAATAGTTTTTTTTTTTTTTTAAGGCATCAGGAATCTTTCTATTCACATAAAATATATTTTTTAAAGTGGCACTCATAATGAGCCAAACCGATGTGAAAAGCATTCTAAATATGATCATTCTCCATTCCAAATATGATCATTCTCCATTCCAAATATGATCATTCTCCATTCTAAATATGATCATTCTCCATTCTAAATATGATCATTCTCCATTCTAAATATGATCATTCTCCATTCTAAATATGATCATTCTCCATTCTAAATATGATCTTTCTCCATTCTAAATATGATCATTCTCCATTCTAAATATGATCATTCTCCATTCTAAATATGATCATTCTCCATTCTAAATATGATCATTCTCCATTCTAAATATGATCATTCTCCATTCTAAATATGATCATTCTCCATTCTAAATATAATAATTCTCCATTCTAAATATGATCATTCTCCATTCTAAATATGATCATTCTCCATTCTAAATATGATCATCCTCCATTCTAAATATGATCATTCTCCATTCTAAATATGATCTTTCTCCATTCTAAATATGATCATTCTCCATTCTAAATATGATCATTCTCCATTCTAAATATGATCATTCTCCATTCTAAATATGATCATTCTCCATTCTAAATATGATCATTCTCCATTCTAAATATGATCATTCTCCATTCTAAATATGATAATTCTCCATTCTAAATATGATCATTCTCCATTCTAAATATGATCATTCTCCATTCTGAATATGATCATTCTCCATTCTAAATATGATCATTCTCCATTCTAAATATGATCATTCTCCATTCTAAATATGATCATTCTCCATTCTAAATATGATCATTCTCCATTCTAAATATGATCATTCTGCATTCTAAATATGATCATTCTCCATTCTAAATATGATCATTCTCCATTCTAAATATGATCATTCTCCATTCTAAATATGATCATTCTCCATTCTAAATATGATCATTCTCCATTCTAAATATGATCATTCTCCATTCTAAATATGATCATTCTCCATTCTAAATATGATCATTCTCCATTCTAAATATGATCATTCTCCATTCTAAATATGATCATTCTCCATTCTAAATATGATCATTCTCCATTCTAAATATGACCATTCTCCATTCTAAATATGATCATTCTCCATTCTAAATATGATCATTCTCCTTTCTAAATATGATCATTCTCCATTCTAAATATGATCATTCTCATACGGCTAGTATGTTAGTGACCACTTTGTTTTCTTTAAATTGACAGAATTAGCCCATATTCTCTCAGCATTTAAATTTCTTCCTGTTACTTTCAATGTAAAGTTTTGCAACTGAAACATTTGTGTCATAAAAGATAGCAGAACTCACCGCTACATTATTATATTTAGAAATACATGGTCCGATAATTAAATAGTTAGACTTATTTTAGGATGACAAAACAAAAACACCACACCTAGGGTACTCCTTACGTCCTTCTTAGGACGTAATTTTTTGTTATTTGAAGCCCCACTCTGGCTTTTGCCAGGGGCCGCAATATAGGCAGGCCATCAATATGGCCAATTGTCTGAACGCGGTTTCTGGGACCTCTCCACGGTGATCCTCATCCGCATGGTGGCACTTTGTGTCATCGGGTGTTTATCGCTTGTGTGATGTCCTAGTGGGGTAGAAGGTCAGTCAGTCAGTCAAAACACCACACAGAACCAAAACATGTCATCCAAATAGGCACATTCATCTATAATCTGGCAAAATTGAAACCTCACCCTTTTATCAAGCAACAAGTAATGTGCCCTTTTTTTTAACCTAGTGAAAATTGCGTCGTTACGTATGCAACATGGATCAATGGGTGAGCATTAATTTTTGTTCAAACTTGGAAGGGTTCCCTTGAGACAGCTGAATTTATGAGATGAGTTTATGAGGATCAATGTTTATCTCTTGCGGGAGATTTTTTTTTTTTTTAACGATTCAAAGCAGGTGTGGAAAAGATCTAAAACTAAGTTGGTCCTGGACGTCCAATTTTGGTTCGTAATGATCAAAGCCTGTTGAAGTCAGAGAACTGATACGTGAAGACCGATGTCTGACTGTGAGAATGATGGCAGATGAATATAATGTTGAATATGATTAAAAAGAAATTATCCTCATAAATCAAGTCAACTGTCTCGGAAGCACTTTCCTCAATTCGAAACAGAATTAGTGATTACCCTTAGCTACGTGGTGAACACGTAACAAGGCAATTTTCATTAGCTAAAAAAAAAAAAGTTAAGGGTTACTTATCGTCTGCTGACTGGGCGGCGTTACAATTTTGCCAGACCATAAATGAACGGTACCGCTTTAGGTGACATACTTTACTTTATGGATGCTTTTCTTTCTCTCAGTCTAATAAAATCGTTCTCTCTATTCAATTGTCGGGCTGTGTGTATTGTTGGCACACAATGCTATAAATGATTCATTGCACAGCAATAGTTACTTACTTGTGGGATCTGTGCAAGCTGCCAATATACACATTGATGAAAGTATCTCACATGAACTTAAACTTGTTATATTTTCCACTGGTTCTGCTTGAATTGTATTTGGCAATCTGAAGCATGACATACTGTACTACGTTCTACGTTAAATGGTTAACTGTAACAGGTCAGTGTTAGAACACAATGAAAACCATACAATATATTTTAGCTTTACATAATCAATTAAAGTAAACCGGAGCTTTCGAAATGTTTCATGTAGGTAACTCACTGTTTAGACAGTGACAAGCAATTGAGTCTACTAGCACACCATTAGTGATAAGTTATCTTTTATAGAAGATGCAGATAATTTTTTTTTAAATTTTTTAACCCTTTACGTTCATGTAGCAAGCCTTCAAACTACAGCCAACACACTGTGTCGCAGCATACAGTTTTGAAATCTCTGCAAACAAATAATAATAATATTAAACAAAGAACTTAGCAGCGATTCGCTTCACCAGCAAAGCGAATATCTCAAATTCCTTACAACCGGTATACATTTTACGTTTGTCCTACCCTTTGGAGACTTACATCCTTTACTAAATTCACATGAGGGGCAGCACCCCCGCACCCGCTCTTTATTTTTTCCTTTTCCCCACACCAGTTCTACTGTAACTGACACTTTATACATGCTGAACAACGGTACCCTTTTAGTCACTTTGTGATGAGTACTGGCCCCCTCCCCACCCCTTTTTCCCCCCATTTTATTGGGGGGTGGGGAGAAAGAGACGCTCCAGTCACATTATTTTTACATCTAGTTACTCTTGAGTTTGAATAACGGTTGAGACCTTCCTTGCATCTTCAGCAACTGAATACAAACATATTACACTATAAACTCATAACATTGTTGTAATCACGGGAACATTATTGATCTTCATCTTCGCTCGTGTGGAAACTTGACACATTGCTTTTCTGGGTAATGCATTTTCACATTAAATTACATAAATAGGTAATGCTTTCGTCTGTAATTCTTTCAGATGATTTATAGAATATTCATTTGCCACACGTGAGATCTTCTGAACCATATTGAGAGAATGCCAGATGGCAGTTTTTTAACTGTGTACACGAGAGATCTGAATAGTAGTAGACCACGAGGCAGACCAAGAAGACGATGGAATGATAATATTCTGACAGACCTACAAACACTAGGACTCACCAACTGGAAAGAAAAGACCAACTAGAGAGATGAATAGAGGCGGGTGATATTTGCAGCAATGAACCTCAAGGGATGGGAATGCTGAAGAAGAATAAGAAAAAGAAAAAGAAAAAGAAAAAGAAGAAGAAGAAGAAGAAGAAGAAGAAGAAGAAGAAGAAGAAGAAGAAGAAGAAGAAGAAGAAGAAGAAGAAGAAGAAGAAGAAGAAGAAGAAGAAGAAGAAGAAGAAGAAGAAGAAGAAGAAGAAGAAGAAGAAGAAGAAGAAGAAGAAGAAGAAGAAGAAGAAAAAGAAAAAGAAAAAGAAAAAGAAAAAGAAAAAGAAGAAGCAGAAGCAGAAGCAGAAGCAGAAGCAGAAGCAGAAGCAGAAGCAGAAGCAGAAGCAGAAGAAGAAGAAGAAGAAGAAGAAGAAGAAGAAGAAGAAGAAGAAGAAGAATTCTGAACTCTTTCGGTACCACAGCATTCAGTATACGTTGATTGATCACTCCCGTGTTGGTATTCTTGTACTATTATCAGAACTTAATATTAACCCCGTGTAACTTAATTCATGTATCTACTTCTGTCCGTCAAGGAGTCACCGTGGTGTAGATGCTAGACACCCACCTGCTGATCAATAGGTGGTGGGTTCGAGTCCTGACGGAGCCGGACTTCTTTTTTCAACAATGACATTGGCTCCCAGGCAACCCAACCTTAAATGGGTAAAGTCCTGGAACGTAAAGGAGGCCGGCGCGATGTTGACCATATCACCCACGGAGTGCCAAATACTCTGTAAATTAAAGGTCTAGCCCTGTATGCCTAGTACACCTAAAGGCATGAAAAAGGATCCTTCAAGATTCAGAATTTGGAAGAAGACTAAAATCTACAAGTGGATGGGAAATCGGAATTTTCCGCTTAGAGTTTATGAGCATTTTTTTTTTTTTGTTGTTGTTGAGTTTTGGTTTGGAGCATAGGTTCCCAAGCAACTCACGCCAAGTCGTTCTATCCTTCATTGTGGTATGTAGCTCACCCAATGTCCTCCTCATCTTTTTAACTTTACTCTCTGGCTCCCTTCTCCGTGTGATTTTTTTGGTCTGCCTTTATGTATGTGCACCTGTGGATTTCAGTGCAAAGATATTCTATTTATATTGTTCTCAGGTTTTCTCACCGTATGTCCTATCCACCGCCAGCATCTTTTCTTCACCTCTTGGTCCACTGGAACTAGGTAAATGTTTTACCTGATTTTTATTTTCACCTGTATTGATGTCAGTGTAGCAGGTCCGGCTCTCTAGTGTAGTTGGCTAAACCGGACTGCGCGGTGACCGGGTGACGAATTCCTTGTGGTCTGGGTTCACGCCCGGGGGTAGGCAGAAAAGCCACATTTCTCCCAGATTTACGGTATTTATCATGGAATCAAGGCAGAAGGGTTGGGATATCCATGATACCAAGCCTAAGGGTTAACAACTCATGGCTCCTGGATACTAAATAATAATAAAAAAGTCAATGTAGCAGACTTCAGCAGAATAATTGGTGAATACTCTAGAAAACTGAGTTTGTCGATTGTTTGGTGACCCCTCAACAATAAGTAAGTAAGTTTTACCGCACTACAGAACGATAAACATCCGGTGACACAAAGTACCACCATTCGGATGGGGATCAACTGTAGAGAGGTGCTGGAAACCCCGTTTAACCGTTAGGTTATATTAACCCCCCCCCCCCCCCCCCCTTGCGGTAATAGCCAGGTGGTGCTTCAGGGTGGCGCAACGAAAAATTGCATCCCACATAGGGACCAAACATCAAAAGTCCTGCTCCGTGAGGACCTGAACCCAGGACCATTCGATCGCCTGCGAGCATCTAGCCGCTACACCACGGCGTCTCCAGTAAGTTAAAGTCGAGATGATTAACTTTATTGCCCCGGGTTTAAACCCATCTGGCTCAGTCAACGATAAGAAGAAAAATAAAAGCGTTTCCACAGGAAAGTTGCATGTTTTCTGGATATTTAATGTAAATTGTTCCTTGATGTAACGCTATAGGCTGTTCAAACTATTTAACCTAAGCATTTCCAAAGTAACGGCGTCCGTGGCTTAGGCGTGGCGAGTCCCGAATCGTAATTCCAGCGTACCGCGATCGAAACCCACTGCTGGCTGCGTGGATTTTTATCATGGGGCGTCGCAAGTCGACCCAGCCTAAAATGGGTACCAGGATGTATGTCCTGGGGAAATAAAGACGGCCGGCGTAATGCTGACCACATTACCCACCCAGTGCCGATTGGTCTGTAAAAATATCGGTGCTCTTCTTATATTCCGATGCGCCTAAACGCGTGAAAAGGGATCTTTATTTTTATTCTTTTTAATTTCCAAAGTAGATCTCCTTTTAATTACAGCGTTTTTAATTGCCAAGCCTCGTTATTCAAATATGTCATATTTTATATTCTTTCGTCGGTGATTAGCATTTATGGTTTGTAGCCCAAGCTGCACGTGATGCAAGCTAAATTAAACAAACTTCCGGGAGATCACATTTGTTTGGTCTACGGTGACAAGCGATGATCGTGTTTGTTTGTTTGTTTTAGTATCCAGAAGCCATGAGTTGTTAAACCTCAGGCTCGGTATTATGGATATCGCAACCTTTCGGCCTTGATTCCATTGTAAATACCGTAAATCTGGGAGAAAATGTGGCTTTCCTGCCTACCCCCGGGATTGAACCCGGACCACAAGGAGTACGTCACCCGATCTCCGCGAAATCCGGTTTAGCCAATTCCGCTAGAGAGCCGGGCAGCGATGATCGTGAGAATATAAGTAAAATAAAGAACCCTTTTCGACGCCCTTAGGCATATAGGGCTAGACCTATATTTTATAGACCAATCGGCACAAGATGGGTGATGTGGTCAACATCACGCCGACCGCCTTTACTTTCCGGGACTACACCTGGTACCCACTTAAGATTGAATCGAGCTGGAAGCCAAGGCCATTTTGAAAAATAGTCCGCTACGCCACAGAGCGAACCCATGACCTTCCGATCCGCAGGTAAGCGTCTGGCCGCTCTGCCAAGGCGACTCTCATAGTGAAATATAGCAAAACATTAATATATAAATCCACTAAGCTGACAATTTGTTTCAAACTGTAGAATCAAATAAATATTTAGACAGTGATGTAGATAAAGATGGTGAAACCGGTACAAATATAGCAATATAACACTAAAAGAAAACGTAGATTTTGTTTAATAAATAGCACCAATAAATATATTGAAGTGGAAACAAACACTACAGTTAGAATATTTAGCTCGAACTTAGTTAGGATGAGGTAGGCTTTGGCTGTTTGTCCGTAAAAGGTATGATTACACCATAAACGAGAGTCGCCGTGGCGTTGTCTGTTAGACGCCTGCCTGCGGATTAGAAAGTCGTGGGCTCTCTACCTGGCGGGACCATTTTTTGTCACAAATCACCTTGGCTCCCAGGTCGACCCAGCCATGAATGGGTAACGGGTGCAGTCCCGGTAAGTATAGGCGGTTGGTGTGACCCTGACTACATTACCCATCTTCAGCCTATAAAATATACGTTTGGCCCTAGAGAAGGGTCCTCTACTTACTGTGCTTTGACACCATAGACAGAATACTAGAATCGGTAACGAGTAACTGAAAAAAAGACACAAATAAACTGAAGAAATAAGGACATCGAAGAGAAGCCTTAAGACGAACAATGTTACGAGAAGCCAAAGGTGCTTGCATGGATTCAATCCATGATATCGAAAGGATTACACAGGATAAAGTGGAATATAAAAATAGATGTTTCACCCTTTACGGTTGATAAACATAACACGACGATGATGATGATGTATTCCCAACAGGCAACAGGACTTTGAAATTGGTCCTCTGTATTCTAAACAGGCAGCAGGACTTTGAAATTGGGCCATTGTATTCCCAACAGGCACATAACTTTAAATTTGGTCCGTTGTGCTCCCAACAGGTACCAGGACTTTGAAATTGGTCCTCTGTATTCTAAACAGGTAACAGGACTTTGAAACTGGTCCTCTGTATTCTAAACATGTAACATGACTTTGAAATTAGTCCTTTGTATTCCCAACAGGTACATAACTTTAAATTTGGTCCGTTGTGCTCCCAACAGGTAACAGGACTTTGAAACTGGTCCTTTGTATTCCCAACAGGCACATAACTTCGAATTTGGTCCTTTATATTCCCAACCGGCAACGGTACTTTGAAATTGGTCCCTTGTATTCCCAACAGGCAAATGGCTTTGAAATTGGTCCTTTGGTTCTTGTTGGTTTATTTTCTCGTGTTCATTTCTTTACTGCCAATAACTGAATAGTTTACATGTCCTCTACACATTTGCTATTGTGTTCTCGAAAAAATAAATATTTTCCCAACAGTAAAAGTGTTTATTTTCTCATTGTAAAACCAGTTTTGAATATTCCTATTGTATTGCTTTGTCTGATTTAATTTGTACTGTCCTCTGAACGTTAAGCTTAAAATCGAGAGGATTAACTTCATTAGGCGTCCCGCAAGGCACGAACTCTTTAGCTCAGGTGACAATCTTAAGGGATCTTGGTAAATATGGCACTTGTGAACTGAACGGCACAGCCGTGAATAAAACGAACCCACGACTTTCAGAGCGCGAGGCAAACGGCTGGACCACTTCGCCACGGAAACCCCACTGTCCTTGAGGTTATGAAGTCAGTTTAATAACTCCGGCATGCAGGTTTCGATCTTAGTTCATTCAAATTCTCTAGCAGGCTGCTTTGTGATGGTTTCGACAACCGTATGTGAGGGTCGAGATTTCATTGAAAAAAATATGGACAGACAAATGGAAAACCGTTTAACATCAAATTGCTAGTAACCGGTAGGTAAAACACCCTTTTCCACGCCTTTCAGGGGTATTTGGTATATAGGGCTGAACCTTTATATTATAGACAAAACGGCACTTGGTGGGTGATGTAGTCAGCATCACGTTGGCCGCCTTTACTTCCCAGGACAGTACCTTGTACTCATTCAAAGCAGGGAGCCATGGTCATTTTTGAAGAAAGCCCTTCCCCCGTCAGGAACCGAACCCACCACCTTCTGATCCGCAGGCGAGTGTCTAGCCGCTAGACCACAGCGACTCTTAAACTCCTTATTTAAAAAAAACGCACAAAAAGATAACAAATGCTGTGGTTTGTTCCGACGTCATGTGGGGAATTTGCAACTAATGGTAATTAATTGTCCTTGTCGTCGTCGTCGTCTTCTTCTTATTCTTCTTCTTCTTATTCTTATTCTTCTTGTTCTTCTTGTTCTTGTTTTTTTTTCTTCTTCTTTTTCTTCTTCTTCTTCTTTTTTTTCTTCTTCTTTTTTTCTTCTTCTTCTTCTTCTTCTTCTTCTTCTTCTTCTTCTTCTTCTTCTTCTTCTTCTTCTTCTTCTTCTTCTTCTTCTTCTTCTTCTTCTTCTTCTTCTGCTACTTTATATTATTTTACTTTTTCTTCTTATTCTTCTTCTTTTTTTTTTTTCACTTCTTTTTCTTCTTCTTTTTCTTTTTCTTTTTCTTCTTCTTTTTTCTTCTTCTTTTTCTTCTTCTTCTTCTTCTTCTTCTTCTTCTTCTTCTTCTTCTTCTTCTTTTTCTTCTTCTTCTTCTTCTTCTTCTTCTTCTTCTTCTTCTTCTTTTTCTTCTTCTTCTTCTTCTTCTTCTTCTTCTTTTTTCCTTCTTCTTTTTTTTTCTTCTTCTTCTTCTTCTTCTTCTTCTTCTTCTTCTTCTTCTTCTTCTTCTTCTTCTTCTTCTTCTTCTTCTTCTTTTTCTTCTTCTTCTTCTTCTTCTTCCTTCTTCTTTTTCTTTTTCTTCTTCTTCTTTTTCTCCATTTTCTCGTTTTTCTTTTTCTTTGCTTTCATCAGCTGTAAACTCTGACAGAAAGTTCAAGTTTTCGCTTTCCAGCGTGCATCACAAAATTTATAGGCGAAAAATTGGTAGGGTGCCTAAGTAGCTCAATCCTTTACATCATAATAACAACAATAATAATAGTAATGTGCAAGATGGTACACATATTTAATAATATACCGAAACAATATAAAATCTTTAAAACAACTGTTAAAGGAAATTTCTATACAAGGGTAATAAAGACCGCCTGATAAGGTTTTTTTTTTTTTTTTTGGGTTGGGTTCGGAAGTGGGTAGCTCAGCTTACCCTTAATAAAATTAGGCGTAAAGGGAAGGCAGGAAATGTCTGGACAACGAAAACCACACAAAACGTCACTCACTACCCCCTTGTAAAATTACGCTAACCCAGACGGCCGTCTTAACAAACCCTATAGACGCATTAAATGCCTAATTAGTAGTTAGAACTGCCAACACAAACAAGCCGACACTAGAAATGCAGTTCACCGGCAGTGAAAGCAATTATTTCAACAGATCAGTAGTTGCAAGCATTTTTTTTTTTTTTACTTCTCTTCTGTTGTGCTACTGCTGAATACACTCAGAACTAACTAGCTATTGATTTTATCTAAGCTCCTTGAGACAGAAGGTGTTAACCTTTTCTGTAATAGAAGGTTTGGCAGCTAATGCCAAAGTGTGTGTGTGTGTGTGTGTGTGGCCCGGGGGGGGGGGGGGGGGTAATGAATATTGAAATATTTAAGCATTGAGAATATGCCCACTTCAGTTGCCAGATTTCTTTTTCGTGCTCAGAACAGATTTTAAATGGCAGAGAGCACATTTTTCGCTGGTTGTGATTCGCGTTGATGATCCCATTACACACTCTACGAGTCAATTGTTGACACAACTTAAGTCAACTCAACTCTTTTCAAACTCCAATTCAACTCAACTCAAGTCAACTCAAGTCAACTCAACGCTGTTTGGGACTGAGGAAAAAAAGAATAATTAAAGTAGCAACTTCTTTTAAAACCTCAAATAAAGCATAGGTCCTTTACCTACTTACACCAAGTCGTTCTATCCTTCGCTATCACTTCCAGCTCTTTCCATGTCCTTCCCGTCTTTTTAACTTCCCTCTCTAGCTCAATTTTTCCTGAGTTTTTCGGTCTTCCTTTATTTCTATTTCTATTTTGCCTAGAAAAACCACGACAGCCAACATTTGCTGGGGTTAACCCTGCAACGTCCTGTAAAGGATAAGGAACTAACTTGTATTTATTTCTATGCCCTTGTGGGTTTCACGTACCGCGATCGAAACCCACTGCGGGCTGCGTGGATTTTTATCGTGGTATGGGACGTCGCAGGTCGACCCAGCCTAAAATGTGTACCAGGATGGACTGTCCTGGGAAAGTAAAGACGGCCAGCGTAATGTTGACCACATTACATACCGAGTGCCGATTGGTATGTAAAAAATATGGGACGCTCTGCCCATATGCCTGATGCGTCGAAAGGCGTGAAAATGAATTTTTACTTTACTTCACCTTTACTTTACATTGTGGGTTCCAGGGCAAGGACACTCTAGTTAACTGATGCTGAAATATTTAATGTGGTGATCTTGTGATGTCTCATTATTGATATTCCCCCCCCCCCCACCCCCCGCCCACTTGTTTTCCCCCAAAGTCGCCCTCACTCAATTCTCCTTTAGGGTCCAATGATACATTTTATGTTTGAAAGAGTTCAGTTCCCGTGTGGGTCCTGGGTCCCATTGGTGGGGAGGGGGAAATGGGTAGGGGGAATAGACTCACAACCTTCTTAACAAGCATGACGTAAATGTCGACTAATAGGGGCCTTTCCTTTGACGTCAAAGTGCATCCGCCTAAGAGGCAAGAAACCAACAGACTGCCTACAGATAAGCTAGATCTGTAAAATGGATGTGCATACTAAAATGAAGTTCTGGAATAAGGCCGAAGCCCAGAAGTGGACGAAGAACCAGAACTGTCCGCTGAAGTTTACAACCGGTGAACAATAACAAGAAGACAGTAAGAAAGACAGAGTTTAGTAGTATTATATGGAATAACTAATGCAATTACCTCTGTCTGGCACAGGCA